>CM031237.1:912274741-912858711 GCA_018340775.1 Taxus wallichiana var. yunnanensis | reverse complement strand
GAATTACATACAAGAATCATTCACGTTTTTACCATGTGCAATCACACAGACACAAAGTTCTCACAATTGCATTTTGAGGAATACAAAGTCTCTTATTTTCTATTTGATTAAATGATTCACAAAACAGAGTAGAGGGAGAGAGGGAAACATAGGAAAAAGAAAAATAAGCTCTTGTATTGATTTTTCGGTTCAAAATTATAGTCTTCACTTATCAGAATTTCCAACCATGACAATGACTTCCAGAGCCCATCAAATAGCTTGTGAAAAAGTGGTTACAACTTCTTCCAGGTGAGAAAAATGGTTTTTAAACAGATTTCATCCTTCGTGCCCTTTCAAAATCATCCATTCGCGAAGAAAAACCATGGTGAAAAACCAACTGGCGCAAACACACAAACATTTCTTTTTATTTGCTAGTTTTGATATGAACCGTGGGCTATGATTAGAAATAGGATCGCCATTCAATTTTGAGCATTTTGACCTTTTTTACAAAAAGTCACAAAATCACATTTACCTCTGCCCGACTGCTGACTCGACTCGATCTGACACGTGGCGTAATCTCGTTGGAAGCGGGTGCGTGGCTCTCTTCGAACAATTTCACCTTTTTTACAAAAAGGCACAAAAACTTATTTTCCTCCGCCGCCCCACTACTCCGCATCGGCTCTTTGGACACGTGGCGGCCTTATATTCGTTGCGGGTCCTTCAGAAAGTGGCTTACCTTAGCACTTTTTAACTTTTTGGTAAAAGGCACAAAAATTTGAATTTCGCCATCGCCTGCAGTCCGATCCTCCTTTTGGACACGTGGAGGCCTTTGCATGATTGTGGTCCTTAGAGGCTTTTGTTCTAATTCTCCCCACGGGCTCACAGGTCAATTTTTCCATCTTAGCTTTTTGCAAGAAAAATCAAAGTGCACAAATATCTCGCAGCTCCGCTAGTCCACCAAAGGGAAAATTTTCCAACTTAGGCCCGTCGAGCCATAACTCAAAAAGTACAAAGAGTTAGGAGGACTTCTTTACCTTTTTGGAAAGGGGAAGAAATTTCCCATCTAATGAAGTGATTTTCATGAGCCCTCCAATTCTTAGAAATTTTCAAATTCAAAAATACCTCTTTTTAAGTATACTTTAAGGGCACCAACTCAAAATTTTGTAATTTTAGACTTAGAAATTAAAGGGAAATTTGAGGGTGACAACAGCTAGCTCTTTCTGGGGATGACTTGGCTTGAAACAAAGGCACAAGGAAAGATCAAGAACAACAAACCAACTCGGGAAATGAAGACTAGTGCCTTATCCATTGGGTGATAGAGTCAAGAGGCAAAACCAATACAAGACAACACACACAAGGTAGGAAAGGAAACAAACCAAAAAGGAGGACCCAAAACAAACACCCCACACAACAAGGAAGAAAAAGGAAACAAACAAAAATAGAGACTATACACAATGTACAAAGGAACTTCCTAATCTCCTAGGACTTGAACAACTTTCGAAGATGCCCACTATAATGGAATGAGAGAGAAGATCCATCTATGTAACTCAAATAAAAAGAGTTCTCACTAGCAAAATGCCTGATTCTGAAGGGGCCAAGCCAAAGTGAGTCAAACTTACCATGGATTCCTCAAGGCTCATGTCTCTTATCCCATAGCAACACTGTGTCTCCCACCTGGAAAGCTCTGGATTTGGCTTTCTTATCAAACAAAGCCTTCACTTTCAACTGATGGGTTGTTATTCTATCAACCACCTACAATCTATCTTCATTCAAATTTTGGAGATACATGATTCTCTTGTCTAGAGCACTGTTGAAGCTTGAATCTTCAATAGTTTTCATCAAATGCAAAGCTGGCAACTCCACCATCACCGGTAGTTGAGCTTCCACACCATACACTACTTGGAAAGGAGACATTCCAATGGCTCTCTTAGGTGTAATCCTATCAACCCAAAGTGCATCATATAATTTCTTATGCCAATTTATTTGAGAATCATTCACAAGTTTCCTGACAATGGTCACCAAATTATTGTTTGTTGATTCAGCTTGTCCATTCCCTTGAGGATAATAATCAGAAGAGTGAGCAAGAGATATTCCATATCCATAAAAAAATCCATTATCTCAACAGAGGAGAAGTTAGAAGCATTATCAGTCACCACTTTGTTTGGAATTTCAAATCTTATCAATATGTTTTCTTTTATGAAGTTACATACTACTTCAGAAGTAGTACTCTTGACTGGGATGGCTTCCACCCACTTGGTGAAATAATCCGTGGCAGTCAACACATGAGTATGTCTAGCACTTGAAGATGGATTGAGAGTTCTAATGAAATCCAAACCCCATTGTTGAAAGGGCTCCTCAATCACCACTGGCTTGAGAGGCAAAGCAGCCAACCTTGGTCTTCCAACAAACATTTGGCATGCTTCACATTTACTCACCCACTTTGATGCATCTTGGAATAGAGTGGGCCAATAATAGCTAGCATAAAGGATTTTGTGAGTTGTTACAGTAGAGGAGAAATGCCCCCACAAGCTTGATCATGAAAAGCAGAAAATAATTTCTTTTGTTGCTCTTTATCTACACATTTTAAAAACCTTCCATCTACACCTCGTTTGAAAAGAGCATTTTCCCAAAGAACATACTGTGCAGATCTAAGTTTGATGGCTCTTTTTTCTTTTGCAGTCAAGTGAGATGGGCATTCACCATAGGTCAGAAAATGAGCAATATCAGCATACCATACATCTGTCGAGCTAAGAAACAAAACCACAGGAAGATCTGCTTCATCTTTGGACAATGTTTCATTAGCACCTTCAACAATGAGCTCACATAGGCCCTTACCATGAACCAACTTGGTTGGCTTGATATCTAAATCATATTCTTGCACTTTTTCCACCCAATTACCTCTCTTAGTTCCAAATTCTTGTTGTGTGAGAATCGATTTGACACTTGTATCAGGCACAAACACAACAACGATGAGAATTTAGAATATAAAATCTAAATTGTTTAACAACTTTTACAACAACAAAAGCATGTTTCTCCATCATGGCATATTTCAGTTCGTGGGCTTTCAAAATGTAGCTCATGAATGCTATGGGAAATTCGTGATTTTTAGCATTCTTTTGAGTTAAAACAACGGCCAAAGTGTTTTTAGTGGCATAGCAATATATAATAAAATCTCTGCTGAAGTCTGGACACACCAAAGTGGGAGTATTTGCAATGGATTTTTTGATATCTTCAAAAGAAAGCTTTCCTTCAGAGGACCAGCCAAAAGTCTACTTCCCTTTCATCATGTGAGCAATGCTCATAGTAAGTTCGGAAAAATCAGGTATGAATCTCCTCAAGAAATTAATCTTACCAAAGAAGGAATGAACACCTTTCTTACTCGTGGGAAGAGGAATCTATTGTATGGCTTGAATTCTTTCCGGATCAATTTTGATTCCATATTTTGAGACAATGTGTCCCAACAACTTACCTTCGGTTACACAAAACACGGACTTCTTAGGATTCAAAGAAACTCCGTGCTCTCTACATTTTTGTAGGACTTTTTCAAGGTGTTGAACATGATCTGCTCTGATTTTTGAAAAGACAGTCAAATCATCCAGGTATACCACGATGCATTTCCCTTTCAAACTACCAAAATCTAGATCCATAGCCCTCTGGAAAAGTAGCACCAACGTTAATGAGTCCAAAAGGCATTCTCTTGTAGGCAAAAGTGCCCCAAGGAGTGGTAAAGGCGGTCTTATGTTGATCTGCAGTGTTTACCTCTACTTGGTTGTACCCTGAGAATCCATCCAACATTGATAACATCTCTGAGCCTGTGACACTTGTAGCACTTGGTCCATCATGGGAAGAGGATAATTATCTTTTAAGGAAGCCTGATTTAGATTTCTAAAGTCAACACAAATTCTAATCTCCCCATTTTTCTTTCTGACAAGCACTATGTTAGCAATCCAAGTGGAATGATGGATAGGAAAGATGATCCGGCTTTTAAAAGTTTTTGTATTTCTTGAAAGATAGTGTCAGCAATCTTTGGATTATACTGCCTTTGCTTTTGTTTAAAAGGCTTGATGCCAGGCTTAAGAGGGATGGAATGTTGCATTTCTTTTGGTTTAAAATATTTGAGATCTTCATAGGAATAAGCAAGCACATCAACATACCTTTTCAAAAGATTTATCACCTTCTCTCTTTCTTCTTGAGTGCAGCATTTCTCGATGTTCACCATTTTAGGTTCATTTATACTTCCTATATTTATTTTTTCAGTTTCAGTAGACTGTTGATTCCCTTGAGAAGCCTTGGACTTAATATATCTATCGTTTTTATCAAAAAGATCCTCCAAACTCACCAAACCCTTAGGAATTTTGTTGCCTTTCAATCTGATACATCCATCATGATCCATCTCTTCTTTGACACTTTCTTCATTTGAAGACACACATTCTCTAGGGCAAGTTATCACTTCCTTCAAAATACAACTGATCAAAGTTATCTCTCAACTCCAAGAAAGAGAGTAGATGTTGGTCATCATTGAAGACCTACCAATTGTTGGCATTGTCAGGAACGCTAGGCCTATGAATCATTTCAATGGAGAATTTGTCCTGAGAGAAGTCAGGATGAGGAATTAACAAAGATCCAGAGGCGCAAGGAATCAGCCCTAGTATTCTCTTCTCTTGGTACTTCTGCAATGGAGAAAGCATCAAGGAATTCAATAGAATCCCAGACCAAATTCCTATAGTGCTTCAATCTTATGTTTTTACTTGATAAAGGTCTCGGACCTGCTTTACAATAAGCTCAACATCACCACGAGAAAAAGGTTCTTCACTCCCATCTCCTTTGCCATATTCAACCCAAGAATGAGGGCTTCATATTCAATAGTATTATTGGTATTCTCAAACTGAAACTTGAAAGCAAAAGGGTGAATCTTACCCTCGGGAGAGATCAGCACTATACCAGCTCCAGAGCCAGCTGAGGAACAACTGCCATCAAAATCCAATGTCCAGACATCATTAGGATCAAACAATACTCCTTTTGATGGACTTGCTTCATCCGGTGACATAATCATATAGTTCCCATGCCCAATGTCTTCATACAAAATCTGTGCTTTTGGATCATCTGTTTTTTACACAATATACTCAGCTTGCTTCTCAGGCATCAACTTCTTCATCTTGCCATTAACTGGGATGAGTGCATGTGACCAATCCATTTTGATTTCCCCTCCAACATCCTTACAAAAGTTCCTACTCAATAGCATGTCGTAGGAAGGAGGAATGTCAACAACTAAGATGGTTGCCAAAACCTTTTTCTCTGGCCAAGCAGTGAAAGCTACTTGTGCATCCTTGATTCTCCCAACTAAAGGCACTTCCCTACTCTCCATAGAATAACAAGAACCATATGTGTGGGTAAGAGTGAGGCCCAAGGCATGAGCTACTTTAGCAGGCATTACATTGTCAGATGCTCCAGAATCAATAACACAATTACTAAGCTTGTGGTAGCTATAAGGAGAGTCACATAGAAAGGTCTGATTTTCTCATTGGGTGATGTGACAGTAGCTACAAGATTTGGTTGGGAAGGGGAAGAAGGAGTTGGCAAAAGACCTTTGGAAACATGGGATGGGATTTTAGATTTGGAGTTGACAAAATCAACCATTTTGGCAAAGGCTTTGGGATGGGTTTGATAAAACTCAGCCTTAGAAATCTGAACCTTAGTTCTCTTTATGTGATCAATAATATCAAAGGATCCAGATGTGGATGGGGTATCATTACAAGAAATGGGAGAGACCTTAGCCCTATCAGCTTTATCATTTGAGACAATAGAAGCTTTAGAAGCGGGATTGGAGGGAGAAAAACCAACAGAGCTTACCTTTTGTGTGGAGGTGGTGGGGATAGGAGAACCTCTCTTTGCAAGCACTAGAATGGTATTGGAAAACTCCTTTGATTTCTTTGCAGGCTACACAACTTTCTCCTTTTTGCTGGTCTACTCTCGAGTCATGAAAACAGATGACTCAATGTTCATGTCAGCCACTATATCATTATAATCATCCTCATCATCAACACCTTCAGTGGTGAGGAAGTTGACTCTAGAATCACCAGGCTACTCCAACTCTTCATCAACATCTTCTTCTTGATCATCATACAATTCATTCTCTTCTTCATCATCAAGTTCAAGGACTTCACATGTTGCATTGACATGCACTTTGAGAGGTGGACCTTCAATTTCCAACCTGGTTTGGGAAGAAGGTAGTCTGTTCCTAGGCTGAAAATTATTCCTTCGAACATCTTGGTATGGAGCATGTTAAGCCAATTGTTTTTTGATTGCAATAAGGTCATTGGCCAGCTTTTATACCAACTGATCTGAATTACCTCCAGGAGAAGAGGAAGAAGATGATGTCTTGGATTTCTGGGATTCTATTTTTAGTTTGCCGACATGATCAAGTCATCTTCCACATTGACTGCTAGCCTCTGATCCTCATCCAAAGTTGCTAGATTGGCTCTCCTCAGAGCATAGCTTACTTCAGGTAGTTGTGCATTCAAAAAGATTTTTTTGGATCTGATCAACGGGTCTAGTATCTTGTGGAATTTTATTGATCAACTTATTAAACTTAGCCACAAATTATCTCATGGGCTCTTGTGGTTCCTTTTTGATTTGAGAAAATTGGGAAAGCAGAGCATGCACATCTTCTACAGGTTTGAAATGGTTCTCAAATATTGTTCTCATAGTTTTCCAATTTGTGATTGCTCCAGCAAGAAGATGGTAAAACCAATCTGCTGCATTGTCTTGTAAGGTCTCCACAAACAGCCTAATAGAGACATCTTCATGTTCCACACCGAGGACCCCACATGCAACAATGAAGACTGCAAAGTGTTCATCAGGGTGCACTTTCCCATCACCCCTGAATTTGGGAAAATTCTTTCTATTACCCCTAGGTAACTCATGAAAAGGTTATGGAAGAGCCAAGGGACCAACTCGGTGGCCCCAAGGTAATGGAATTATCATCCTTGGGAAAAATGCTTGAAGAGGAACTGAAACACCAACAAGAATCAAAGCACGGAGATTAGGGCTATGTTACTCTTGAGGGGTTCCACTCCCAAGAGTTCTGTCTTAAATAGGGGGTGTGCTTGTAGAACGAGCTCTTCTAACATGTATCTCAGAGTCGCCAGATCGATGGAATAATCAAATTGTTGTTCTTCTTAGAAATGAATCTATTGAAAGCATTCCCTAGTAGAGTTGCTAAAAACTATTGGGTTTCAAATTTTTACTTTAGGTGAAACCACAGTCAGGGGACAAACAAGTCCCTCCTCTTTGATGGGAGAGGTTCCCTTATTGAAAGCCAGAAACAAGATTATTTACAAATCTACAACTTTCATCAAATGTGGTCTTCTGACATATGAAAATGTGTTTTCTCCAAGGAAAAACACCAACACAAGAGAATGGAAGAATGAAGGGGAAAGAGAAGGCAGAAGAAGGCAATACTTTCGGGAAAAGAGATTGTAGAGAGAACCCCTAATTGCATTGGATAAATGAATTACAGAGAAGAATCATTCACGTTTTTACCAGGTGCAATCACACAGACACAAAGTTCTCAGAATTGCATTTTGAAGAACACAAAGTTTCTTAGCTTCTATTTGATCAAATGATTCACAAAACAGAGCAGAGGGAGAGAGGGAAACAGAGGAAAAAGAAAAAGAAGCTCTTGTATTGATTTTTCGGTTCAAAATTATAGTCTTCACATATCAGAATTTCCAACCACGACAATGGCTTCCAGAGCCCATCAAATAGCTCGTGAAAAGTGGTTACAAATTCCTCCAAGTGAGAAAAATGGTTTTTAAATGGATTTCATCCTTTGTGCCCTTTCAAAATCATCCATTCGCGAAGAAAAACCATGGTGAAAAACCAATTGGTGCAAATACACAGACATTTCATTTTATTTGCCAGTTTTGATATGAACCGTCGATTTGCTTTGTTAAAACATTCAAATCGGACCGTCCACGTGGAAGGAGAAGATTGGAGTGGGTGTGGGGAAAGCCCCTTTCCATTTTCATGAATTTTTGTGTTTTGGCATTTTGGAAAAAATTTCCCTGCAGCCCCGCCTTGAATTTTTGACTTGGACACGTGGCGAGCTATGATTGGAAATAGGATCGCCATTCAATTCTGAGCATTTTGACCTTTTTTGCAAAAAGTCACAAAATCACATTTACCTCCACCAGCCCGCAGGTCTGACTCGATCTAGACACATGGCACAATCTAGTTGAAAGCAAAAAGCGTGGCTCTCGTCTGAACATTTTCACCTTTTTTACAAAAAGGCACAAAAACTTGTTTTCCTCCACCGCCCCGCTGCTCCGCATTGGCTTTTTGGACACGTGGCGGCCTTATATTCACTGTGGGTCCTTCGAAAGCAGATTACCTTAGCACTTTTTAACTTTTTGGCAAAAGGCGCAAAACTTTGAATTTCTCCATCGCCCCAGTAGTCCGATCCTCCTTTTGGACACGTGGCGGCCTTTGCATGATTGCGGTCCTTAGGGGTTTTTTTCCAATTCTCCCCACGGGCTCACGTGTCAAATTTAGCCATCTTAGCTTTTTGCAAGAAAAATCAAAGTGCACAAATATCCCGCAGCTCCGCTAGTCCGCCAAAGGAAAATTTTCCAACTTAGGCCCGTTGAGCCATAACTCAAAAAGTACAAAGAGTTAGGAGGACTTCTTTACCTTTTAGAAAGGGGAAGAAATTTCCCATCTAATGAAGTGATTTTCATGAGCCCTCCAATTATTAGAAAGTTTCAAATTCAAAAATACCTCTTTTCAAGTATACTTTAAGGGCACCAACTCAATTTTTTTGCAATTTTAGACTTAAATATTAAAGGGAAATTTGAGGGTGACAACAACATGCACATGCACATACGCATACACATACACATACACATGCACATGCACATGCACATGTGCATGCGCATATGCATATGCATACGCATACATATGCACATACACATACACGGGAAATTATTGAGAGGGCCCAAAATCTACCCTCGCCCACCTACCTCCTCTCATTGTTTTACTGTTTTAAAATGTGTCATGGGTTGGTCATGGTTTTATGGAAGAGTTATTTTTCAATGGTCACTTGCAAATCGAATTTTGGAAAAGTGAGGGAGGATTTTAGATCGCATGAGTAGATGAATGAGGTCATCAACTTATTTTTGAGGTATCTAATAGTTTCAAAACTCGTATTACTATTGTTCTCGTTAAAGTTATTCATCTCGCCTATTGTTTGAGACTACTTCACCTTGATATTTAGAATTGTTTCCCACTACTTATTTCTAACAATTATATCTCAATTTATGAATAACTATGTATCACACTAAAACCCCAATTCTCTCAAACATTAAAATTATTGTCTTTCTTATATTTTCTAGATATTCAATAAATAAAGTTACATATTGTATGGTTTCATTGTAGTGTGTACTGGTTATTTTTTGATAATTGGTAAAACACTTTTGAATGGAGCTATGAACCAAAGCTAGGACACAAACATGGGGCCCAGTCCTCAAAAATCACAAAACGAACACTAATGGCCACCACCAACCATAAGATCAACATAAAAAACCATAAAAAAGTTATTAACATAAGATGTCAAAACAATAAAGTCCAAAAACAAAATGAAGGAGAAAAAATCAGAATCTTCCTAGAGAATAAGTAGCAAAAATTAGTAGACCATTTAAGTATGTACATAAAATTCCTACCCTCAAGGGAATGAACCTCCTAAAGAAAACTAGATTGTAGAAACTAGTTGTAGGAAGCAATAATTATTCACCCTCTTCGGGAAATAAATTCCTCCATCATCCACTTAGTTCCATCTTTCACCATCTCCTCCACTTCCATCTCAATATATCAACCTCCGATCTGTGACCTTTGTGTTTATACATGGATACTTATGTTAGTGTAGGATATTCATTTTCTTTTTTAAAAATTTACTTAGGGCTTTCTTACACTTATGGGATATGCTTTCTTAGGTTTACCATTTGTGTTGAGTTAGCTTATTAGTTGTGTTGAGTTAACTTACTAGTTGTGTTGAGTCAACTCTACTACTAGTATCAGTTAGCGAGAGTTATTCACCCCTAATCTAGGTAGTAGTTGTACTTTCCTCCTCTTATATATGTACATCACTTGCATCATTCTATGAAATGGATCATTTGAGTGCCATATCTCTTTAGTGGAATCCCCGTCTCTATTTTCTAGGTTAGATCTCTCTATTTGGCCATCTCTATATATAGGAATTCTCTTTTCCGGACTTTATAGATATGGATGGCATTGGTCATACCATCTCTTTGGGCCATCTCTCTTCTCTATATCTCTCTATCTCGCCATCTCTCTGGGCCATATCTAGACTCTCTAAAATCTAGGGCCTCTTTATTCTCTAAGCCAGATCTATAGAGTGGGCTCCCCCCATATCATATCTATATCTAGTGAATATAGTTCTATACCCATAGATACTACAACAAAGCTTCTCTTAACCCAAGGAGCGGGCAACCAAGGATCTATTATAGAGTTATTTCCATCCAATGAAGTGAGTCTATAGATCGATCTAGCCATCCACCACCATATAGATATATACTAGAAATGTTTTACGCCTATATGGGACTGTGTGTAATCTGGGCCGAGAGAATGGGTTGTCCCACCTCTCGATTGTTTCCCATATCCTGAACTCACTCACTCACTCTATTAGAGGGGAGGTGAGGGGAGGGTGAGCAGAGCACTCAACCACACCCCACCTATTGATTGGGATTGGTGGGCACCTAATCTATTTAGTACAAACGGGGCTTCTAATCTGATCTGACTAGAAATGAACTTGCCTACTGTATCAAATAGATGTCCTGGCATTGAGAGAGAGCTATAAGCTAATCTGAGGAGCCCTATCTATCGTTCCTTCCGTAGTCTAGCATTTTTGGGAGTGAGATAGGCCAATGGTCAATTCTATCCCTCTTGGTACACATCATCTCGAATCTTTTATATAGTGATACGACTGATGACTAGTTGTATCACTTATGTATCTAGTTGTATCATACATAGAATAATAGATAGGCAGATCAGCCGAATAGAAATGATCCAGCCCGGGAGGATCTATATATAATCAGGTTGGAGGAGAGGATCCACTGACGCTCTCTATAGTTTATAGTTCCTAGTTTCATCGAGGGTGCCCTATATACGAGATATGACGTTAAGATAAGGAGATGAGCCCGCACTTTGTAGATCATATCTATGGGGGTGAGCACCGATGGATCTTCTCGTATAGAATACGAGTCGGCCCTATATATATATATAACTACTCTCCATTGATTATATACATGATACGCCTATACTCGTGATCTGACCATTCCATATAGATAAGATCTGATCTATATAGAGGGGGAGAGGGGGCCGAGGTCTGGTCCCTCTATATAGATATGGGCCCCTATCTATATATGGGGCCCCCCTCTATATGGACCTATAGTGGTAGTGGTTCGATCATAATCTCTCCCCCATATAGTTATATATAGATAGGACCCCGCTTACTACCTTCTATGAGGTCACTCTATTCTAGTGGGGCATTAAGAATGGATATAATAGAATTCGATTGAAACTCCACTCCCCGCGATAGAACTAAAACCCCCTATGCCCTATGAAATATATTTTCCTGCCCCTCTTATCTCGAATTGAAAGCTAGTGACGAAGGGTCACCCGGTCCCTTAGACTACCCATCCCACTCTCGGCGCCCTCTCGGCCCAGCGGTCAAGTGTCATGTCATATAGCCACCCGCGCTAAATCTCCTCCCCTATCTATCGGTCAGCTCAAGAGGCCCATAGTTCAGATAGGGGGGCCCATCGATATCTATATGGCCATCAACATTCTTTATAGAGATAATTATGCCATATCTTATCCGAACGTTAGATATTCAATCCAATAGTTGGTTGATTCAATCAATAGAACCACCCACACCCACATATAGGGTTGGGTGGGTTGGGATCTAGATAGATGTAGTCGGCATCGGGTTGTGCCAACCGGTGATGACATCTCGTCGATGGATAACCCGGCCCTCCCCCCTCCTTATTCTATTCTATCTTATCGATCCGAGAGAGAAGAAAGAGCATCGATTGATCGCCCTATCCATACTATATACTAGATCTATATGGGGTAGGGCTATTTGGAGCCATTATTGCCTTATGAGTTCTTGATCATATTGCATCTTATTGTTAGTTATTTTGATTTCTGCAATCACTCGTGCATTCATTTTTCATTAGAGATCCTCCCGAAAACTCTAATATGGTATCATAGTTGATTATGGTGAAACGTTTGCCATTATTGAGTTATTTGTAGTTTTCGAATACTTCATTTGGGTGACTGATAATTCATGTGTAAATATTTTGACTCCATTCTTGAAAATAGTGCTGCAATTGCTTTTGGGTTTACAAATTAGTGGAGTTCCAAATAATGAAATTTACGGAAACAAAATTTGGTGGGGACCTTTCTAGGAATTTTTTTAGCTAATGTAGTTATTTATGGATAAATTTGGTGTAACCGCTACATTTAAAAAACTTTTTGATGGATTTTCCCTGCATTGATCTCGGCCAAGGTCGTTTCCCAACTCGGGTCCACTCATATCATCTGTTGGTTCTTGGAGTAGATTGTTTGGTTCATATTGGGGTGGATCACTTTTGGCCCACGTTACGTGTGACTCATCTATGAACTCAAACTGAGCTCAAAGGTTCTGACTCTGTGCTTCACCATTCAACTTTCCCTCTACGTCTCCAGCTCAGTGCGGCTCTTCCCTGTCTAAACTCAGTCTGCAAAGATTGCTCCACTCACACCCCGAATCGCCTTACACCACTATTCATTCATCGTTTGAATCGCTCACCTACCCTTGCACGACTTGAGACGGGCCCTCTACCTGGTTCGTTATTGCGGCTTAGTCAGATATTCCTGAACTTTGCTCTTGGTTTTTTTGGGTTAACAACTTTTTCCTCGGCCCCTTCAACCAATTCTTAGACTTTTATCTCTTCTCCGTTCAACATCTATAACCTAGCTCGGTCCGTTCTCAGCTTGGATTCCCTACTCGACGGACTATTTGTGTTTCTTAGTTGAGTCACTCGACCCTAAGCACAACCATGTCACATCGACATCGAGCATGGATTCAGCTTCGTTCAGTCGACCCCACAGTGTCGTCGAACCTTGCTTAAAACCCACAGTCAACACACAGAACTCGGATCTCACCATCCCTCATGACGAAGTTCTGAGCTTTGTTCTTGTCTCATAGTCCTCTCTTGACGGTATAGTCGATGACCCATCGCATGCATTGACGTCTCTCTATCTGCATGCCACATGGTGATTTTTACTCACATTTCAGTCAATCTTCCCTTGGTCAAACTTCCTTCCCACCCGTTGCACATTCAAGGTATTTATTTTGGTTCATAAATATCTTTGAAATTCGAACAAGGCTTATGGTGGGAATTTGTATTACTAAGCACATGTGAGTTAGGAAATCAAGTGGTTTAGACTTGCGTTATGTGTTCAAACCCAATGCCTTCTTTGTTTTGTTTTTTTAATTAAAAAACAATTCCATTGGCATTATAGAGGAGTTATTGTATGCTTATCTACCTTCTCATCATTTGCATGTCAAAGATGGAGGGCAAGGACCGATTGTCGTCAGTGGCCAAACTCCCTTGCATAAACACTTTCTCCCTTATCTTGCATACGGACGCATTTTCGGCTAAGGTTGACGTACATTGATGTTCATCATCTTGTCCTATTCTGGCGAGTATATGCATGACCCCCTTTCCCCTCATTTATGGAGTTTTTTCATCGCTTATAAGCCATTAGTTACGGGAAACGATTTTTTCTCTAAATTTGATCGATGGCTCGCTATGAGCACTATTTTGGTCAAAAGTGCATGTTTTCTTGTGATCTACATGATGGATACATTTATTTTTGTAAACACACTACTTTATAAAGTTCCGCATTTTAGGGGGTTCTTGCAAAACTCTATGGGGACTTGTACTTTTCGCACTAAGTTATAAAGTGCCATTTGGGATAATTTTGGGGGTTTATCTACATTATGGAGTTTCACCATTATGTTATTATGCTCAACTCTAAGAAATTTCTGTCTTGGAAGGTAGACATTATCAATCATTACACTATGCACGGTTTGTTTCCTTACCTCCATGGTCTTGTTCCTGATCCTAATGAGCCTCTACAAAAGGATGAGTGGTTTAACCACAATGATGGGGTCTATGGCCTTCTCGGTCTTACTATTTCTATGGATATATTGCATTTGTTCGAGCACACTGAGTGCCCTTTCACTACCTGGACCATTATCCGATAGTTGTATGGTGACCTTGTTTCACCATCTGAGAGTGATGCTTCCCTAGACCACTCTAGTGCCACCATAGATTCTCCCCTTCTCACATCCCTTTCATTGTTGAGTGTTCTTCTGAACTTGTTGTTACTCATGAGTCCCATGTTGACCATTCGCCACAGGATCTTGCTATTGAGCACACTCTCCCTATTGTTTCCTCCACAAAGCTCATTTTCGTCCATGTTCATGCTTCCATTCACTCTCCTCCCTTCCTTTGAGACAGATGTGACCATTGCCTCTTGTGCTCCATTGCATCTTGATTGCTCATTTGACGACACTCCACATACACCGGTTATTACCTTTGAGTGTAATGTTGCTTCATCTTGGAATTTCAATAACTCTTTGCAACAATCTTCTCCTCCTACTTCATGTTGTGATGCTAATACATTCTTGTCAAACATTTATCTCATTGAGCAACCCCATTAGGATGAGTATCTTCCCGACTTGAGTTATCTATTTGTAGATTCCACTTGTGTTTCATTACAAGAATATGCTCTATTGAGCCATCACACATTCTGGAGGACCCATTCATCTCCCTCTTTGAGAGTTCCCGCCTTGGGACATTTGTCACTTCCATTATTTGAGAGATGTTTCATATCTACCTCTTCTTTTGGATCCCTTTGTGAGGGTTATTTTGCCCCCACCATTTTCTTTCTACGACGACACGTATACTGCAATGGCATTCCTACTATCTTTTGTGCACACTTTTTCCAGACCTATGTCACCTTTCAATTGCTTAATAGATGCAAATATTTGAGTAATGTAGGCTTCTTATTTCTTTGTGGAGTGGGATGAATTTCAGTGATCCTTTTTTGTCCATTCCAAGGGCAGAAACATTTTTCAGTGTAGGCGGATTCTCTTCAATCTTTACGTGGAGGACCACATCATCGACACTCTTCTTAGGGGACCTTCTTGTCCTCACTTCTTTCTCTCTCTACTCTGGGGGATGATCATTTTACATGGGTACCTCATCAAGCCAAGTTACTGGGACCCACTAATTCTTCTTCTCCAATTTTCTTGAGTGAGTTTATTATCTCTCTTTTGGGGGGAGTTTTTTCCCATTGGGTTTTCTCCTTTTACTCTATCTTTGTGAGAGATGCATTGTATGTGGGTACCTCATCAAGCCTTATTTTTACCAGGACCCACTTTCCTTTTCACTGCCCACCTAAGCCGTGCTTATGGGACATGTTAGTGTAGGATATTCATTTTCCTTGTATTTCTTTATTTACTTGAGTTTTCCTACAATCATGGGATATGTTTTCTTAGGTGTACCAATTGTGTTGAGTTAGCTTATTAGTTGTGTGGAGTCAACTCTACTGCCAATATTAATTAGTGAGAGTTATTCACCACTGATCTAGGTGGTAGTTCCACTTTACTCCTATTATATATGTACATCACTTACATTATTCCATGAAATGGAGCATTTGAGTTGATTTGGAGCCATTATTTCCTTGTGAGTTCTTGATCATATTGCATCTTATTGCTAGTTATTCTGATTTTTGTAATCACTCGTGCATTCATTTTTCATCAGAGATCCTCCCGAAAACTCTAATAGATACCAATAATGCCTTGAGCCTCACTCCATTGGATTGAGATGGGGAGCCTAAGTAGTGGTCTTTGACAACCCGAGGTACCTAGAGAGAGAAATATGAAACACCACAACTACAACTAAGAACATGAACCAACATCCACAACCTTCTCTTTAGGTGCTTATTGAGATGGGATCACTTTGAATCCATAAAGAAATATGGAGAAGGGGACGAGCAAGTCGACAATGAAAAAATTCTCCTAATTGTGCCACATAAAGGGATTTGATAATGTTCTTCCAAATGATTTGAGAGGAAGGAAAGGTGGGCAAATGAACATGAGAAGGAAAATACATCGCTCGATGCCCAAAAATATTACAAAAAAACACTTGAATGGAAGGACCTCATAGATGAGAAATTGAACCCAAAACCCACGAGAAGAAGTTAGATTGATCAAATGAAAAATAGGTTTGGAAATATTAATGAAAGTGCAAAATCTCTCAAATCTAGTTCCCAAAGAGTTACCATCAATCTTAAAAAAATATCCCACCTTATTTACTAACAATTTAATATGATCCTCTCTTCATAAAATAGACGAGAGATTTTACAATCGATCCAAAGAGAAGCAAATGAGATTTTCATCATTTTAGGATAAAAATGTGACAAAGGGCGAGAAAAAAACCATAGATGCCAAAAACTATTCCACAAATAAAATGGAATTTCTATAAACATAACAATATAAAATGACTTGGAAAAAGCCACATTAAAGCCGAGAGAATGAGGAGCTTAAATGGAACAAACGAACGAAGCACATTTAGAAATTTTGACCAATGACAATTGGTTGCCGACAAATTTACTAAATAGATATCTATAGCCAAAATCTAATTCCATATCAAGGATATAGGTATCTGAAAAAACCAACTCAAGGGTCTCCTTTGAGAAATACTCGAATATAACCAATCTCAAGTTTAAAAGGAGGAAACGACAACTCTGCTAGATTGGGAATAAACCCAAAATGAGCATCCATAACCTTTTGGATTCAAAGTGTGAATAAAAATTCCTAGAAACCCAAACCAAAGTGGGAGTAATATTGAGGGAAGACGAGATCAAAACTTATAGAAATCCCTACAAATGTGAGAGATTTGAAACGTTTTGAAACGTTCATGTAATCCTTGAATACCGACATTTCTAAGAAGATATATTTAGAGAACATCTTGACCGAGGTTAGGTGCATTCAAAATAAGAAGAAGGGTTCTCGATCCCTTTCCTTCCCTAGCTTGTTCCTTCCTCACATCAACAAAAATGTGCCCTAAAACAAAAGCACCAATAGTGGAACAATCAAGAGGAGAACCTTAGTAATGGCAACCAACATTCCATACATAAATACACACCTCTCAATATCCACAAAAGATGGATATCCAACACAAGAACCATCTTCCAAACTAATCTCTTTGCACACAATAATGCCCTTCACAAAGAAAATATGGGATTTAGGCTTAGCAATAAAAAAACATATAACCAAACTTTTGTTACAAATTACTGCCAATAAATCATCTAGAATGTTATTGTCACTTTGCATGCGGCCACCTTTGACCCTTTACACTCCTTCCCCTGCTCTCGAAATTTGTGTTAATCCTTCCACGTCAATGGGATCATCTAGATCATCTTCTTTTCGCCAACATTATAACGTCAACGAACTTGGGAACTCTCTAAGAAGGTTGTTTGGTGATTGAGCTAAAGCCTCTATTTTGAAATTTGTTTACCCCTCAAAATTCTTTATCCCATTCCACACACACACACACACACACACACACACACACACACACACACACACACACACACACACACACACACACACACACTTTATAGTGGTTATTAAAAGGACCCTATCATTGTGCACATACAAAAACATGTACAAGTAATTTCTCTAGTTTGTTAGGAAAAGTATTAATAGTTGTTCACGTTTTAATTAATGATAGTTTTAAAGAGCCAACCATAATATGATACATAGGGTGCTTGGTTATTCATATACTTTTCAAATTCTTTATACCAATTATTTTTCGTATTAAATCAATTCATGAAATAGGTGATGTGACACTTTGGTATATGCTACATTACGATATAATATTTATGCTTTGATGGGTCATCTATATGCATCTATACACCCCTAAAATGAAGTTGAACGGTTTATAGGGTCCTCTCCTATATTTTATTTTATTTAATTTAGTTAGATGTGAATGTCCACTGACAAGGGAGGATTAAGCCCTAGGTAGACTAGGCAATTGTGTAGGGCGCCAATAGTTAGGGGGTGCCTAAATGTAAAAAAATCATTATTTTTAGCTATTAATAGAACTTAACATTAACTTTTTATCTGAAGTCAATATTAATTAACCATTTTATTGATATTATTATAAAGTAACATAAATTTCACACATACACATAAAAATGTACCATAATATTTTGCAAGTAAACATAAATATGCATATTTTTAAGCTCATACGATATTTTTGGTATTATTACCCATTATATAATGTAGCTTTAGGTAATTCAGTGTGTAATGTTTTCTTAGAAAATGTTCATGTATTTCTTATAATGTCACTAGTGTAACTAGTAGAGACATGTATAATTGAATGAAAGAATTATTTAATTATGTATTCCTAATGTTTTGGGGTAAATGTCTTTTTTCATGGAGGAATTAGTAGGCTTAATCCAAATACCACTCTTCACAAATCCATTGGAGCTACCTAAGAATGTTTATTCATGCAAAAAATGGTGCTTTGTTCAATTTTGAGTCCCATCACCTACTTGATATTGGTAAATAAGATGAGTAACCAACTTGTATAAAAAAATGTATTTGTTGCATTTTGAGCACCTCCTGTGATTAATTCTCTCCATCCATGGATTATTACTTGTCCTTATTTGATAATTTTATAGGATATATTTTAATTCTTTTTGTGTACCAATTTCTCTAAATTAGCGATTTATTATGATCCTTAGAGAAAATGTTCATGTATTTCTTGTAATGTCAATAATGTAACTAATACAGATATGTATAATTGAAGGAATGAATTATTTAATTCTCTATTCCTAATGTTTTGGGATAAATGTCTTTTTTATGGAGGAATTAGTAGGCTTAGTCTAAATACCACTCTTCACAAATCCATTGAGCTACTCTACGAATGTTTATGCTTTGCAAAAAAATTGTGCTTTGATCAATTTTGAGTCCTATCACCTACTTGATATTGGTAAATAAGACGAGTAACCAACTTTCAAAAATGTATTTGTTCCATTATGAGCACCTCTTATGATTAATTTTCTCCATTCATGGATTATTACTTGTCCTTATTTGATAATTTTATAGGATATATTTTAATTCTTTTTGTGTACCAATTTCTCTAAATTAGTGATTTATTATGATCCTTAGAGAAAATGTTCATGTATTTCTTATAATGTCACTAGTGTAGCTAGTAGAGACATGTATAATTGAAGGAAAGAATTATTTAATTCTCTATTCCTAATGTTTTGGGGGAAATGTCTTTTTATGGAGGAATTAGTAGGCTTGGTCCAAATACCACTCTTCACAAAACCATGGAGCTACCTAAGAATTTTTATTGCTTTGCAAAAAAATGGTGCTTTGTTCAATTTTGAGTCCCATCACCTACTTGATATTGGTAAATAAGACGAGTAACCAACCTTGTACAAACAATGTATTTGTTCCATTTTGAGCACCTCGTGTGATTAATTCTCTCCATCCATGGATTATTATTTGTCCTATTTGATAATTTTATAGGATATATTTGAATTCTTTTTGTGTACCAATTTCTCTAAATTAGCGATTTATTATGATCCTTGTGTAAATTTAAAAATGTGACAATGCACATAACTTTTCTTTATTTATTTGATGGGAAAAATTATTAATTATAATTGTAAGAACACCGTCTACTTCAATTATTAAGGCGCTCATAACCTTTAATTCGATTTTGCCACTAGAGGCCAAAAATGACCGATGGAACAAACAAAGATATTACATGAATCCAAAGACATAAAGGGAGTGCCAAATGCAACTTTAAAAAAAGAGCTAAGTAAAATGAGAAATAACAATTTTGTGAGTTGATGGTTAAAAATCTTGAAGCTAATAAAATGTATGTTCTGTGATAGATTTGGAGGCATGTTGTTTGGGTAAGAGGTCGTTTGAGGTACTTGAAGTCAGTTATTTGGAAGTAGGAACTCATATTTTTGGAATTAGCTATATGTGAGAACTTCGATTTGAGTGTTCTTTGTTGGAGTTGAAGTGCCTCATGAATAAACAAAGCTAAACATTTTAGTCTTTATATAGAATGAAGCTCTTTAAAGATCTATTGGAGTATTTAAAAATACAATTCTATCTTCCACAAATCTCATAATAGATGGGACACTTGAATATAAAATGCTCTTCATTTTTAAACTCTAGAAAACACAACTGACATATACGTTTATCTTATCGAGGCTATTATCAAATTCTATTAGAAGAGGGTAAGAGCAAATGCAAAATTGAACTAAAAACATCCGTAAACATGAATGCAACTTCTTCATATTTTTAAAGAATTTATTTTAATCACTGTAAAAAGTAAGAATAAAATTGAAAATAGTGAAGAAATTCTAGGTTCTTAGAATAAGATTTTAAGCTACAATCATTATTTTATACGAAAAGTCGGAAAAGGAAGAAGAAAAGATGCAACTGCAAAGCACCGGCGGAAAATGCGCGACACACGTCGCTGTCTGTCCACCAAGATCCTGTAAAAGAAATATTCGCCTGTCCACGTGGCCTTGTGCAGAAGTGACAGGGTATTGTCCCCCGATTTTCGACATGCCACCTGGCTTATCAGCAAATTGCCGGCCGGCAAACTTTACCGACACGAAAGAATATAATGACGGAAAAGACAAACGTACGAAGTTGGAACGGTCGTAATCATGACCTGTCAACGTCGCATCAGTTAAATTTTACGTTCATCAGATGAGGGAATAAACGCTTGGTCACGTCATTATCACATCATTCCTTGGCCTTGTCTTGGATTTCATCATTTACCTATGCAGAGCTTCTTTTGAGTTTCTTTTCCATCATTCAACTCAGCATTTGTAGAAAACAAAATGCCATTTGTTGTGGTGGGGTCTTGGACTTGTTTAGGGGGAAAATGTAGGTGCCTAATTTTTATTTATTTTTGGCTAGATTTGGTGTAGTCGAGTATGTATTAAGAGGTAATTGTATTGATTTTTTTGGTTGGATTATAAAATTATATAGGAGGAGAGCATACTCGTTTTGTAACAATCAATTATTGAAAACATTTTAATTCAATAAATACATATGATGGTTATTTTGTTGTTATGGTATTCATTGAGATGTATATTTTAAGATATGACAAAATTAAAGTTGAATTCTAATCTCACATAAATCATGTCAAAAATATTTTGAGAAGAATTGAAATGTTTATCTTTTCATTCAAAAAAGAAAAGAAAAAGACATTGAAAAATGGGTTTGACATCAATTTCAACTATGAATCAAAATAATAAGAGAGAGGGAGAGGGAGAGGGAGAGGGAGAGGAGGAGAGAGAGGGATAATATTGGAAACAACATGCCAAGTATAAAATTTAATGTTTTGGCTAAGTAGTCCAATGTAATGCTAATTTGGTTGACGATTTAGTAGTGATGCTTCTTTCACTCCCTAAAATATTTGGATGTGTGTAAATGTCCATGTGAAGCTAACAAGAAAAAATGGGGATAAATGGCTACAACAATATTAAGCTAAAATATAGGATTTTATTTGGAAATGATGCACTTGAATTTTTGAAAACATTAAGGATCCCCTTTAGAAGTCCAAGTCTTGGAACATGTATTAAATCTTCCATGCATTTTTTTAGTACAATTATTGACAAACATTCAAGGCTAAACAAAATTTATGTAATATAAAGAGAGTAGGGTTAGGAAATGTCTTGAATATATCTTGTAGTGGAGAATTTTTTCATGCATTAGGTACGTCTCATAAAAACACAAGTGAATGCCCCTATCTATAGAGGTGAACAATGTAGATTGTCATAGGTCTTAGAGTCTAGAGAGAAAAAGTGTGTAACATATGACTCATTTAAGATGTTGGATGAATTTGTGAAGAAAATATCTCAAAAGAAATGGATTAAATGAATTATGTGTAAGATAAGAAACAATAGTGTTGATGTGTAACATAGTGAGATATCATCATGAAATCAAGTACGTAAATAAGAAAATTTCCTCAATCGCCCTATAGAAAAAGTGTAGTTAAGAATGAGAAAAATATAAGTAATTCTTAAGCACAAAAGTAATATTTCCCATATGGGAAAAAGTATAGTCAATTGATTTTTTTCGAAGGTACTTCATCAAGGTTAGATAAGTATTCTCATACATAGTGGAAGATCTAAACATATCACAATGAAAACTATGGAGACATATAGAAATAAGGGAGCCTTGTAATTGGTAAGTATGCAACAAAATATAAACATTTGTGAAATAGTCCACACACTTAGATGAATAAGAGACAATAATCAAGGTAAGATAAGTGTTCGTGTGTACTATAAAATATAGAAACATGCCCAATGGAAATAATAGTAACAAATATATAGAAATAGGGAAGACATGCGTTTGACATATATGGAATCGTATGTATCTTCATAACATACTAAAAGAACCCAAATGATAAGTAGAGGCATTATACATGTTATGGTAGTAGATTTTATTTCCGATTTAGTAGTCGATTTGGTGGTATAATAAGATGAATTACATAGAGGTGATAAGGAATGATGATATGTAACCTTGACATCTAAAAGGCTATATCAAAATGTAAACTAGTGGTGAAAGGAGTTTCCATGGAAGAAGAGAAGAACATCTAAGTAGAGATTGTGTGTCACATATATAATAGAGAGATTATTCTACACCAATGAGTATAAAGAGAATATATATAATGAGAGAATGAGAGATAGATGATAACTATTGATAATTGTAATAAAAATTTATAATTAATAAAGAGGAGTTAAGGTATGATATATTTTTCTCTATGTTAAGTGTGAATGCATAAAGTATGGCACCCACTTAATTTTGGGTTTATATAAGAAAATCAATAATTTATTTATGTATGCCCAATATCATTTATAACTAAGATCGATGAATTGAATAAACTAATATATATTATCTAGTTTATATCAACATTTGGTGGTGTTACCCATGTATTTTCTAATTGATTTATAAAGAAAAGTAGAACACAAAAATAATATATTAAATAGATCTAATAAAGAAAATAAAACATGATTTTCTTAACATCCATTTGTGGAGAAGATAATGTTTCAAAATTTGTGTTTCCCCTTCTAAAGGAATGGTTTTCTAGAAAATCGGGGGTTCCAAAAGATGTAACTTTTGAGAAATATAGTTTGTAGGTTGTGAGAAATAATGGAAGAGGAAATTAAAAACAAAAAGATTAAGAAGAGGTGGAAGAAGACATTAATAAGAGAAATAATTAGTGAAGAGAAAAATATATTAGAAGAAGAAGAAAGAGATTAGAAGGGAAGTAAGTAGATAAGAAGAAAACATTAAGTTAGGCATGATGAGATTAGAATAAGAAGATAATTTTAGTAAAAGATAATATTTAGTTAGAAAAAAAAAAAAGAGATATAAAGAACATAAAATTTTGAATTATTTTAAATAATATGAAAAGTATGGATAAATAATTAACTAGTGGCCCACTACTAACGACCTTGAAAAGGGAGTTAGGGACATCATGATGAATCGTAAAACAAATCTATACCTACATGGTCAACTTGTATGAAGACATGACAACTAGCTCTAATACCTTAGAAGATGGATATAAAAATGGAAGAAGAGAATAGATATGGATAAACTTATTTGTAGAAAAAAAATGGCTAGAAGAAGTAGACTTAATATAAAAAAGACTCATGGAAGGAATAAAATAAAATTTAGGAAATATGGAAGAGATATCAGGAAAAGAGAAAGTTACCCAAACATTGGGGTAGAAGAAAAATGGGAAAAGGAAACATTGCTTGAAGAGATTAATTATAACAAAGAAATGAGAAAAAGAGAAAGTAAAGGATGATGTATATGGAGGAACTATAGATGATACTTAAGATGAAGAAAGAGACAAGAAAATAGATTATAATAAGATATAAATCCAACAACAAGAATAATTTATTTATGTAGAAGGAAGTGAGTCGACAAGGTGAGTGACGTGAAAGAAGTGGAGAAAGAATAAAATGGTGGAGAGATTATAGAAGATCAATATTTTTACGAAATAAAGATAGATTAGAGGATACAATTATGAAAATGTAGAGAAAGAGGGTAGTAAATAATATTAGTGAGATATGAAGAGACACATTTTCTATTCCCCAAATAGCAAGAGACCCCATGAAGAGATGATCCCCTAGAACAATTGATATATTGTGTGTCACTTGAACATCATAATGAGAGGAAAAATAGTGATGAGTGTATGACAGGCTAATAATGTGTCTCAATGGATTGCACTCTAAGCATTATGTCCTACAAGGGTATTGAGAAAATGAATAGAGACACACATGAATTGACACACAATGGGTTGATTTAAAGGGGCTACAATGAGCACTAAGGTCGCATATCCAAAGGGCAATAATCCCCACACTAGGTCAACCTAGGGTTTAAGGCCCAATCGGATCAAGATAAAGGAGATTACCCTCCTAGGATATCATTAAATGGGTGAGAAGAGGTATAGATCGATAATGGATAAGACAAACATACACAATATAACTGAAATATAAATAAGAGAAAGCTAAGGATATGATCAAATAAGAGCACTATGCTAACTAGCATCAATGTACATATAACACTAAGCTAACATAGAACAATGGGGAAGGAAAATGAACTAATCTATGAAAAATAATAAAGAGAGTTAGAACACTTACTTGTGGGGTGGTCTCTGATGCATCTATCTCTCCAGAGAATCAGTACACCAAGAGATAATCATTATTGGGTGGAGAAGGGGAACATTTTTCTGTCCTAGAATCACTATAGATGACCCAATACTATAAGCAATCCAACCAATAAGAATATTTTCAAATCCAATCCATTTCAAGTGCAAGATGAACCAAGGATGAGTGGGCATATGCGAAAATTGGCACAAAAGAGAAGATCAATGGCGTTCCTATGATTCTAGCTTCCTTCCTTTTTAAATGTCAAAGTGTGGTGTGTATATATATGATGCCATCGCTCGTGAGAGATGGCATCACTAAGGAAAAAATTAACATCAAAACCACCACCTTTAGGCGATGACAAATATTCCATTTTAGGAAAATTTGAAAAGGAAAATTTTTCTGAGAGTAGTCAATTGCCTGTTTCACCTAAAATTTCTAGTATTTTTTTAGGGGTTGGATTTACCTACATTTGAAAACATAACCTATAAAAACCTAGGTGATTCATTGGGTAGGATACTACTAACAAACTACTAGTTGAGGTATCGACATATCAAGTACAATGAACTTGCAAAGTCTAAACACTAATACATTGCAGATCTATTTTGAAGTTTGCAGTTGGGTGACAATTGCTTTTTTGACACATGTGACCATTATATTTATTTGCTGTGTGATAAAGGACTTGTGTTGACATGCGCGCACAAGAAAGATACATCGATACACGTGACAAGGGTTTTACTGTTGACGCACAAAAAAGGTCACTTTATTGACGCATGACAAAGGTCACTCTATTGATGCATGAAAAGGTTTGGAAGTTTGCATTTGGGTGAAAATTGTTGTTTGTTGATGTGATGAATGATACTATTTTTGACGTGACAAAGGATTGTTGTTGATGTGTGACTAGGGAGATTCAGTTTGACGCGTGACAAGGGAGATACATTTGATGAGACAATTGTTGTTTGTTGACACATGACACAATCTTGTTAACGTGTGACATAGTGTTTAGTGATGCACAAAAAGGTTCAACTCAGCCATTCAAAACAATGGAAGTTTCTAGTGCTCGAAGAACCCAAAAAGTAACAAAAAAATCTCAAAGTCCTGTTCAAGTATTTTGGAAACTTTGTTCTGCTACATATATACCACAACCACCAACACCCATACAAATACCACTTAGAATCAATCAAAGTATTGATTGTGTTGAAGGTATTATTGAAGTGGACATGCATTCTACATAATATCAACCAAATGACACCTATGATGATACCATGCCAGAGCTTGAAGATATTCCTGTTGAGATGCTCAGATCTTGAAGATATTCTTCTGTTGGGGTGCAACCAGGAGTGCATCAAGATATCACACATACAAATACTCAAAAAAATGGAACACAAAAATCAAATTCAAATTCTAGTTCATGAAAGAGGAAACCAGGTGATTGTGATAATGCTCAAA
The DNA here is from genome assembly GCA_018340775.1 of Taxus wallichiana var. yunnanensis. Classification (NCBI taxonomy): domain Eukaryota; kingdom Viridiplantae; phylum Streptophyta; class Pinopsida; order Cupressales; family Taxaceae; genus Taxus; species Taxus wallichiana. The sequence goes on along the minus strand of CM031237.1, from coordinate 912,832,440 downwards.
ATTCTACTAAAAAAGTAAAACATTGAAAACAACAAGAATATGTGGACAATTGGGAGGACATACAAGTTTGATTGGGCTGCCAAATTTCCTTTTATCAAACCTGTACAACTAGATAATTCAGAAGATATCCCATCTGAATGTACTTGTACAATATGTACGTGGAAATTGGGAAAAGCAACAAAAATGCAACTGAAGCTAGACACAATTGAAAAACACTAGTGGAAAACAATATTTGACTATAATAGGAGGATGGCTAGAAAATCAAAACACACAGGTGGAAAATGAAAAAGAATGCATGCATGTCAAATACATAGTAGAGTATGAAGCATATTAGAGCAAGAAAAGACATGTAACATCTCATGGAAAAGGAGGAATGATCACATCATGCAAATTGGTAAGATGAATCAATCAAATTTGCATGCTAAACTCATACAGTTCTCTACTTTATTTCACATACTTAAGAAAGGAAGACCGATTTCATATTTCCTTGATTACAAATTTTTGTATCAATATAATGGAATGCACAACGTTCCTCAGTCTCATTGGTCAGAAAATAGTGCATGGGAAATGGCCAAATGCCTTTCAATGATAGAGAAGGAAGATTTGAAGGAGAGTGTAAAAAATGCAAAGTTTATCTCTCTATCAATTGATGAAGTGACAACAATAGACAACACCACATGGGTATGTATCCACATTTATACATTAGAAAATCATATAAGGACACCACATCTGTTGGGTGTTATGAAAATGGTTGAAAATTGCAATGCCAAAAACCTACATAAAATAGTTGTTTCTCATTTGAAAGATATTGTTGGCATGATTGATTATGAAATTGCTACTGAATTGGTATGCATTGGAGCAGATGGTGCATCAGTCATGCAGGGTCACCGAATTGGACTATGTGTGTTAGATTGCAAACAACAATGGCCCCTTATATGCTAGCAATTCACTGTATATGACACACAAATGAATTTAGCATATAAAATGGTTAATAAACAATGAAAATGTTGCTAAAGTAGAAGACCTTATAAGAGAACTTCATGCCTATATGGAAAACAACCCAAAGTGATTTCTTGAGTTCCAAAAATTTGTAATTGGAATTACATATGGAAAAAAAAATTATGAAGGATGTTGAGACAAGGTGGATTTCTTTGTATGAGCCTGCATGCATAGTGTGTGAGGAGTATCCTTCATTGGTTGGTTTCATGCACAAATATCATCATGAAATTGACAGGGAGAGACTTGTTGTTCCGTCTAACTGATTTGGAGACATTTCTTACATTGGTTGGCATTCTTCCAATGTTGCAGGAGATCAATACATTGATGAAGCATGCACAGGGAAGATTAGTCTATATTGTTGATTTTATAAAGATGAGAAAAATGGTATGTCAAAATCTTGATGTCTTGTACACTTCCCAAGATAGTTTTGATACACCTATTTTTGATAATTGGAAAGATTTATTAGATCTTAAGAATCCCAATAACTATTTGAGATTTAATATCCATGATCACCTCTTACATCAATGTTAATGGGAGGGACATACCACTTGCACATTTTGCAAAAAAACGTCAAGATATTACAGGATCGGAAAGAAGAAGTTCCTGTGACACGTAATCTATTTGATTTTGTTATAGTTGAAACAAGAATAAAACTTAGAAAAATTTCAGAATCCTTATCATCAAAAATTAGAGAACGTTTTAGCAAAGATAAAATTCTTGAAGCAATGGGTGTGATGAATCCTAATTTTGGAATACTTGAAGGTGCTCGTGTAGACTTTGTAAGAAAGCATTTCCATAAATCCATGGGTACAATAATGGAACATTTCACCAAGATGGCAGAGGTCAAGGGTATCAAAATCAAAGGTATACTTGAATGTTGATTTATTGAAGACTCAATCAACACATTTTGCAATGACAATGAGGAACCAATATAAATTATTAGATGAACCTTCCGAGAGTGGTGCTATTACAAGGATCTCAGTGAGGAATCTATCAAAGTATTGTGTTACAAGAAGACATCAATGAATATTTTAGATTATATGAGTTGTGTCCAAATAATGGTTTTGGGATCTATGTGGAGGATGAAAGGGTTTTCAGTGCTTTATCATTTATAAAATCAAAACTGAGAAACAGGTTGGATAAAAATATGGAAAGTTGCATGAGGTGTTATGTTTCTCGCTACTCCCTGGAAAACTTTCCTTTCGATAGAGAAATTGTGCATTGAATTCCCTTGTGGAAAGAAGAGGTGTAAATAATACATACTACAAGTCCAAATGTTGTCAATGATGAGACTGGAATTGGTGCATCATCAAACTCTGCAGAAAGAATATCGACTTTGAAGAAGCTATTGATAATGGATTGTTTCAACTTTAAATAGGTATCTCCTTGACCTTACTTTTATTCTTGTCACCTTACATTTTAACTGTGGTTATTTATTCAATTTCATATTAATAGATTCAAATATAAAAGTTTATAGTTAGACGTAACACAATTGTAACTCTACAGATGCAAATATTGACTATGAGGAGGATTTTTAACATATTTTGTTTCAGCTCTTGTTATCATTGAAGATGTTATATATATATTTACATTTATTTAAATACAATTATTTATAAAAAAATTTATTTATATTTATTTATTTATTATTTTATATGTTTACATATTTATATTTTATTTATTATACATTATTATATTAATTAAATAATTTTTTTTTTTATTTTTTTTTTTTATGTATTTTTTTTCAAACTCAATCAATATTTGATGTTGTGTTTATGACATGTGGGTTGACATCCATCTTCAATATTATTTATCAAAAAATCATTCTATACTTCCACTTCATTTTCCTAACATTGCTTTTCCACCCATCTAGAACATGCACATGTTCTACTTCTTTTTCTTTAATTTTCTTTAATCTTTCTATTTTCTTCCTTCATCTACTCAATCAATATTTCATCTTTTCTTTATTGAAAATGTGGGTTGACATCCATCCGAGGAAGCTCTCACTTCTCGGGACTGACATTGTCAGGAAACTCACCCATCTATATACTAATCCATTTTTCATGTTGAGTTCTCTAGAATCAAGGTCGTCTAGCTTGCTGAAGGATGATTTCTCATTTTCCTAACATATGCTTTGTCACACCCATCTAGAAAACAAGAGGTACCTAAGTTTTCTTTAATTTTCTTTAATATTTTTGTTTCTACTTTCTTCTTTCATTTGCTTAATCAATATTTCATTCATCTTTTCTTTCTCAAAAATGTGGGTTGACATCCATCCGAGGAAGCTCTCACTTCTCGGGACTGACATAATACATTGTCAGAAACTCACCAATCTATATAGTATATACTAATCCATTTTTCATGTTGAGTTCTCTGGAATCAAAGGTCATCTAGCTCACTTACGAAGGATGATTTCTCATTTTCCTTCCATATGCTTTGTCACACCCATCTAGAAGACAAGAGGTACCTTAAACCCTATCATAGCTGGAGTTTTGACATTCATGTTTAATTTATTTTGGTATTTGTAAAATGATTTGATGTAGTGTTTGAACTTTGTGGCATGAATATCAAATTACATGTAAAAATTGATCTTCCCAAAAGACATTGCATTTACAAGTAGAAAAAAATGATATTGAGAAGTTTTAAATGTGAAGAAACCTGATACAAAGTTCAAATTTTACAAGTAGAAAAAATATTTTACTTGTATTAAGATGTCTCTTGTCATACCACATTCCAAATTTCTTAAAACGTTATCATTTAAATCCATTATATTATCATCATCCATGATCGTGCTAGAAGCTACATCTATTCTAATGTCATCATCCATATCTATTCTAATGTCATCATCCATATCTATTCTAATGTCATCATCCATATCTAATGTCATCATCATTACAAGTAGAGAGAAGAATATTTTGAGAAGGTATAAAATTTAAATGTGAAGAAACCTGATACAGAGTTCAAATTTTACAAGTAGAGAGAAGAGGTACCTTAAACCCTATCATATTGGAGTTTTGACATTCATGTTTAATTTATTTTGGTATTTGTAAAATGCTTTGATGTAGTGTTTGAACTTTGTGGCATGAATATCAAATTACATGTAAAAATTGATCTTCCCAAAAGACATTGCATTTACAAGTAGAAAAAAATGATATTGAGAAGTTTTAAATGTGAAGAAACCTAATACAAAGTTTGAATTTTACAAGTAGAGAGAAGAATATTTTATTATTAAGATGTCTCTATCATACCACATTCCAAATTTCTTAAAACATTATCGTTTAAATCCATTATCTTATCATCATCCATGATCATGCTAGAAGCTACATCTATTCTAATGTCATCATCCATATCTATTCTAATGTCATCATCCATATCTATTCTAATGTCATCATCCATATCTATTCTAATGTCATCATCATTACAAGTAGAGAGAAGAATATTTTGAGAAGGTATAAAATTTAAATGTGAAGAAACCTGATACAAAGTTTGAATTATCCACATTCTAAATTTTCTTAAAACAATTATCCATTATCATCATTCATGATCATGCTTGAAGCTACATCAATGTCCAGTCACATACAATTCATCATCATCCATATCTATTCTAATGTCATCATCCATATCTAATGTCATGATCATCATCATTACAAGTAGAGAGAAGAATATTTTGAGAAGGTATAAATGTGAAGAAACCTGATACAAAGTTTGAATCATACCACATTCTAAATTCATTATCATCATTCATACAATTCATACATCATCATCATTATCATCATCATACATATAAATTACATTCACACATATCAATTCATCATCATCCATATCTATTCTAATGTCATCATCCACATTTAATGTCATCATCATTGCAAGTAGAGATAATAATGCCTAATGTTTAAATCCATTATCATCATCCATGAATCATGATTATCTGTATCATCATTATCATCTATCACTATTATATTCATAACCATCACATCCATATCAAACATAAACACCATATACAATCTAGAATTTCTATATATAAATATAACAACATATAAAAATCCAGATTGCAACTTCAAATTAAATAAATATTCAAGTTTCATTCTTCAATATATAAAATATTTCAAGTTTCAATTTTTCAAGTTCCCCTGCCCCACACCCACTGAACTAGTCACTATTTGTGCTCAAGCCTCAATCATTAACTTTTTCCCCACTGGCACTTTCCTTTTGAGTTTCTGTAACATCTTTTGTGCCACTCTCTCCAATGGCTTGCCCTCCTGTATTCTTTTCTTGAATAATACCAGAACTAATCAGATCCTCCACAACAATGTCTAGATTCCTTATGATTGCTTCTTCTTCCTTTGTAGCATCTCCATGGGATGCCAAAGAAGGATCTACAACTTCCTTTCTTTGAACAAAATCTCAGGGTCAAAGCCACTCTCTTTGATTATCCACTTAAGTGTATTATTTTGTTTGTTAAGAAAAACAATATTTTCCTTCATCTTTATTGTTGCATTTAAATTGTTCTTTGTGGTTTCCAAGTGAACTTGGAACACCTTTGCTTGACTCTTTAAATTTTCATATTTCAACTAACAAAAAAATAGTGAGGTCAATTAAACATATTACTAAAATAAGAAATTTTCAAATTAATAAAAAATATTGTTTCAAGTTGATAATACTTACAACAGCCTATCTCTTTCGGCATTTGCAATTGCCACCAAATCCTTGTCCTTCGACCATTTGTTGAAATAGGCTTGGGCTTCAACACTAATATTTTCCAATTTTTTAATACTTTATCCAAAATTTTGTTGTTATAATTGTTTTCATATGTTACAGTCCCACCTCTTGCTTGGATGAGTAAGGCATCCATCTTGGCAGGTTGATTTTGGACTGCCGCATATAAATTATCCCTTTTCCAATGGTTATCATAACGACTTATTATCTCATTGATGAATACTTTTTCCCTTCACTCCCATTCTATGAGCTGATCGATATGAGGTATAATAAACTCTTTAACATGGGATTGAAAATCATTACCAATCAAGTTCTCCAAAGGAAATGATGGCAATTGTTCACTATTTGTATCTGAAGAGGATGATGCCGATGGAGAGGTATGGGGCTTTCGGGTCGAGAAACATTCTGCCTCCTCTTTTTTTCCTTTGGGCACCATGATCCTATTTGTGATAAAATTAATTAATATTGAAATTGAAATTGAAATGTGAAAAATTAAATAAAGTACATTGGAATGGAAATATACCTGTTGGCCTTGAATCATATCACGTGTGTTGAAAAAACCATGTTGGGTCATTACTATCAATGCCCAAATAATCTTCATCTAAAGTTATTTGATTCAACATTGATTGGCCCATTGCGTTGGGCCAACCACCGAGAGAGAGGGTTGGAATTGGAAATGAAGAGGTAATGTTTAGTGTCCCGCTAGGGGCCGAATTGGCATGCGTTTACCAATGGTATTTTTACCTAAACCTCTTGGGCATTTTGAATCGTAATGATGTTGGTGGAGGATGTGGTGGTGTTTTGTTTGAATAGATGGTGAAGGAGTGCTATGTACTATAAATTCCAAGAACAATCAACAAAATCATTACTAAATTATATGAAAAACTATTAAAAACTACACAAGCTACTAAATTATATGAAAAACTATTAAAAACTTACACAAAAGCAATAAAATTATACCTTGTTGAAGGGAAAGTTGTCATTGTGTTGGAGGTGGCCATGTCGGAGTTTGAATTGATTGTTGTGGAGCTGTGGGTGGCTGGTTTGGTGGAGCTGTGGGGCTGTTTTGTGGAGTTGTGGGTGGTTGGTTTGGTTGAGAATCGATAATTGCACGTGATTGGATTGAGTGAGTTGGCGATGCCTATTGAGAAGCACACATATAGTCCAAAGTCCCTACAAGTGCAGCAACTGCATGTCAATTCTTATTCAATATGGTAAATGGTATATGGAAAATAGTAAATGGAGAGTTAAGGGTATTACGTCTCTGTCATTTTTAACTAATGCAAATGCTTGGGGGTTAGGTGATGAGTGAACTTCCATTTCAGATTGGGAATCTCCTGATGCCTCAACATGTTGTTGGCCTCTTCCTCTTGATGTTGCTTTTTTAGGGAAGGGCCTCCAAAAATATTCTCTGCATATGGTAAAGATTCAATCAAAAGTACATAATGTTAGTGGATAAAGATTCAATCAGAAGTACATAATCAAGACAATAACCTTACTAACATCAAAATATAAATATAAACTATTAACCTATTTTGTTCTTCAAATGGAATTGACAAATTCTTCAAATTCTCATTCGAGCAAGTGGGAGTTGGTTCATCTTTTAAATTAAAATATGCCTCATAATAAAGAGCAAGGAGATAGTTTGTGGAATGAATAACTAGTTTTTTAGAAAGTGATGCATTTGTAATGTCATCTTTTATCTTATTAGATAAAAATGTGCACCAATCAAATTTTTGCTTTGTGATCATTGCAAGAATGTATGTAATGGCCCAATTTGGAATATCAGTTTTTCGACCCTACAAAACAATTCTAGCTTGAAAAAAGAAATCATGGCAGCAAGAAAGTGGTGTGTAATTCCTTGCATATCCATGCCTCATCTTGATTTGTTGACATGAGCTAAATTCATTGAATTAATATCAATTTGAATTAATATAAAAAAAAAAATATTTCAAATGAAAGCAAGTTACACATACAATCAACATGGAAACCAAAACAAGATTCGAGGTAAATCTTATCCTCTTCATAGTGAGGGTTGCTTTGGTTGTTACTATGGGTGAATTTTTAAATGGAAGGCATGTCAATCGATGGATATCAACTACATCAACATTGAACCTGAATGTACGACCATCTTCCAAAGTAATAGTAAAATGACCATCTTTTGTATTGTATGAGGAGAGAAGGTAGTTAAGAATGTCATGATCAATCTCGAATTGGGGCATATTAATGAGCCCTAGGAACTCACATGCTTCTACAACATCCTTGTATTCTACATTCATTTGTAAAACTATATAGATGTGGGGGCACATCAAGCTCCTATATTGAATCTTTCCCTTGGGTAGGGCTTGGGGTGTTTCCAATGCCTGGTTAGTTTGATTTTGTGTTGGATCTTGAGCTTGAGCACTAGAAGCCATGAGTACTTGAGCTTGATTAGAGTCTAGAGACATGGAGTTTCTTGTGTTTGGTTGGACCACTGGTGTGTTGACGTATGGTTCTTGTAGCAGTAGCACTAGGAGAAATAGAATAGAGGAAAAATTTGGGATCCGGGAAGTGTGAAGGTGAAAATGAGGGCCGAGAGGTATTTATAGGGAAAAATTAGGGTTTTTTCGAGCTGCGATGGTGGACACACAACAAGGAGGCTTTTTGTCATGAAAACAAGGTTTTGTTGACAACAAAACTTATGCGTCAACAAAACAATTTCTTGATGTACACGATAACAAAACCTTGTTTGTTGAATTATTTTTGCGTGTCAACAAACCTCATTGTCACATGAAAACAAGGATTTATTGACGCACGTCAACAAAATCTTGTTTTGTGCGACATCAAAGGTTTTGTTGATGCATGCAACAAAGCCTTACTATCATGTGAACAACAGGGTTGTTGACATGCGTGTCAACAAGAATTGATGTCGTACGCATTTAAAATAAGGTTTTGTTGATGCACATAAAAACAACCCTTGTTGTGCGACAACTATAAGTCTATGCATCAACAAAACCATGGCTCTCCCTTAAAATATCAAGCAAAAATTTCATTCTGAAACCTAGGAAAATTCACCTTTCCGGTGAAAGTAGTTCAAGGTATATTCACCAGGGATTTTCCACCTCCAATTTACTAGATAAACAAAAATGAAAGGAAACACTAGAGGCTTTATAAATCACCTACCTAGAGGCCCATGGGATGGATGTCATGTCATAGTATCGAGATGTCATGATGTCGTAGTGGTATGGTGTCAAAAACAAGAAAAATCAAAGAACGTCGAATGGTTACATGTAATAGGTCAAAATTAGAGGCATGATATCATGATCATGATCATGATACAACAAACGATCATAATTTTTGGAGTTTGGGAGAAAAAATGATAATGGTTGAAATATTTAGGTTTATCACGACTAAATTTGAATAGAAAATTTTAGTTTTATATAGTCATTTGGTTTTTATTTGCTTATTATTATTTTTGGAATTGAGAGAACTAAGCTTTGGAATTCGAATTTGGATGTATTTTGACTTATGGCATGAGTACGAGGTGGTGGCGGAAGATGAAGGGGTGGTGCACACATCGGGGTGTGACCATGGGTAAGTCATTTGCATTTAATGTTATTGGGTAGATGTTGGTGAAATGAATTTTTGTGTTGCAAATTATTGGTTTCAATCAACGGTCACAGGATAAGCCCCTCCTTCTTGTGTATGGGGTGGATCCTATTATCAATGTAACTAACTAAAATTTTTGGGTGGTTGTTAAGTCAAGGATAACAAAGGAATAGTCCACTAGACCTATGGAAAAGTGCTTGTGTAGAGTACAACGGAGGAATTTACATCGAGGAGAGGTAAAGGGGAGTTGGGGAAATAAGGAGAGAGAGGGTTACTATTATGAGTAGGCTTACATATTTCACATATAATTGGTTCACCTTAAAATAATGTGATAAAACAGATAAGTAGGTAACAAGAATAAGAGGAATACCGTGTTATGTAGACGGAAGAAGGCATGCACGCGTTGTAGACATTGTTTAGATCGAATGTAGAGAGCTTCCCTTTGGCTAGGAGGAATAAACTTGTATAAGAAACACAACAAGACCACCAAATATTATCAAATAGCAAGAGTTCGAGGAATTCCTATCAAGCCTAGACACTTCCTCAAATGTATGTCAACCCTATGTTTAATACTACTTAATGCAATAAATAATAGTTCCTATTATAGTTGATAAGATTTAGGAATCTCCTATTAACATACAACAAGTGAATTTAACTCAACAGGAAATGGTTAGAATTAAATCCAGATGATTAATGGGATGGTTTGGGTCTATAGGTGTAGCATGCATCGAAGGAACGATAACCGATCGTAGCAAGCCAAGAACATAGATGCTAATCAAACACCACGATCAATAAGATGAAAGCAATTCATCGTAATAGCTTTACATAAAACCTTTCGCAAAACAAATGAGCAACAATATCATTTATTATTATGGAACTCAATGCAATACATTGAGAATGGGCCTTGCTTAAATAGGCAAGGAATAACAATCTAAGAACCAAATAAGGTTGTCAGATCAAGCCATAATCAAGGAAATAACTAGTCATCAAAGAACTAGTCAAGACCATAGATTTAGGAGAGAACTAGACATCAAGGATATACCAATACCATAGATCAAGAAAAGAACTAGTCAATACCATAGATCAAGGAAAGAACTATACCGAACAACTAGATAATATCTCCTAATATCTAAATAAGATAAAAGAAATATCCACACACATAAGTGGGTGAGGATAAATACAATAAAGGTAAATAAAGTACCTAGTGAACATGAGCTAAGGTAAATACCTACTCTAACACAGATCAGTAGGTGAGGTCTGGGTGAAATTAGGCAAGGTTTTGGGTTGTTTTGGGGAATTTGTTAACTCACTGTTATAGGAAAAATTGATCTCAGTAGACCGGTATTGGTTGGTCGATTGATACTTGGTATAAGAGATAGACCGATGCACTATTAGCTAACTAGTTTCGATAGGGGAAATTTGGTTAAAATATTAAAAACAGAGTTTAGGCCTCTCTTGATTGCACAGAGAGATGAGGAGGTTTGGGGAAGGATGGAAAGGTGTTGATTAAGACTCAACAAGGTATGAGGGTGATGGGATAGGTGAAATGGATTTGGTTGGTAGAAAAGGTGATAAATGGGTAGAAGGTGGTAATGAGACAGAGAAAATAGAATGAAAGTAGTAAATGAAATGATTAAGATCAAACACACAAACTTAACAAGTAAGAATGATTTACTTATATGATTAACTCTATAGATCGTAAGGTGGTAGAAATGGTTGATCGTTTGGAGAGGAAGCGTATTGTCCAAAGTGTAATGGTAGCAGAGGTACGTGTGCTCTGTCGTGTAATACGGAGCTATGGAAGTGATGATCGAGTATTGGTGGAGGTGTATTGTGCTGCCCGTTCATCGTCGGAAGCTTGATTATCGGAGAGACTCGAATGCCAAAGCTGTGTGTGAGAATGAATTTCGTCCAACCCGTGCAAAGAGTTAGAAACTCATATTTAAGGGTAACCGATGGCAATTAGGAAGCCGATGTTGGCCGAGGAAAACAACGTTGGTTAGGAGAAAATTAGTCCAAGTTACCAAAAATAGCCTAATCTTTACTATTTTTGACGTGATCTTGATTGATAATCTAGGTCTCAGGTGAGGGTGGCACTTGGATAAGTGGGAGTGTTGTTGGATAAGGAATATGACTTTAATTTTAGGGTTTGAAAGAGTCCCAGTTGGTTAAGATAAGTAGAGACTCAATCTTAGTTAATCAATAGGCTAGGAATAAGTCCATGGTGAGGTGTCTAGGTGAGGTGTAAATTAACTTAATTAAATTAATTAATAATGTGAGGATGAATATTAATTCAATTATAAGTGATTAAATTAATATCCAGGTGTGAAAGGGGAGTATGGCTAGGTATATGTGTTGCGTTGATTAATTAAAGGGGACCAAGGGGAGTGTGACCCAAATTTGGTGTCTACATTTGCCCCTTTTTATTACATAGCTTGTATTGATAAGCTGAAGCTTAAAAAATAGGAAGTGGTTGTCCCAAGTATGAGTGAAGGTTAGGTTTCCCAAGTATGGGTGGATGTAATCCCCTTAAACCAGGAATTGATGAAAGGTTAGGTTGAGTCGGTGAGTGGTTTGATAAAATGATAAGTGATGAAAAATGAGGGTGATTGGTGTGCAGGTAGTAATGATATCGGTGTGGGTAATAGATGGGGACATTCAAACACACACATACACACACACATGTATAAAATGTGATAAGGTACTAGTCAAGAGCTCATAAAATCTACTTCATGAAAGGTCGATATGCTTATCTAAATAATGTTGATGTGATCCGTATCCAAGGTATAGGATAAAGTCTTGAAACACAACTAGAATAGGTTCAGGAATGGGCTTTAGGTGTATTCCAAAGCATCAAAAGGTTTGGTTGGGATAAATGGCACAACATTAGGTAAGGCAAGTCATGAGGCTAAACAACACAAACAACGTCATCACAAGGTATAACGAGTAAGCGAACTTGAGTGTCAAAATGGGTGGGGTTGGTTTGAATGTTTAGGTAAGGCCGTAAGTAAGGTCCATGGGTAAGGATGTGGTATAGGCAAAAATTTCCCCAAATGAAAGCGAAGGTCGGAGGCTAGGTAATAAGGGGCAAGCGAGCTCGAGGGTCATCGGCCACAAATGTGGTGGTCTAGGTGAGGTGACTAGTTCTCGTAGACCGAGACCAGATGAGGGGATGGAGAGAGAAGCAAAGGTGCAAACCCTTCCTAACTTGATATGGGGTGATATTTATTTTTATTTTTGATACATATATCACTTGTGTGACAAGATGCGAGATTGTACATGAGAGGTTTTGAGATACTTTATTATTTATATATGTGTATACATGTATTAACACACAAACATTCCATTTATATAGTTGATGATGAGATTGACAGATGATGTGTTTGGTTTAATTTCCATTATATTTTTATCATGGAAACTAGATATGTAGGCATGGTTTGATTGAATTTCCAAGTTATTGATGTTATGGAAATTAGATAATTAGGCATGGTTTGGTTTAATTTCCAAGTTATTGATATTAGGAAAATAAATGATGATGTATGGTTTTATTTTGAGTTAACTTCCAAATTATTGTTTTTATGAAAACTAACTAACCAAGTGTTTGTTTGATGGGGAAATGAGGATGGGGAAAAGAGTGGCCAAGCTAACCTCGAAGGGCCCCATGCCCTAAGAGTGCTGCCTACATAGCCCTCAAAAAGGGGCCTCAAAGCCGATGTATTTCTCCCATAGGATGGGGAAGAATAAGATGAGGTGGGTGAGTTTAGGCATGGGTAAATGGACAAGGTAATTTAGGCATAGTTGTGTCTAGGTTTATTAGGCATGGTTGAGTCTAGGTTGAGTAGGCATGGTTGGGTCTAGGTTGATTAGGCATGGTTGTGTCAGATGAGTTGATTGAAGTAGGTGATAAATGCAAATGTAGGTGAAAGGAGAAGAAATCCTAGAGACTAAATGTTGAAGGTATTTTCCTATGTAGAAGAATCAATAAGTAAGAAAAGGGGCAAATGGTATAAGAAGTGAAAATACTCCATAAGTGGCAAGAACCATTATGAGCATACCAAAGATAGGGTTATGAACTTAAGCCCTCTAAAGGCATTGCATGATTGACTTTCTAAGGGTGAAAGAAGTTACATGATCACGAAGTGTCACATGTGTGCCACGTCCCTTGAGTAGGTAGAAGAAGAAAAAGGAAGAAAGGTGAGGTGGAGTGGTTTGTTTAGCATAACCTTGTTGTGAGATAGCATGCCCCTTCTATAAGATACCAAAACTAGAATAGGTAAGTCCATGACTAAAAATTGTATTGTATTTTCTATTTTGCTTTTATTTTCATAGACTGATCGATGCGGGAAGTCTATGTGGGATGAATAGAATTACTCCTTGAGGTCTTCGTGAAGATGATCGATGCGGGAAGCTTCAAAATATTTTTTTATTTTGGTGAAATAGTCTTATTTTTGGATAGACTACGTACGATAGGGATAGATTTTTTTATAGCTATCCTTCGAGGGAGTAGTCTATTTATAACAAAGCAAGAGAGAAAGATAGATGTCCTTTTTGAGGGAGTCATCTATTTACAAGAAGTTTGAATCAAGGAGTTGAATTTGAAAATCCCATATATTACTTTTGAATTATTTTGTACTTTTAGGTCATGGACAAGACTATAAAGGAGTATAGGCTTCTTTTATGAAGGTAAAACCATAGCACACAAAGGTTAGCTATGAAAGAGAGGTTTTAAGTGACGAACAACCATGGGATTCCATCCTAAAAGAATGAAAATTATCCATGAGAATCATGTCATGAGTAGAGCCGTGGTACTCATATTAAAGACAAGGCTAAAAGGTGACAGATAATCACACAATCCTGGTTTAGTCGTTGGTCCTTAAAAGAGGTAGATGGAAGGTGAAGTTTACTCAAGGGACAAGTGTGTGATAGACAAAAGATGATGTAGTACTTGGTTCAACAAAGAGATGGTCGAAGATGCAAGGCATTAAGGGGCTTAGGTTCAATTTACCTTCGAGAGAAGATAAATGATAAGCATCTGATCCATAGGTCTAAGTGATCATATAGGTTCAAGGCCAATTAGGAGAAAATTTCCAAGTTTACTTTTCTCTACTTTGGTTACATGTTATTTTCCTTCAGACAAGGTCACCAACCTTGAAGGTTCATTCATGGATATGTTTTTCATAGGCACGTTTGATACATTTTTGGTATATTTGAAGGTGATCAAGAGAATTTAATCGATGTTCATCTAAAAGCTCAAGTTGGGACCAAACGATCTTGGAAATTTTTTCATCATTGAGCATGTATTTGAGTGAGATACGAAGTGATGGAATTTAGATTTTAAGAGTAGAACGACCTCTGCACTATAAACTAGAGAAAAGGTATGGCAACTGGTTGAGGTGCGAATACTAGTGCGGTAAGCCCATAAAGTGAAAGGAATGTGCGTGTGCCAATCCTTACTAGTATCATCAACCACTTTCATAAGAATTTTGTTGAGGGTTTTGTTAGTTGATTTGGCTTGGCCATTTGTTTGAGGATAATAAGGCGAAGAAAAACTAAGTTGAATGCCAAAGGTGTCACATAGTTTGCATAGGGTTTTGTTTTTGAATTGTTTTCCATTATCAGTGATGAGGTGGTGAGGAACACCAAAGAGAAAAATGATGTGATGGTTGATGAATTCACAAATTTTCTCAGCTTTTATAGAAATGAGAGGTACAACTTCCACCCATTTAGTGTAATATTCAATGTGGTTATGATCCATTGATGACATTGAGAAGAATGAGGGTTAATCTCTCCGACGAGATCCAAACCCCATTGGGAGAAAGGCCAAAGGTCTCTAATGACCTATAAGGTGTGACTAGGGGTGTGGTGAAGATTAGCATGTTGCTGAAATTTCACACAACGTTTGACATAGTCACAACAAATTGGTTTAGGTTTTCTAGTAGTATCCGAGGTGAAGGATGTGCTTAGTGACAACAAGGCCATTGAAATGACCACCAAAAATCCCATCATGAACTTCCTTAATGGTGTATGGGATTTCAAAACTTGTAAGGAATCGTAGGAGGATACCGTCAAAGCCACGTTTGTAGAGAAGACCCCCATGATGACATATCGAGAGACACTTTTGAGGAAGGCTCATTGTCCATTGTGAGTGAGTTCCAGAGGCAGAATTGAGAGGGAAAGGTAATCGGTGAACTGCTTATACCAAATTTCACATGGATCGGTTTCAATTCTTCCTAAAAAGTTAACATCTCAAAATAAATAAGAGGGTGATTGCAACCTTTGTATTGTGACAAATATTTTTAAGTCGAAGGTAAAGCATGTATTTGAGAAGCAAGGCAGGCCATGGTATCCACAAATTTGTTAGTGGAGCACATAGTGGTTTGAAGTTCATAATGATCAAAGGTAGTCAAAATCATGTCGACGTGATGTTTATACTTTTGAAGTACCTCGTTATGACATTGGTATAAACTATTGACTTGGTTCACAACTAGTTGGGAGTCACCAAAGATATTAATGGATTTAACATCTAAGGTTATGGTGGTTTGAAGACCTAACATGAGTGCTTCGTATTTGGAAATGTTATTAGTGCAATCAAAATCTAGTTTGAAAGATAAAGGCATAGGCTCACCATCAAGAGGAATGAGGATGACCCCTGCACCACCCCCACGCTAACATTTAGAACTATAAAAAAATAAGGTCATCTGATAAATGGTGTTGTCAAGGGAGAGGGTAATAATGGATTCATTAGGGAAATCAAATTTAGAAGATTGATTTCGGAAAGAGGCACGCCTACATTTTGGTCGGTAATGGTTTATCCTGTTAACAAACTTTTGATGGATGAATTCAAGATCTAGGTCCTGCAAAGAAGCATGAGCCAACGTGCAACATGTTGGTGTTGGTAATTCTTAGCGCATACGTAGTGTGTAAGGGGTTAATGTTAGTGACAATGAAGCTTTTTGGTTAAGCAACTAATGGTGAAGCTTGGTGGCTACAAATACTAAGGCTAGGCAGAGTTTTTCACATGAGTGTACCTTGTTTCATAGTCTAAAAGTGAACAAATTATATAATAAACCACTTACTCCCTATTTTTCTCATCGCGATGAGTGAGCATGACACCCACTGAATGGTCTTATGGCGAAATATAGAGGTAAAAGGGTTCGCCATCCTTTGGTGGGATGAGCACAGTGGTCAAGTAGGTATTTATTTAATGCTTCAAAAATTTACGATGCTTGTTACCCCATTTGAAGGAAATTTCCTTTGAAGAAGATGATGAAAAGGGTGATAGTGGTCGAAGAGCTGGTAAATAAAGCGTTGAATATATTGAACTTTCCTTTCAAACTACGAAGTTTCCAAAGGTTAGTAAGTAGAGACATCTCGAGAATAGCCTTGATTTTAGCGGATCAACTTTAATGCAATGTAAAGGAATGATGAAACCAAGGAGATTACCCGAGAGAACAACAAAGAAACACTTCTTAGGTTGAAGTTGAATGTAATATTTGATGACACGGTCAAAGATGACCTTAAGGACTACAAGGTGTTCAACCCGATGTTTGGATTTGGCAAGAAGATCGTCGACATAATATTCCAATATACTATGCATGATATCATGAAAGATATAAGTCATAGCCCTAATATGTGGCACCAACATTTTTAAGGCCAAAGGGCATGCCACGATAACAGAAGGTCCCCAAGGAGTGATGAAGGTGGTTTTGTGTTGATCTTCTGGGGTGAGTAATATTTGGTTATAACTCGAGAAACCGGGCCATGAGTGATAGATCTCATGGCTGGTGGTGAGATCAACTAGTTGGTCAATACTAGGTAGAGGAAAGTTGTCTTTGGGGTAGGATAGGTGTAGGTCAGAAACCTATGCAAATGTAGAGTTTCCCCATCACTTTGGTGACATGAACAATGTTAGAGATCCATTGGAGATAATCCATGGGTAGAATGAAGGAAACAAAAATGAGGCACTGGAGTTCTTATTTCACAAGAAGGGAAATACGAGGATGCATTTTTCGCAGATCTCGCTTTCACGGGTTTGGCATCATGAATGGTTACAATATTGTGGACCACAATATTTGGGTCAATACCGGGCACATTGACATAAGACCAAGCAAAAAGTGTAGTTATGATCTTAGAGGAAAGTGGTGAAAGCTTCCTGTTAGTAGCATTTAAAGATTGACCTATCTTTAAAATGTGTGGGTTATCCCAGTATGAATGTTGATCTTGATAGTGGATTCATTCAACATGGTTTGCATCTCGAAAGTAAATGACCAAAATGAATATAAGAATCTTCCACACCTGTAGGTGAGAATAGACTCATCATCTTGACGTTAAATGATGTTGATAAAAGGTGTGTCATCATTGATCATGTTAGGATACAGAAGGAAGAGAAGAGGAGCCTCACCATTGTGTTGATAAGTCATAGGCCCCAAGGAAAGAATGTTCATGAAAAAAAAGTTAGGAGGAATGGATTCTAGATCTATAGACATCAGCAGGTGAAGGTGGTGAGGTGGGTGAATGGGGTGGAAAAGGTTTATTTTCCTTAATGAGTTCGACTCGGCCTTCTTGAAGGTGGTTCGAAAATCCGATACCACCGCGGTCTTAATGCTTATGGGTGGTGCAATTAATGACAATATGGTGGCCTTGTTCATAAAAGCCAAATCCAAAGCCGTTATAATCACAACGATGGAGGAAGGTATTGGCGAAGCAAAGGTTGGAGAGATTGGAGATCAAATGAAAATGGTCGAGTTTAGGAAGGTGGCTCAGAAAGTAGGTATAAAAATGTCAAGTCCCCCATATATTAGGTTCGTGCAAAGGTGGGGAGGACCATGAGGGGAAAATTCACGTGCGTGGTGATCATAGTGTGGGTGTAGATAAAAGTTACCATACTCTCGAGGAGTGAGGAATGTGTCAATGTTATAAAGGTGGTATTCCTCTAGAGTGATGTGTTGAAAAACACCTTCTAAAGGATTGGTGGTTAGTATGTGGGTAGTGGAATAGATGAATCATCGGATGACTGGAAGAAAAACATCATATGTTTGAGAATAGATGGGTTGGGTTTGATGGTCCAGCTAGCAGAAGCTACGACGGTAGTGGGAATAGAGGATTTGGTTGTGGAATATGTAGCTGCAAAAGTGTTGGATGAAGCAAGATCAAGAAAAAGTGATAGTGGTGGTAGATGTCTTAACTGGTATAAGGACATCATTAGGTTGATAAAGCATGTTACAGGTTTTGAATGGTGAGGTATCTTCCTGAATGGTGTAGTTGTGCCCTTTATGTTCAAATTTTAAACAACGATGTAAGGTAGAAGGACACAACCCATGGCATGGATCCATGGTCAGCCAAGTAGCATGTTGTATTGAATTCCCCTCTAAGACATAGAATAATTCAAGAATAGTATGGGGGCCCATGCAAATGTGGAGAATGATGGTACCGAGGGTGGAATTCATAGTGTCATTAAATGAACACAACATAACTAGGTTATTATGCATGCAATTGGCAGGGATGCACATTTATTTGTACGCATGGGAGGAAATGATGTTGATAATGACACCTCCATCGATCATAATGCATCGAATGCGTGTATTATCAATGTAGATGGAAATGAATAAGGTGGGGTTAGGATCATTATGCTTAGAGAGGTACAATCTCTTCATCAGAAAAACTAACAACATAGACTTGATGAATGGTAGTGGGGGTAGAAGATGGAGGTGAAGTGGTGAGAGCGGCCACATGATGAGGAGTGATAATGGCGGTGACAAGTGTGGGGTCATTAGGTAGAACCTCAATAGATTTCAGAACCTCATTAAGGTCCTAAAATGAGACTCGAGGTTTAGATGAGGTCGTATAAAGACATTTTGAGAGGAGACTAGTGTAGTTGTTTGATCATGGTATGATGTGCAACTTTGTAAAAATGGGATATGCCTACCCACAAATGGTGATATTGGGTGCAGGTATAGATGGAATGTTGGGTAAAGGTGTAGTGGATGGTTTTTTTGTCTTCTCTTTTCCTTTTTCCTTTTGTGGCACGAGTGACAACTTGAACCATGTTAATCTAAGGAAGAGAGGGAGATGAATCATGAAAGGTATAACGGTGAGAAAGACAAAAACCTCAAAGTGCGGGATAGGAGGAGGTTTGGCGAGTTCTCTAATCTAGACCATATTGATCTCAAAGTCAAAGGAGGAAAAGAGGGTTGTGGAGGTGGAGGTGAAGGTTGTTAAATAGAAATGGGGTGAGGTTGTGTGGCGATAGGTGAGGGTGGAATGGGCACTTCATCCAAAAGGTCATCTTCTTCCAAGAGCTCTTCGAGAGAACACAATTGAAGAAGAATATTCTTAAGGGCCTTATAATTTTCAACATCATGTCCTGACACACGATGATAGGCAAAATCTTGGTATCGTCAAACCCTTCTAGTTTAGGTTTGAGTGGGTCATAAGGCTTGAGAGGTGGAAATGTGATGATAGAGGTTTCTAAAAGGTTAGCAAGGATGGTAGCGTAAGACCTTGCCAAGGGATCACAATGAGAAGTGAGAGTGGGTTTGGATGGAGGTTTGGGTGACTTCTGTGGAAGGGGTACTATGCTGGAGGCGAGTTGATTTGGATGTAGGTTTGGGTGACTTATGTGGAAGAGAAGTTACTGAAGGTGGAGTTGGAGGTTGAGTAGGTTTAACTACCCTTTTGGTAGGTAGTGTGGTTGTGGACTTGGGTTGCACCTTCTTGGGTAAAGGTGTTGAGGGAGTGCGTGAGGTAGAAGGGAATGCAGAAGATGGAAGGGGACAAGTCAACCATGGTGAAAGTGGAGGTGTGGTGAAGGTAGTGGTAGGAGGCAATATGAGAAGTGGAGGTTGAAGAAAGGGTAAAGGCGTGGGTAATGATGAGGACATGGGAAGTGGAGAAAGTATGGGAGATGGGAAAGGCGTAGGTAATGTAGAATGCTTGGGTGGGATGGAAGATTGTGGCAAGGATGTAAGTTGTTTCATTTTAAGTTTACCTGAGAAGGAGGTTGTTTGACCAAGGTTGATGGATAAGGACCTAAGATGGATGGAAGTGGCGAAGGTGAGAGAGGAGGAGTTAGAGAAACTAGGGTACGATGTCTAGGAGGTTGGGTCTTCCTCTTAGGGGGGAATAGACTGGTAATAGTTTGGGACGATGTGGCTAAATCAATCCTAACAAAGAGGATGGACTAGATTTGTTGTCAAGACGACCCCTAATGTAGCGGTAGGTTTGGGTGCAAATGAAGGTATAGGTGTAGGTACTGAATTTAGGTGCGGTGGTTTTGGGGGTAAGGGTAAAGGTTTGGGTGTAGGTGAATATGATGTAGAAGAGACTACTATAACTAGCTTAGTCTTGAACACTGGATTTAATCATCAAAGTGTTCATGGGCGACATTTGCATTTGAGTTAAGATAGGAAATCAAAGGCATCCCCACAACATGAATATTCAACATAATCCAAGTGGTCGACCAAACATGAGAATAACACATAAGTGAAGGGGGTGATGTTGATTTGGTAGTAATCCCTGTAAAGATTGTTTGTGAGACAAGGAAATGGTTGGCTTCAGACTCTGTGGGTAGAAGAGATGATAGAAATTGATAGGGTCTTTGAAAGCCAATGGGGAATGTTCGCCAACATGAAGAGATGCCACTAACGTGTCCTCTTTGGGAGAGGAGGAGGTAAGGTTAATTGTATATGCTCTTCCTTTGGTAAATAAGAGAGCACGTTGGGCTCTTCCATAGGGAGAAGAATGGGTAATGTGGGTTGTTTCAAGAGGTGGTGAGATGAGTGGGATAGATGCATCCGAAGATAAGGTGGACTCCTCCGTGGGTAGAAAAGAAGATAAGGTGGAATCCTTCGTGGATAGAGAAGAGGATGAAATAGGTTCCTTCGTGGGTGGAGGAGCTCACACAAGAATTTCCTCAATAGATGGGATGGGAGGAAATTGAGCGGAAGGAGCCGGTATGATATCAAAATGGCATGGACCTCTCAAACATTGGTATCATTAGTTGAGGTTTTGTTGGCTTGGTTGGATGATGGGGTGTGATTCGGGAATGAATTCTTGAAGATGTGGTGGTTTTGGTTAATGAGTTCATTGGGTTTATCCAAGATGAGATCTCCATTGTCTAACAATTCTTAGAAGATATTTTTGAAAGTTATACGCTTACCATCACTATGAACTCTAACATGATGATAATTACGGTATTTGTTGTCCTTGTACCATGCAGCACAAGATGGGAAGGGTCAAAACCAACATGTGGTTTGATGAGTGGAAGAGTGATTTCTCCAAATTTTATAAGTTTTTCCAAAATAGACAAATAAGGTTCTCTAATAGGAGTATATTTTCATTGTTCCCTCTTGAAATGGATATTTTGAATAGGAGAAAGATTAGAAGAAGGTTTTGATTGGTTGGATGGATGAGAAGGTCTGACTTTTAAAACCACTGTGTTGGAAGATCCTTTTGCTTTAGAATAATTATTTTGTGGTTTAGAAGAAGAAGAGGTGTCATTGGATTTAAACAAAGCACTTTTGTTGCACAATTGTAACTTCTTCTCTTTGATAACATGGATTTCAAGTTTCAAGCCATGGTGAATGCCTCATCAAATGTTCAGAAGGTTTGAACTTGGATAGTTGGAGAGATATGTCTAGCACAAGCTCTAGTAAACAACTCTATTAATTCAATTTGAGGAAATTGGAAAGTGAGTTGATTAATAAGGTTTCGCCAATGCGCATGACAAAATATGTGATAGACTCATCCTCATATTGGCGTAATGAATACAAGTTGGTCATGGTAACCTTCTTGAAAATTTTAATGGAGAAATGATCAAGAAATTCTTGACCTAAGTAAAGCACTATACCAGTCTAAGGTCGGTCCTGTCAAGGACATTGGGAAATTTCGAGAAGGCATCATAATAGGCAATTAGATAACATACATGTTTAAAAGATCACAAATGTTATTACGGATCTTCCTTGCTATTAAATCGGTTAAATTTTTGCATTTACAATGTGCAAGGTATGGATAAATTGGAATAGAAAAGTGATTAGGCTTGTTACAAATCTCATCATAAGTTAGTGTATTGTGAGAGCTGAAACATATGCTTTAAAGGGTTTCAGATCTTGTCCATCATTATCTTGATCAAGTCATTTATCGATTGGATTGAGGTGGACCTCTAGCAGATAAGGAGGTGGATATGATGAGTAGGACATAAAAGGGACACATGTATATGGAGGTGCTTGAGTAAGAAAATTGAGAAGGGGGATATAAGTTGTGCCGATGATGACAACATATACCCCGAATGGGAAGTGTAGGTGACGGGTGGTGGATGAGACAAGGTATAGGTGGGATGAATGTCCGTAGAAAGTCTCATGGCAATGGGCGTGGAGAGTAGCGGTATAGACATCACCAAACTCTAGGAAAGGGGTCGATGTAATTAGAGGTTGCGATGGTAATAAGAATCGATGAGGTGGAAATCCCTACACTAGGGGCCATAGATGATAGCTAGGTGGATGTCGAAGATGTGATAGGTGCTGTAGGTACGACATATATAGAATATGTGTGAGTGATCTGAGAAACAACAGGTGGTAAGGTAGAAGTATGTACCACTACACCGGTGGTGGCCGATACGAAAGTGGGGACCAAAGTAGGAGGGATGGATACAGGCATACCGTGGATATGCTATCTTGAAGAGTCTATAATTTCAAAGAGGGATGAAAGCCTCGTTATTTTATTGATATGTAGGAAAGAAAGTTATAAAGAATGGGCTACAATATTTATAGGTATTGTATAACCAATTATTGACAAACAATATGTTGCACATGTGAAACCAAATTTGCATATGAGAAATAATACGCATAAATGTGTTGTTGTAATTTTATAACAAGAAAACACATACGAGAATAAAATGGTTATTAAAACATAACCATATAACAATAAAATAAAATAAAATAACCATAATTCCAATGTAAATTATATTTACCCGAACATACCCCCTTAATTTTGCATTACCTCAAGGGATGATGAGACGAACTCTCTGAACAACTCAAATTTGTCACGTGCAAGTGACTTTGTGAAGATAGATGCTCGTTGTTCAACTGTTGGAAAAATTGAAGTTGTATATTGTGTTTTAAGACATGCTCGCGTATGAAATGTACATGTACCTCAATGTGCTTTATTTTTTCATGAAAAACTGGATTGCATGAACAAGTTTGAGAACACATTCATTGTCTACATACAAGGTGGTCAGTTTGTCTTGTGGTCTTCCAAGTCCTTCAAGTATGCGACATAGCGATATCGCTTGCTTTGTAGAAAACTTCACCTATAGTACGATACTTGGATTCTGGGAAGAGTGAGAAACAAAGTGTTGTCTCTTTCTTCCCATGATATTTGTTTAGATCCCATAAAAACATAAAACTTGAAGTGGGTTTTTTGTCATCAATGTTGCCCGTGCATGATCTTAATCCAAATATCTAGACAAGAAGAAATTATCATTCTTCTTGTATTCTAGACCAAGATCCACTATTCCCTTGAGATATCTCAAGATTCACCTTTCTACTTTCCAATGACAAACTCTGGGTTCTTGCATGAACCTAGATAGATAGCTCACTGCAAAGCTAATATCTAGTCTAGTGTAGGTCAGGTAAATGAGACTCCCAATAAAATGCCGATAGAGTTACATTTAGTGTTAATCCAAATAAAATAACCATTATTAAGATTAAAATAAAATAACCATTTATTTTATTGTTATATGGTTATGTTTTAATAACCATTTTATTCTCGTATGTGTTTTCTTGTTATAAAGTTACAACAACACATTTGTCTGTATTATTTCTCATATGCATATTTTGTTTCACATGTGCAACATATTGTTTGTCAGTAATTGGTTGTACAATATCTATAAATATTATAGCCCATTCTTTATAACTTACTTTCCTACATATCAATAAAATAACGAGGCTTTCATCCCTCTTTTGAAATTACAAACTCTTCAAGACAACATATCCACTGGTATGCCCGTATCTATCCCTCCTACTTTGGTCCCCACTTCGTATTGGCCACCACCAAAGTGTAGTGGTACATACTTCTACCTTACCACTTGTTGTTTCTCGATCACTCACACATCTTCTATATATGTCATACCTACATCACCTATCACATCTTCACATCCACCTAACTATCATCTATGGCCCCTAGTGTAGGGATTTCCACCTCATCAGTTCCTATTACCTCGCAACCTCTAATTACATCGACCCCTTTCCAGAGTTTGGTCATGTCTATACCCGCTACTCTGCCACCCATTTCCATGAGACTTTCTATAGACATTCATCCCACCTATACCTTGTCTCAGCCACCACCCATCACCTACACTTCCCATTCAGGGTATATGTTGTCATCATCTGCCACAACTTATATCCCCCCTTCTCAATTTTCTTACTTGGCACCTCCATATACAGTGTCCCTTCTATGTCCTACTCATCATATCCACCTCCTTATACTGCTAGAGGTCCACCTCAATCCAATCCGATAAATGACTTTATCAAGATAATGATGGACAAGATGTAAACCCTTTAAGCATATGTTTCCAGCTCTCACAATACACTAACTTATGATGAGATTTGTAACGAGCCTATTCACTTTTCTATTCCAATTCATCCATACCCCGCACATTGGGAAATGCCAAAATTTAACCGATTTAATAGCAAGGAAGATCTGTAATAACATTTGTGATCTTTTAAACATGTATGTTATCTAATTTCCTATTATGATGCCTTCTCCGAAATTTCCTAATGTCCTTGATAGGACCAACCTTAGACCGGTATAGTGCTTTACTTAGGTCAAGAATTTCTTGATCATTTCTCCATTAACATTTTCAAGAAGGTTACTATGACTGACTTGTATTCATTACACCAATATGAGGATGATTCTATCATAGATTTTGTCACGCATTGGCGGAACCTTATTAATCAACTCACTTTCCAATTGCCTTAAACTGAATTAATAGAGTTGTTTACTAGAGCTTGTGCCAAACATATCTCTCCAACTCTCCAAGTTCAAACCTTTTAAACATTCGACGAGGCATTCACCATGGCTTGAAACTTGAAATCCATGTTATCGAAGAGAAGAAGTTATAATTGCGCAACAAAAGTGCTTCGTTTAAATCCAATGACACCTCTTCTTCTTCTAAACCACAAAATAATTATTCAAAAGCAAAAGGATCTGCCAACACATTGGTTTTAAAAGTCAGACCTTCTCATCCATCCAACCAATCAAAACCTTCTTCTAATCTTTCTCCTATTCAAAATTTCCAATTCAAGAGGGAACAATGAAAATATACTCCTATTAGAGAACCTTATTCGTCTATTTTGGAAAAACTTATAAAATTTGGAGCAATCACTCTTCCACCCATCAAACCACATACTGTTTTTGACCCTTCCCATCTTGTGCCTGCATGGTACAAGGACAAAAAAATACTTAATTATCATCATGTTAGAGTTCATAGTGATGGTAATTGTATAACTTTCAAAAACATCATCCAAGAATTGTTAGACAATGGAGATCTCATCTTGGATAACCCCAATGAACTCATTAACCAAAACCACCACATCTTTAAGAATTCATTCCCAAATCACACCCCATCATCCAACCAAGCCAGAGAAACCTCAACTAATGATACCAATGTTTGAGAGGTCCATGCCATTTTTGATATCATACTGCTCCTTCCGCTCAATTTCCTCCCATCCCATCTATTGAGGAAATTCTTGCATGAGCTCCTCCACCCACGGAGGAACCTATTTCATCCACTTCTCTACCCACGGAGGATTCCACCTTATCTTCTTCTCTACCCACAGAGGAGTCCACCTTATCTTCGATGCATCTATCCCACTCATCTCACCACCTATCGAGCAACCCGCATTACCCATTCTTCTACCTACGGAAGAGCCCAACATACTCTCTTATTTACCAAAGGAAGAGCCTATACAATTAACCTTTCCTCCTCCTCTACCCATAGAGGACCCGTTAGTGGAATCTCTTCCTATTGGTGAAATTCCCCACTGGATTTTAAAGACCCTGTCGATTTGCTATCATCTCTTCTACCCACAGAGTCTGAAGCCAACCATTTCCCTGTCTCATAAACATTATTTACAAGGATTACTACCAAATAAACATCATCCCCCTCCACTTCTGTGCCATTCTCATGTTTGGCCGACCGCTTGGATTATGTTGACTATTCCATGTTGTGGGGATGCCTTTGACTTCATGTCTTAACTCAAATGCAAATGTCACCCACGAACACTTTGATGATTTATCCTAAAGTGTTCAAGACTATTAAATCCGTCACACCTGATCTATTTATAGTAGTCTCTTCTACATCATCTTCACCTATACCCAAACCTTTACCCTCACCCCAAAACCACCCACACCTAAATCACTACCTACACCTATACCTTCATTTGCACTCCAAACCTACCACTACATTATGGGTCATGCTGACACCAAATCTAGTCCATCCTACCATTAGGATTGATTTAGCCACATCTTCCCAAACTATTACCGTGTCTATATTCCCCCACCTAAGAGGAAGACCCAACCTCCTAGACCTCGTACCCTAGTCTCTCTAACTCTCCTCTCTCACCTTTGCCACTTCCATCCACCATACGTCCTCATCCATCAACCTTGGTCAAACAACCTCCTTCTCCGTAAACTTAAAATGAAACAACTTACATCCTTACCACAATCTTCCATCCCACCCAATCATTCTACATTACCTACGTATTTCTCTTCTCCATATAACCATTATATTTTAATAACCATATAAATGAGACTCCCAATAAACTCATACAGAGAGTTACATTTACTTGTAGGAGATGGATCTGAACAAGATAATTGCAATTTGTTCTCCATAGTGTAGCAATAGGTGTGCAATCCATCATCCTAAATTTCTCTAGCATTGTCATGGTATATTTCAACCGAGAAACAAATATTTGATTGTATTTCTGCCATACTTCCACTCCAAGAAAATAGTGCATCAACTCGAAGATTTGTCATGTCAAACGATCGGTTAAGATATTTCTTCGTTGCATTGATCATCTTCATTAAACTACTAGTGATGACTAGATCGTTGACATAGACAACAAAAATCACAATCTCGCCCCCTTGATTTTGAGGAAGAGATTGGGATCATATGGATTTATGACAAATCCATGTTATGCGATATGCTCATCAATTTTAATGTACCAAGCCCAAAGTGCCTATTTAAGGCCATACAAAGATTTACCGATTCTACATACCTTTGCTTTCTTGACCAGTGTACAACATATCCCTTGGGTTGAGTCATGTAGACTTCTTCTTGTAAATATCCATTCGAAAGACACTTTTACGTCCATCCGATGGACTTTCCAACCGAATTATGTAGCTAGAAGAAAAGATCATTCTGATCTTTTTGATCTTAGATGTGGGAGAAAATGTCTCCTCATAGTCAATGCCTTCTTTTTATGCATACCCCTTTTCTACTAGTCTCGCTCGTACTTTTCTATGGTCCCATCTACTTTGTACTTTGTTTTGAATACCCATCTCGCATCCGATGGGTTTATTCTTGTGGAAGATCATAAGTTGTCAAGTGTTTTTTTCATCACCGAGTTATACTCAACATCCATGGCATTTTTCCAAGGTTTTTGACCGTAGGCTTCTTGACTCGTTCATTAGATTCAATAACTCTACTCATTAAAGTAGAGTTTAATTCTTCTCTTTCTTTACTATGATTTTTGGTCCAATGGTGGATGTATCTGTGGAGCATCCAATCTTGCATCTCGTATCATGCTAGTATACCACTTGGGCATATGTTGAATCGCCTCCCACGGTCATGGTTTTATCTGATCATCACCTGATCAGGGGATCAATTTTAGTGTCAAATGTTCCCTAAAATTCCCTAAACCATGATAGTATAGTAGAGCCTTCAGAGAGCTTTCCGACGACTATAAGAACATGAAAACAAACACTTTGAGCTCAAGGTTATGTCCTAATGTGAAAGTTCACCAACAAGAAGTCAACTTTGGTCAACAAGTTGACCAATGACAAGGTGACACGTGGCAAAATGAAGGTTGTTTGCATTGTTTTCAACCTCCAGTCTTTGACACACGTAAAATTGGGCTAGAACAAGAGGCTCAACTTTTATAACAAGGGATCCTGAGGATGATTATATCATCGCCGACGTGGTGGGTCCTCAAACCACCACGTGGCTTGCCACCACAAGTTCGATTTGCCTTTCGAGGGTCGACACGTGGTATTTATTGCCATATTTCATTATTGAAATATCATATTATTGTGTGGTCAAATTTCATAGTTCTTTGGTAATTATTCATCATGTATTGCCATATGGTTCCAAGTCGACGTTTTGATCAATTTGAGTTCATTACTATCTTTTCTTCTGTTATTTCCACACAAACCGGGATAGACCTAAGAACTCATGAGGATTACCCACATTTATTGGGTCAGCTTCATATTGTTTGGGTCATTTAAATATCCAACAGCTCGGCCCATGTATTCGGTGACTTATCCAACAAACCGCCCAACTCGGTTGGGATTAGAATGCACATTATTCGGCCCACATTGTGGGCAATACAAGCAAACCCATAACCTTTGCAATGTGGGTAAACAAACAGCCAGCTCGCCACTATTATGTGGCCAAACAAAATGGTGGCATGTGTGGCCAAAGCCACGATTTAATAGGTGGCCCCTTGTATATTTAAACCATAAACTCACCTTTCACGCCGAAGATGTGGGATCTTCCCACATATGAGATAACAAAGGCCGCATCAAAATGAAGACCGCTAGGTTTTGAACCCACAACCTCTACTCCCAAAGACTTATCCGCCCAACCAATTCAGCTACAAGCTCGGATGAGATGAGACAACGCCGTGTTATTTAAATAACACTTAGGCAAGGATCGTGGGGAGGAGAAGGAGGCGCTTTTAAACGCCATTTTCAAGGCCTTGCACTTAGAATGAGAACTCGAGTAAAATATGAAATGAAGGAAATTATGAGAAAATTCCAATGATGTAAGATTTGATATTTTTTGTTGAGTTTTAACCTATTTTTGGAAGCTTTGAATGCAGTTTTTAACAGGATCTACAAGATAGCTAGTGGAAAACATGAATTTCAATTACTTCAAGTCCTAAAAGTGACTTGGTGTAAACATGAAAAGTGTTGTAATTCAAGATGATCTTAGATATATGATTTTTTTCATAGAATTTTTTTAAATCTCCATTTTTAGGTGTTTTTCTAACACAAAGTTTCACATTGTGAAAACACCGTAGGAGCCACGATCGTTCTTTTGGGACAGCCGCTATTTTTCGTAGTTCTGGGACATTAATAAGCTCTTTTCAGGTTTTGATTAATTATTGGTTGTTTGTAAGAGTTATTGTACTTAAATTTCAATATTATTAATCGATCGGTTAAATTCAACCCGGGACGTAGGAATTTCAACCCCGTAAACAATCTTGGTCATGTTATCCGAGTGTTTTCATTTCGATTATTTATTTGTTACCCAAGTTTTCGCACTTCTATGGATGCATAATAATCAGAATTTAATCAATTTGTGGAGCTTATAATACTTAAAATTGATTAAAGAAAATCACGATCTTTGGAAACTTTTAAAAGTAAAAAAATACAACACACGCTTTTAATGATCATCACCATCATCCCCATCGCCACTTTCATCATCTATGGGATCATCACCTCTATTTTACAAATGGTGAAAATCTACATTTGGTGAGTCTAGAGGAGGATTTTTGCTTCCTTCTTCTCAAAAAAAATTCAACATCTCTGAAGGTGTAGACTTTCTGTTCTTTTGATCCATCAATTTGTACTAAGAGTCTCTTCATGAATTAATGAAGATGAGTTTTGTGAATTCATATCCAACTTCTTTCTGTTCTGCTTGGGTATGTGCATACTTTATTTACACCCAAATACTCTAAGGTGTGCAATAGATGGTTTCCGCTTTGACCATGCTTCTTGTGGCATTAATCCATCAAGAGAAGATCAACTGTAATGCACTTTGCTCAAATAAATTGTTATTTTTTTACCTTTCAGACTAGAATTTCCTCTCTAGTCTAGAATAATTGATCATGCATCACACCATTTCTATAATCGTATGATTTATTCTCTCAACAACACCATTTTTCTTCGGTTTGTGTGGAGGAGGCATCTAGCTAATGAATCTCATGAGCTTGTAAGTAGGATTTAAACTCATCACTATGAATTCTCCCCCTCAACTGAGTGAAGATTCCTGTGATGACTAGTTTCGTTCTCATGAATTCTCTTTGAACTTCTTGAAAGTTTCAAAAGCTTCACTTTTCTTACGAAGATAGTATATCCATATTTTTCTAGAGTAGTCATCAACACAAAAGCATGAAGTCTTATCCAAAATGACTCGATTGCATCAAAACGCAAAGATCAAAGATAAACTAGATCAATCTTACCATGAGCTCAATAAGTAATCTTCTAGAATGAAGCTATGTGTTGTTTTCCTCGCTAGATAATGAGGACACTTATCTATATCCTTTCAAAAGGGGTCATAAGTGGACGTCTCATATTGCAAAAACAGTGAAATCTCAACTTGTAGGGATTATTAGCAAAGCATAAATATGAATCGTAGCATCCGAATCTAGTTTCTAAAATACTATTTTTTTAAAAAAATGGACAAGTTTAGCTATATTAAACACTTAAAATTATATGACTTGGTTTTTGTTTTTGAAAAAACCTATAAGATTGTAGTCCGTTTGCCCATGATTTGGATGACCAAATCTTGTTTTTTTTTCCTTTGGTGAAAAGTTAGATGTAGTTGTCTATCTTGGGATGGATTTTATTTTGTATTTTTTGAGCAATATTTTTTTTATGATTTTTTCCATGAAAGTGGTCTAAAAAGATTTAGAAAATGGAGCACTTTCCATTTTCCCACCATAACTATATCAAAAATATCGAAATCAAATATATTTTTTTTAACGTGTATAGAATTTCTCCACGCTTGGGATGGTATAAGTTTTATCACATTTTGATAAGCGAAACAAAAGTTGCAGTCTTAAACGTAGACATGAACATTCACGGGAAAAAATGTCTTAAAGACCTATTGTTAGTAAAAAATTATAAAATGATATTTATCTTATTCTATTCACTTTAAAATCAATATTTCTACGAAGCTAACAGTCTCCCCTACGCGATGGCACCATTTTTGTGAAATGTTTTCAGTTTTTTAGCATGGTTCAAGTCTGTGGAAGAGAAAATTTGAAGTTTTTGACCCTTTACACTTCATAATGACCTTCCATAGCTTTGGTTGGGGCAAAACAAAAAAGATTTCCCAGCCTTAGGGTCGGATTTGATGATACAGATAGAACCGCGATCATGGTTTACAAACCGCGATCATGGGTTTTAAACAAGAACCACGTGATCGCACTTTATAAACCATGAGCATGGTTTATAAAGCGATCATGGTTTTATAAATCATATTTATACACATCCCAATGTTCTAATTACCATGTGATTTTTACTGTTTGACTTTACTGTATATGAATTACTATGAAATTCTATCATTTTCTACACATTTTTCTTATCACACAAGTAAAACATCATGGGAGACAAGAAAAAAGTCAAAAAAGGAAGTCATTAAGTAAAAAAACACCAAATGAATTAGAGGCAAAAACAGATTTCAAAATGTTGAGCGAATGCGGAATCTTCGTGAATCAAGAAGAGGTTCATCTTCAACCCCTACTATTGTAAGCAATGAGGAACCAGGTAATGTTTCTACTGTCAATGTTGAAGTTGAATTAAATACTCATGATGAAGATGTTTTTACTTGTCAATGTTGAAGAAGAATTAAATACTCGTGATGTAGCAAATGTTGAAATTGAAGGAGACAATGAAAATGTGAATAAAGAAATTCAGGTTGAAACTGTAGACAAGAAAAATTTGACAAAAACACCTCCTAGGATTTTCCGTAAGAAACCTAATTATTTTATTGAAATTGATGAAAACATTTTGAAACCAATGTGTGACAAACTTTCTAAATGGAAAATCAAAAGAAAAGCCACTGAAATTTGGGATAATCATTTTGAAATTTTAAATGATTCCCAAAGATGTCAGTTGTTGGTTAGTTTGATGAAATTGAATAAAATGAGACCTACATTAAACACCTTAGGATTGACAACATCTAATATATGTGGTCAAACCTCTACAATTGTTGAAAACCTTCATGATGCATATCACATTGTTGGTGTCAAGAGACACACTAGGGATAGTAATATTGTGTGTCGTGTACTTACTACTAGTGTTGTAAGTGAATCAATAAAAAAAACGTTTGATTACGCAAACAAGTCGAATGTTGCAAGTTAATCGAAAAACTCTAATGAAAGCAATTGAAAGATGTAATATCCTTCAATCACTCAATAACACCGATTTTTGGGCATTTTCTGCTAGAGCACCACATAAGGACAAATATAATATTGATGCTATAAGAGAAGTTGTTATTCAATTTTGGCATGATAACACTAGAGTTTCACCTAATACAAGAGATGTTGTAAAATGGAGAGTTGGTTCTATTAATCGTGAACCACATCCAAAGCATTTCTTAGATATGACTCAAACTCAATTTTTTCGTAAGTTTGAACAAGAGCATCTGAAATTAAAATTAGTCAACATTTTTTTGAAATGTTAAAACCATTCTATGTGAAAATCAACCACGCTCGCACCACTTGTTGTTGTAGGCAACATGTTGAATTTGCTATGCATTATGCTAAATTTTTATGTATTCATTCTATTTTTCATTTTGAAACTATGTTATCGAATGTGGTGTTCAAGTTCCACCAATATCTTCCAGGGATTTCATTCCTATGATATTTTGTGAAAAAGAAGTTGGACAATTTTTTTATAGTCAGGATTGTTTAGATGGAAGTTGTGGTACATGTGGCGGATTACCTAAATTGGAAAGTTGCATCCATGAGAAAATTGAAGGTGCAATAGGAAATAATTTAGTTGAGTTTGATAAATATAAATCAGTTGCATACCAGTTGAAAGATGGAAAAGAGTCTAAATGGTGTGAGCTAGTTACAGAACATATGCCTATTTTTTAATTTATGAGAAAATTTAAGGATGAAATTGTTTATGAGTATGCTAGGCATACACACAGAGCTCGATGGTTGGATGAATAGTTCAAGATATGCAAAGACACATTTCCTATTGGTACTATTGTTTTAGTGGTCGATTTTGTAGAAATTACACATTACAACCACAAATGGAGGTTCAATCACAATATTACAACTCAGTACAAGTTGCCATTTTTGTGCATATAGCATTTATACATTCTCCTGACAGTACAGAGAATGATCAATTTTTTTAAGAGTACCACTTTTATATCAGTGATGATCGTACTCATTCTACTGAATTTGTGCAAGGGTGTTTCCAGTTATTTTATGGAAACTTGTCGATAGGGACATCCACTTCAAACAACATTATATATGGTCAGATAATTACACGTCTCAGTTTAAGAATGCACGAATGTTTTATTGGATGAGCAGGATGCACATCAAGATGGGTGTGCAACATATTTGGAGTTTCACTGAGGCTTTGGACATGGAAAAGGAGAGCATGATGGTGCAGGGGCATGTGTGAAAAGAGCTCTTGCAAGAGAAGAGTTGAAGTACAAAGATGGTGCTAAATTGAAAGATGCAAAGAGCATAGTGGAATGGTGTATTGACAACATGGCCCGAGGTTCTCAAGAAATTTCCATGGTTTGTAGATATTTTTGGTTGATAGAGGAACAAAAAATTGCTAACTACGAGGATTGTATGACACTCACTTGGGTCCAGTGATATGCACTCATTTTGTAGCTCAGACGCTACTTCATGGGCCACATGGACAAGAAAGTTGACATGTTTTTGTGCATCTTGTATCAAATTTGTCACTTTAGTGAGTGTGATTCACAAGAATGGGTGGATGGATGGATTTGTAGGCCTCTAACTCCGCTTCCTAGTTATCAACCTCCACAAGCATTACGACTTGTTTCTACAGATGAAGTTGCAACATCCAAGGACTTTGACAAAATTTTGATTTTGGTGCGACAAGGTATTTATGG
This sequence comes from Taxus wallichiana var. yunnanensis, assembly GCA_018340775.1. Lineage (NCBI taxonomy): Eukaryota > Viridiplantae > Streptophyta > Pinopsida > Cupressales > Taxaceae > Taxus > Taxus wallichiana. The sequence continues at coordinate 912,798,032 of CM031237.1, read as the reverse complement.
TTATTTACAATTTTTGTATTGAGTTATGTCCATTGAAATTTTAATATGTACAATTTAAATTTGAGTTGAAACCTTTTTTTGTAGGACATGTGTTTGCAGTTATTGCGATAGAAGACAATGAAGAAGGAACAAACTATTTCTTATGTCATTGCATCGAGGAAAGAAAGAAGTTGACTTCTCTTGTTATAGATGGCGAAGATATTGAGTACCCTACAGGGTCAGTGGTAGTTACTGGAACTTGGCTTCGATGGTATCCATTAAAAAACTCCTCTGTTTGGGTGTTTGAAGACTTTGAGACACACATGAAAATACTCTTATATTCACATCTAGTTCTAGCGACAAATATTCAGTTGTATAGATATCGAGGAAGGCCTAATAACAAGATTCTTTGGAAGGTTCGAGAGTCAGATCATGAAGCAATCATGTCCACTATTCAGAGTAGATCCGATCCTGATGGTTCATTGGAATGAATTTACAATGCTCATGTCTGGTATATATAATTTCTTTGGTATATATAAATTTGTTAGTTAGATAAATTTAAGTTCATATATTTTATTAAATTTGTGTATTTTGTATATATCTAGTATGGTTTTGATTTGAAACTTAAATTTCTTTGACTAACACTTTTATATGCAGGTTAGTGGTGCCAAAAAGCTTCCACCTTCACGTGGTTGGCATTATTAGTAGAGAATTATAAATTCTCGAAGCTAAGAGAAGCTTTCATTGTTTTACAAGAAAAGAGAAGCAATTAACAATGATTTATGTACCTGTGGAGGGGGTTCTTGGCTCCGGAGGAGGTAGCCCAGAAGGACCTGGAGCTTAGAGAACCAAAATGATGCCTCCCCAAGTGTTTACAAGACCATCCCTATGTGTGCACAGTCGGTTTGGTGCCACGACCCACCATTTGCAAAATATACCATTTGATAGCCTTACACTTGTCTCAAACTACACTATTAGGTGCGTTTGCAAAAATAATAGGGCAGCGAGAGCACCGATTGGAGAAGGAAAAAAATTGAGACAAGGATATTATAGAGGGTCCCTACACCGAGGTGTAGGATCGGACGAGACATCTCTAGGTGCCACGGAGTGCGTAGTCACCCATCGAAGTTGAATGATTTTTTTGGTCTCAGGGCTCTTAAGGGACTACGCCCAATGAGGTAGCCTGGAAGCAATGACATTGTCACACAAAAAACACCTCCTCTAGTGTTCACCTAGCCACCCGGATGTGTCGTGTAGTCGGTTTGGTGCCACGACCCACCGTTTGCAAAATATACCATTTGACAACCTTACACTTGTCTCAAACTACACTATTCGGCATGCGTTTGCAAACAATAGGGCAGCGAGAGCACCGATTGGAGAAGGAAAAAAAAAGATAGGCTATTGTAGAGGGTCCCTACGCCAAGGTGTAGGATCAAATGAGACATCTCTAGGTGCCACGGAGTGCGCGTAGTCACCCATCGAAGTTGAATGATTTTTTTGGTCTCAGGGCTCTTAAGGGACTACGCCCAAAATGAGGTAGCCCGGAAGCAACGACGTTGTCACACACCAAAATGATGCCTCCTCTAGCATTCACCTAGCCACCCAGGATGTGTCGGTGTAGTCGGTTTGGTGCCACGACCCACCGTTTACAAAATATACCATTTGACATCCTTACACTGTCTCAAACTACACTATTTGGCGCGTTTGCAAACAATAGGGCAGCAAGAGCACCGATTGGAGAAGGAAAAAAATTGAGAGACATATATTGTAGAGGGTCCCTACACTGCAAGGTGTAGGATCAAATGAGACATCTCTCTAGGTGCCACGGAGTGCGCGTAGTCACCACCCATCGAAGTTGAATGATTTTTTTTGGTCTCAGGGCTCTTAAGGGACTACGCCCGAATGAGGTAGCCCGAAAGCAACGACGTTGTCACACACCAAAATGACACCTCCTCTAGTGTTCACCTAGCCACCCAGATGTGTCAGTGTAGTCGGTTTGGTGCCACGACCCACCGTACAAAATATACCATTTGACAGCCTTACACTGTCTCAAACTACACTATTCGGCACGTTTGCAAACAATAGGGCAGCGAGAGCACCGATTGGAGAAGGAAAAAACCAAGATAGATATATTGTAGAGGGTCCCTACACCAGGTGTAGGATCAAATGAGACATCCTTAGGTGCCACGAGTGTGCAGTAGTCACCCCGAAAGTTGAATGATTTTTTTGGTCTCGGGGGCTCTTAAGGGACTACGCCCCAATGAGGTAGCCCGAAGCAACGACATTTGTCACATTGTCGCACCAAAATGATGCCTCCTCTAGCATTCACCTAGCCACCACGATGTGTGTGTAGTTGGTTTGGTTTGCCATGACCCACCATTTACAAAATATACCATTTGACAACCTTACACTGTCTCAAACTACACTATTTTGGCATGTTTGCAAACAATAGGGCAGCGAGAGCCCGATTGAGAAGGAAAAAAATGAGAGATAGATATTGTAGAGGGTCCCTACACCAGGGGTTAGGATCAAACAAGATGTCCTCTAGGTGCCACGGAGTGCATAGTCACCCGTCGAAGTTGAACAATTTTTTTGGTCTCAGGGCTCTTAAGGGACTACGCCCAAACGAGGTAGCCCGGAAGCAACGACGTTGTCATTGCAAAAAACACCTCCTCTAGCATTCACTAGCCACCTAGATGTTCATGTAGTCAGTTTGGTTTGGTGCCATGACCCACCATTTTACAAAATATACCATTTGACAGCCTTACATTGTCTCAAACTACACTATTTGGTGCGTTTGCAAACAATAGGGCAACGAGAGATTGGAGAAGAGAAAAAAAAAGACAGAGATATTGTAGAGGGTCCCTACACCAAGGTGTAGGATCAAAATGAGACATCCTTAGGTGCCACGGAGTGCGTAGTCACCACCGTCGAAGTTGAACATTTTTTTTTGGTCTCAGGGCTCTTAAGGGACTACGCCCGAACAGGTAGCCGGAAGCAACAACGACGTTGTCACACACAAAAAATGCCCTCCTCTAGTGTTCACCTAGCCACCCAGATGTGTTTGTGCATAGTTGGTTTGGTGCCATGACCCACCATTTACAAAATATACCATTTTGACATCCTTACCTTACACTTCTCAAACTACACTATTTGGTGCGTTTTGCAAAATAGGGCAGCGAGAGCACCGATTGGAGAAGGAAAAAAACTGAGACAGGATATTGTAGAGGGTCCCTACACCAAGGTGTAGGATCAAACAAGACATCCTTAGGTGCCACGGAGTGCACGTAGTCACCCGTCGAAGTTGAATGATTTTTTTGGTCTCAGGGCTCTTAAGGGACTACGCCCGAATGAGGTAGCCCGGAAGCAATGATGTTGTCACACACCAAAAAATGCCTCCTCTAGCATTCACCTAGCCACCCAGATGTGTGTCCACATAGTCGGTTTGGTGCCATGACCCACCATTTACAAAATATACCATTTGACATCCTTACACTATCTCAAACTACACTATTCGGCGCGTTTGCAAACAATAGGGCAGCGAGAGCACCGATTGGAGAAGGAAAAAACTGAAACAGATAGGCTATTGTAGAGGGTCCCTACACTGAGGTGTAGGATCAAATGATGTCCTTAGGTGCCATGGAGTGTGCGTAGTCACCCATCAAGTTGAACAATTTTTTGGTCTCAGGGCTCTTAAGGGACTACGCCCGAAACGAGGTAGCCCGGAAGCAACGACGTTGTTGTGCACACAAAAAACACCTCCTCTAGCATTCACCTAGCCACCCAACATGTCAGCATAGTCAGTTTTGTGTGTGCCATGACCCCATTTACAAAATATACCATTTGACAGCCTTACACTGTCTCAAACTACACTATTCGGTGCATTTGCAAACAATAGGGCAGCGAGAGCACCGATTGGAGAAGGAAAAAAATGAGATAGGATATATTATAGAGGGTCCCTACACAAGGTGTAGGATCAAATGAGACATCCTTAGGTGCCATGGAGTCACGTAGTCACCCGTCGAAGTTGAACGATTTTTTTGGTCTCAGGGCTCTTAAGGGACTACGCTCGAACGAGGTAGCCCGAAGCAAACGAAAATTGTCGCACACCAAAATGCCTCCTCTAGCATTCACCTAGCCACTGATGTGTCTTGTCACGTAGTCGGTTTGGTGCCATGACCCACCATTTACAAAATATACCATTTGACATCCTTACACTTTCTCAAACTACACTATTCAAGTGCGTTTGTAAACAATAGGGCAACGAGAGCACCGATTGGAGAAGAAAAAAATGAGACAGGCTATTGTAGAGGGTCCCTACACCAAGGTGTAGGATCAAACAAGATGTCCTTAGGTGCCACAGAGTGCGTAGTCACCCACTGAAGTTGAAAATTTTTTTTGTCTCGGGGCTCTTAAGGGACTCCTTCCCAAGCCGAGGTAGACATCTGAAGCAATGAGCATTGAATGTGCAATCCCAAAAACACTCCTCTAGCATTCACCTAGCCACCCAGACATTCATGTAGTCGGTTTTTGCCATGACCCACCATTTTTCAACTTTTTCAACAATTACAACAATTTGAACTTTTTTCAACAACTTTTTCAACAATTTTTTTCAACAAAATTTTTTTCAAATTTTTTTTCAACAATTTTTTTCAAGAAATTGTTGAATTTTCAGAAAATTGAAAAGAAAGAAGAGAAGAAGATGGTTATGCAATTATTGGTTATTGTGAATACTCACCCAACAAAGATCCTAAATAATCTGGATAGATGATATGAATAGTTACTCTTGTTTAGTGTTCACCCACTCATAAAAAAATAAATAAGCCTCTTCTTCTACTTCCCAAGCAAAACACTTTAATCCTCGTCTAGTTTATCAAAGGAAGTAGTAAAAATACATGTTCCAAGAATCCTACCAACACTAAAGAATCACTTCCCACTCCTAGAACCACTCATTCCTAGAACCTTCTTTCCTTAAAATCCTCCTCTTCTAGGAAATAAGAACCTTTCTATCTTTCCTTGTTGGTCAATGGACCTATAAATTGAATAATTGCATTATTGACTCTGGCGCCTCTGACAATGTCATGCTTATAAAATTTGCTAACTCTATTGGTATTACTCTCAGCCTTGCTATTGGCCATTGTTACTACATGAAAACAAAATAATTACCTCTTTTTGGCCAGGTGAAAGATTCTCAAGCCAATTTGCAGACTTCCCTGACAAGAAAATCAAGATGGAAATACTTGTGGAAGACATGCTAGCTACGTATGGTATATTGTTGAGCCAAAGTTTCTATCACGATATTGGTGGGGATATAAAGATGGATTGGTCATACACCACCATACTCATCAATGGTAAAATGAATAATATCCTTCTGATAAATAAAATTAAATACACAGTTCAAAAACCAAATGACCCAAGGGAAGACATCTTATTTCAAGATTCAAGGTATGAAATATTTTTCATGACTTAAGAGGAAAATGATAAGTTTCCCATGTTGATGGAGGAATACACATGCTTCCCTTAATTTCTTAACAATTGTACCATGCAATGTTGCACCATAGTAACGTTATATTCATATATGTTGCACCATAGTTTTTAATTTTAAATCAAACATACATATAGAATTAATATACATAGAATATACATACATAGAAGGATATCATGTGCAATGAATTCAAATCAAACATAGAAGTAATATCGTTATGAAAACCAACACATGGATATATAATGTATCAAACTAAGTGTGTTGAATGCACGTCTCTGAAAATATAAGTTCATAACATGTGTACATCTCGAACCAAGTGTGTCATACATATAGGACCACATGCGGTCGCATAAGGCTATATATACAATGTCCTATGAAGAATCATGAACTAGGACCAGGACCATATATATATATATATATATATATATATATATATATATATCCACGTCCTATGAATCTAATCATGAAACATCTTCCCTCTCTTCGCCTGCTTAGAAGTAGCATGTCCATGACCCAGGGATGTAGTGGAGGGAGATGCCACTATGGATTTCATCCATGTGTCTAGGCATCTCTAAGCAGGCCTACAACCTAACCTACACATTCATAAACAACAAGTTTTTAACACCCATATTTTTAAAATACATTCAAAATTTAGAAACTTAGAATTTAGTTAAAATGCATGTGAAATCTTACCATGATGATGTCATGATCCCTATCAATTTTTTGTCATTGACACATGGCAGGGACAACAATAGACTCATGAGAGGTAAGCTACATACAAATAATTAAATTTCAAATTAAATATTTCATGTACAAAATTTGATATTGTAGATTTAAGTAATAAGAAATAATTCCTAAATAAATTTAACAAATTTGAAAAATTGTACCTCAATTAGTGGATCTACAGATGCTATGGCAGTATCTACAGCAGCCTCCACAGTCTGCATATATGGAGGAGTCTCTCTGGCAGTCATAAGCTATACAAAAAAACATGTACAAATCAATATTAATCTACATGACTGCCACATAACAGAGCCAAAGCATAATCCACGTGAACTTCCACAATTAGAAACAAAGTGTAAAGAGAAACTAACCTACGTAAAAGTCACGTGAGGCATGCCAATAGCCTCAGTTCCCAGAGCAGATGATGACCCACCAGGCTCCTCACGTATAAAAGAAAAACATATATTAATATGTACATGTACAGTGAAACATTATAATAATAAAAGTGCACAATCAAATGAAATTTGAAATTTAAGTACAACTTGAAACTTACGTTTGTAACATGCCCAGCTACAGTAGCTAGCATGTCGATGCCGATGTTTCCTTCACCTCTTGCTATTTAAAATAAAATAAAAAATTAGTTTTTACATGTATGTACATAACGTATAATGAAATACATATATATTAAAATCTCAAACATGAATTAAACTATTGTATATATATATATATATATATATTTATTTGACATTTACCTGTGAAAGACCAAGATCCTTTGCACCGATTCCAAAAATCCAACATCATCTCATCTAGAGAAAAGAAATCATGTGATCCAGCAAATGATGTCTCACCCACAGTGCATACGGCACCACATGATCCACAGTGGTGTGGTGCGCTAGAACTGCACCTCCACCAACATCACCAGATGCAATCTGCTCACTATGTTGGGTCAGAGTGTCAGTGAGCTCCCTCAATGCATGTAGTGTGTCAATCTCCACAACCTCCTTCACTTGTAGGAGGGATAACTAAAGGCAGTGGGGGTTTTGGGGCATGGGGATCCTTGGTTGACCTACGCGTGCACCAGGTCTACTCTGTGCAGAGCCACCACCTCACCCATAAAAATTAGAAAAGTCAAAATAATTTGGGACCTCATTAAGCACGAACTCATAATATAATTTCTTCAAAAAATAGAGGGAACCTCATTGTTGTTGCATGGTGGATAATCAAAAACCATCCACCATCGGTCCCAAAAAAATTTCTTGATTCGGTCATCGTGGCACCAATGGATTGGGAACCGTTTGCAAGTAAGTGCGGGGGCATTGGTTCTTGGGTCAGTAAATAATGCACAAATGTGGTCTTTTCCAAAAAAATTGTCTTTTACGGCCATGGGATAATTTATTTGCATACCACTACCTACAATCACCTCTAAAGGTATTCCATCTATCTATTTGGTTGGTTGCGAGTCAACTTCACCAATCAATGTTTGCAATGTGTTGGCTAAAGTCATGCGGGATGGATTTGTGGCATGATTTTGTCTTATATTCTGAATAAGGTTCTCAATGGCAATTTTATTTTGTCATATTTTTCCAATGATATCAGCTTGTGTTCCTGTTGGTTCCGTGGGGACAGAAGGAGCCACAGGAGGTGGATCTATGTTTGGAGGAGGGTTTTGCGGAATGTTTGGAGGGTTTTGAGGATTTTTGGAGGGTTTTGAGGAATATTTTGATGGTTTGCAGGATTACGAGCTTGCGAGCAAAACAAAAAAAAAAAAAATTGTATACATAAACAAAAAATTGAAAAACCCATGAAAATCACAAAAAATAACCTAAAATGCAAACAAATTGATCAAAATCGAGGGCTTACCTCTTTGTCTTGGTGGCATGGTTGAAACTATCATGATCCACAAGTCCGAAGAGTAATTTTTAGGGGGTATTCAAAGCGTGAGTGCCAAAGGTCTAGGAGAAATCACGGTTGGAAAGGAAAAATGAGGGAAAATGAGGAGTCGCGGGTCTATTTTTTCTCGGAGGACTCTCGATGGTTTTGAAATGACGTGGTTTTAAACCGCATCGGTTTAAAACCATGCTCAGGTTTGGTTCGATCATGGTTTTAGGTTCGAAATCACCGAGCCTATAAAAATAGTTGTGCGAGCATGTTTAAAAAAACCGTAATGCGGTTTATAAACCGCACTCACGGTACCTAAATTTTGGGTTTTTATGTCCCTCTTATTGCAATAGGTTTACTAGCTTGTCAAAACTCACTGTCTAATCTGACAAGTTGAGTGTTGTCACAAAAATGCGGTATGAAGGAGGGAGTGCTCTCAAAACAATGGGAACGAGAGATCATAAGTGACCTCCTCTCCTAGGGCTAGAAGTGAAGCCCTTAATTCTGTAACTCTTCTTAAGAAAGCTTTTATTTTCTCATTTTGTTTGAACTTTAGTGTGTGTAACTGACTCTACAAATTCAATATGACATTCTTATTTTTGGCCTCGTACACTGTGCTCAACTTATCCCATGCTTCTTTGGCTGATTTTGCATCATGAATGTGGGGTATCACATCATCAGACATTGCAAACAAGATTATGAGCTTGGCCTTTTGATCGGATCTATCAAACCTTGTCTCTTGTTATTTTATATCAATTATCGATCCGGTGAAAATATGATTCACAACAGTCCAAATCTCTTCAAACTCAAGCTATGTCTTGATTTTTGTCTTCCATGCTACATAGTTATTTCCTATCAGAAGTTGTGAATCTAGAAGAAAGAATTTGGGGGCATTGGTGCCCATTTTGTAATCAATTGACAAAGGGTAAGGCTCTTATCACTGCAGTAGATATACGGTCTCCCAATCTATATACCATCGCTTTGATATATCGAACCTTTCTATATACGTGCCTTCCGATATACCCGTCGGTATGCGTGGAAAAAGCTTGCCCTTTCTATATACTCAGCAATGACATGAAAAGAGGTGTTAACGTACGTGAAATAATTTGATACATGGTACCAAGACAATACTGAAAGGGGTCTGTGTGATTATTAACAATGGCTCAAATAAATATCCTCATATGTGCGCGTAACTTTGCTATATACTTGGATAATTTATCAGTCTAGATTTAAGTCGAGCAATCATTCACAGATAGATGGGAGGGCTCAAAGTGTGTGCATTATGTCCTTATTACTCCCCGTCGATTTAAAGGGTCGATTCCCAGATGACGTTGTTGCAACTATATTAGGCGTTAAGTGTAGTAGTAGTCACAACAACTTTACCCGTAAGCACTTCCTAGAGGCACTATTTATACCAAATCTCATGAAATGAGATCCGAAGATCTCGTGAGTGATTCAAAACCAAATTTTTAATATTTTTGAGTACAAATATTTTCCAGTTTTACAATAGTTACAATGGTTTACAGTTGAATATGGTAACTTGCAAATTAGTACAATACACTGAAATATGCAATTACATCCAAAAATTTGAAAACATTAATGACAGGCAATGTTTTTTTAAATTTTTCGGGACCTTGGTGGCCTTCGGAGCTCAATACGGCTCTCTAAACAAAAAACCATAAAAATGGCTCAAAATGCAATTTTTAAATATCCCCCTTTAGAAAACGTTTCTTGGAATAAAAAAGCCAAATAGGAGAATTGTTTTTGGCCCTAATTAGGGTTTTTCTCGCTAAATTTAATGTCTTGTTTAGTTATGGCTAAGTAGTTTAGGGGACCTCTAACTTTGGTGGTCCTACTATAATATCTCAAGCTAAATCCCAATATATTGAAAAAGGTCAATTGGGGTGGGGGATCGAACTCAACACCTCCCACTCCTAAAGCTTTCCTCCAAACCAACTTTTCGCTTGTAGAACTTGAGATATGAAATTAAGAAATTGCTATTTGAAATATTGTTAAATTAATTGACTGTGTAAAATGACGACGTGGGCCGGGAGGATCACTATGTCCATGTGGCGCTCACTTTTTTGTTGGTGGTTTAGGGTTCCGATCTAGGTGGATCCGAGCTCTTTTTTATCTCCTATGCCGTTCGCTGGGGTATCCACCATTTTATTTTGGGACTTCAGTTGTATACCTCCACTACCTTTGTTTTTAGTTTCCACCATTTTGCAATATTTTTTATTCCTTGCGATTTGGTTGGAGCCACCTTATTGATTGAAAGGATCCACCATTTTTTTATTATCCTCTGTTGAATTTTATGCCTCCATTGTTTGATCCATTATTGTTTTGTTTACAGGGGTCTCTCGCGTGTGCTTCGGTGGAGAGTAGAGAGACTTCATCGATTTGTAGGATCCTTTGTTAATTCCTCATGGATCACCATGGTTTGGCATGGCTCACCATCTACAAATGCAACACTTTGTATTGTTTTCATAGATAGGGGGCTCTACGTGAGCTCGTATGAATGCTCAATGGCTCAGCCATTAAGAGACACAACTTGATTTGTAGACTATTGGTGCTAGGAAAAATGCAAAGTTGGGTCGATTGAGTCTTGTGTAACCCGACTTTAAACTTGGTGCTCAATGCACGATGACAAATACTCAACTCACTTATCAATGTTTGGTCTCCAAACAATGTAACTCGACTCTGCACAATGAACTCATTCCTCTCAAATAGAAATCGGTTAGGAAACTCCGTGGAAGCTCGGTGACTAGGGGCAAAGTCCTACAGATTTGGTGCTGCAACTAGTGTTAGTTATAACTAACATTGTCACCAATTTTAGTGACAAAACCCCTAATGGGGAAAAAATATATATTTTTAAAAATTTTGTGAATATTTATTGCTCCAGAAGCAAATTTTCCGGTGTAGGGGCACCAAGGAAAATAAAAATTTTTTCATTTACCTAGAGATCAAACAGAGGTTATGGGAGGCGGGGATAGAATGGGAAGTTGCAGGAGGTTACACAGTTCTCAATTTCTGCAAATACTTTTGCACGCTTCTCAATATTTTCTACTCTCTCTCTCCAACCTTCTATGCTCACAGTCTAGATCAACCACTCTATACCAAATGTAATTTCGGAAGAGGGATGTAAGCCTCATTATTTTCTTGATCCGTAGGAAAGTAAGTTACAAATAATAGGCTACAATATTTATAGATATTGTACAACCAAGTACTGAAAAACAATATGTTGCACATGTGTAAAAAATATTCGTCTGAGAAATAATACGATAAAATGTGTTATAACTATATAACAAAATAACACATACGAGAATAAAATGGTTATTAAAACATAACCATATAACAATAAAATAAAATAATATATTTCCTAAGTAATAATGCATAATTATAATGTAAATTATATTTACCCTAACAGAGTTATAGGTAGATGAATGAGCCGTAATATCTGCAAGGGTGGTAGGATTATGATCGGGAGTTTTGAACTCCTCATCACCTACATGTATAACAATAGGTGAGGTGGGGTCCATGGGTGAAGAAATAGAAGGTGGTGAAGGACTAGGTGGTAGTGGTTGGTGGCTAGCGTAAAAAACTAGAGTGTTGGCTTGTTTGTGAGTCAAAACCATGTGAATGGTGGTAGAACAGGTAATTTGAGTTCTGTAGATGGTATAAAAACACAAAAAGGATAGCAAAGAAATATGGAAAGTGGAATTTGGTTGCTATTTTGATAGAAAAATAAAAACACAGAGATCGACGTTGGTTGGCTAACCAATTCCGATATAGATGGGTAATCGATGTCGATCCATTTGGACCGATGTCGAGTCGTGTAGAAATGGAAGACTTAAAAATCTGGTGGTAAAAGGTGAAAATCAAATGAACCTAAAATCTGAAGATAAAAACAAAGAGTCAGGAATGCAATGAAGTAATAGAAGAAGTCACAAAAAGTGGTAGATGTGAATTGAACACTATTTTGGGAGAAATAATCCAAAACAACAAAGAATCGACGGGGGTCAGTGAACCGATGCTGGTATGAAGATGTAACCAATGACGGTTGCTGGAATGATACCGTTTACTATGAAATCTAGAAAGAGATGAAAAAATGAATTTTTGGTGATTTAAGTCAAATAAAAAGGCCAACCCAATAATTGAGTTTGGATGTGATGATTCCTAAAACGCCCAGAATAAACCGAAATACACAAGTTGTGATGGGGAACCTAAAGGATGAGAAAAATGAAATCACACCTCAAAACATAGTCATTCAAAAAGCTAACAAACATGAAATCCTATGTTGTAGATTTTATGTTGTGGCTTATGCCATTTAAACTAACTATGAGTAGAATAGAGTTTTTGGTCAACGAGGGTTCCCTATAAGTCATTCTATGGATGGGTTTAGGTATGTTTTGGATAAAGGGACCCGATATACCTTTCGGTATGTGTGGTACAAATATGATATGATGAATGGATAGAACACCAGCTAGATCTGCTGCTAATCCGATTATTAGTCATTAACGGTAATTACCGGGAAAGATGTCGTGTAAGAAGTGTAGTGTTTATTCAAGTGGTTTGGATGGGGGTGTGTGTGCACAAAGTGAGCTATGCTTCATTCCCCCAACCATCAACTGGTCATGACCTCCAGCATATAGGTTGTAAATAAATTTAAATGAGCTAAATGCAACATACACAAGGATGAAATGCACCGATTTAAAACCCAAATCGACAATTATATTCGATGTAGCAAATGATGAATAGGTCAAGAGGATGATCTTTCACTACTATGCAAATGCAATAAGGAAGAAAGGATTCATTTTAAGCACCAAATGACAAGTGTATTTTAAAAAATTAGAAGAAGAGAATGTTACCAAGGAGAAGATTAAATGTGAGTTTTTCAAAAGAAAGAGAGACACAATATTTCCCTATATGAAGAAAATACAATGAACCCAAGAGAGGGTCCCACTAAGCATGCCAAAATTTTCACCTAAAAGTAATGTGATAAAACAAATAAGTAGGTAACGGGCGTAGGAGAAATACTTATGTTATGTAGATGAAAGAAGGCATCCACACGTTGTAGACGTTGTTTAGACCAAATGTAGAGAGCTTCCCTTTGGATAGGAGGAATGACCTATATAAGAAACACAACAAGACCACCAAATAGTATTAAATAACAAGAGTTAGAGGACTACCTAGCAAGGCTAGATTCGGGAAGCATGATGCTTCCTTGAATGGTTGTCATAATCCTCTATTTAATAAAACTTAATGTAAGAAATAATAGTTCCTATTGTAGTTGATAAGATTTAGGTATCTCTTATTAACATACAAAAGTAAATTTAACTTAAAAGACAATGGTTAGAATTAAATCCAATGATTAATGGGTTGGTTTGGGTCTGTAGGTGTAGCAGAGACTGTAGGTGAGGTCTAGGTGAATTTGGGTGAGGTTTTGGGGAAGTTGTTAACTTGTTGTTATAGGAAAAATTTCTAGTCTCAAAGACCAGTATCGATTGGTCAACCGATGCCAATATAGGAGATAGACTGACACCGGTTAGCTAACCGGTGTTGGTAGGGGCAATTTGGTTAAAATATTAAAAATGGGAGTTTGGGCCTCTCTGTGATTGCACAGAGAGCTAAGGAGGTTTAGGGAAGGATGGAAAGGTGTTGATTAAGACTTAGTAAGGTACAAAGGGTAATGGGATAGGTGAAATGGCTCTGGTTGGTAGAAAAGGTGATAAATGGGTAGAAGGTGGTAATGAGACAGAGAGAAATTGAATGAAAGCAATAAATGAAATGACTACGATAAAAACACAAACTTAAAAGGTAAGAATGATTTACTTATCTAATTAAATCTACAGATCAAAAGGTGGTAGAAATGGTTGATCATTTTGAGAGGAAGTGTATTATGTCCAGTGCAATGGTAGTAGTTCCTGTGTGCTCTCTCGTGTTAGTTTGGAGTTGTGGAAGCGATGATCAGATGTTGGTGGAGGTGTGATGTGCTCTGGTTCATCGTCGTCAGAAGCTTGATTGCTGGATACTTGAATGTCAAAGCTATGTGTGAGAATGAATTTCATCCAACCCATGTAAAGAGTTATAAACTCATATTTAAGGGTAACCAATGGCGGTTAGGGAGCTAGTGACCGGGAAAACAAATATTGGTTAGGGAGAATTAGTCCAAGTTACCAAAAATATCCCGATATTTACTATTTTTGGCGTGATCTTGATTGCTAATCCAGGTCTCAAGTGAGGGTTGGTACTTAGATAAGTGGGAGTGTTGTTGGAGAAGGAATATGACTTTAATTTTAGGGTTTGAAAGAGTCCCAGTTGGTTAAGATAAGTAGAGACTCAGTCTTAGTTAATCAATAGGCTAGGAATAAGTCCATGGTGAGGTGTCTAGGTGATGTGGCTAGGTGAGGTGTAAATTAACTTAATTAAAATAATTAAATTAATTAATAATGTGAGGATGAATATTAATTCAATTATAAGTGATTAAATTAATATCCAGGTGTGAAAGGGAGTATGGCTAGGTATATGTGTTGTGTTGATTAATTAAAGGGGACCAAGGGAGTGTGACCCAAATTTGGTGTCTATAATAATAACCGTGAGTGGGTCCACATTCAATTAGAAGAATACAACAATGTTAATAATGATATGACTAAAAATCATAGACAAAAAACTTCCATTGATTCATTTATCAAAGGCATAACACCTTTCTTGGTTTTACAAGATTATCATGTATGCAAAGTTGGAAAGTAGAGAGAGAGAGAGAGAGAGAGAGAGAGAGAGAGAGAGAGAGAGAGAGAGAGAGAGAGAGAGAGAGGAACATAAACAAAGGAATAGAAGAATTGTAGATTTTATTACTTGATATAGTAGTGGTAAATCTCAACAACATACAATCAATCAATAATTGTCAACCCTTTGGAATGGAGAATCCATTCCAATTTATAACATTACAAATTTTCCTCTCATCTCCCCCACATGAATTTTCAGTCCCCTTTACCACTTGTGACCTTCCACATTCCTAGGAGGTTATTTTTTTCTTAGTAGCAAAAAGACTCTTACAATGTTAATATTGAGGGTCACTTAAGTGAATAGGATGAAATAGTAAAAAGAACATGCTATCACAAAAAGTAGCACCCTAAGATTTGGCTATGTAGATCTCTACTTTTTGCTAACATGGGACCATCTCTCAAGTTGTGGGACTTTCTACTTGAGATGGACCTCCAGAGAAGGCCAACTTCATCTACCTAAATCTAATTCTAAAACTACTCCTAAGAAAGCAAATGCATATAACTAGTCAAAATTAACCATGCCAAGGGACCACACACACACACACAGAGAGAGAGAGAGAGAGAGAGAGAGAGAGAGAGAGAGATACATGAAAATGAAATACTAAGCTAAAAGGAAAAGATAGCACCAGAAAATGGGTGTGAGCTCTCTACAGGGGAATAAAATTGAGAAACATGGGAGAGAGGGTAGACAAATGTGTCATAGATATGAACCTTGCTTCACATTGGCAACACAAAAAAATGGAGTTACAAGTAGGAGACACACACAACATGCCAAAATATAATAGAAATGAAATAAATGCAAATAAAACGAGACATGGCAGATAAATGTGCCAAAAACAGATTTTGTATTGCTCAAAGTATGCACAATTCCATTTTAGTCATGGCAGAAGGTGAGATTACATTGTAGAGACCAAGTTAGAGGTCTAAAACTTGTGGGAAGTCAGCCACCATTTGGGCATAGTGTCATTACAACAAAGATCCATCATTTTTACATAAGTTCTAGTTACATATATAGAAGAAGGAAGAAGAAAGAGAGAAGATGGGAAGAGAGAAGGAAGAAGATCAGATTTGATCTTATCATGATTAAAAGATCTTTGTCCTTCCCTGCAACACAACTTTTCAAGTGTGTTCCCCAAGTTTGTTTTTTTCTTGTAGAAGAAGGAAAAGCCCCATACTTTATTAAATTAAGTGGTTGATCCATCTCCAATGTTCATAATTATCTCAAATCATTTTTCCTCCTTTTTCCTTTCAATTCACACCAAAATCTGATTCTCATGATTCCAAATTGAGTGCTTAAGGAATTTTGAATGAGATTTATTTTGTTTCATTTGGAACAAAGAATCAAAATATATCATCATTTCAAAATTTTCATGCTAGGAAGCACAAAAAATTGAAAAATGGTAGCCTTTGATTAGCTCAGAGATTGCTCTCTGCCCATGTATGCATTACTTTATCTTTTGCAAAGTGTCATTTCTTCATTGACTCGGGTTTTGGGATTTTACTTCCATGTCTTCCTTCCTTTTCTTCAATTTTTGCTTTATCTTTAAAAAATTCATTATATTAAAAAATATGGACCAATAAGTCCCTACCACGTTGCTTCACATTGTCGACTTGTCCTTGAACCTCTTTTAGCCCTTATGAAATGCGATCCAATTGAAAAGGCTCCACATTTTTCATAATTCACTTTTTATGTAGCCTCCGATCAATTATGAAATGTGGGTGATTAAGAAAGCTCCTTACCCTTGATGCGTTGAAAATTTGAATAGTACTTTTGACAATTGCAAAAAGTGAGCCAATAGAAAGGATTTACACACTTCACATATCTGAATTTTCTCCAATTGTGAAACGCTTTGAGGCAATTAGGAAGATCTACATTTTCATAGTGTTAGAACTTGTTAGACATGTCTCCTCGTGCCTATCCCCGATTGGATGGGCCTTTGTATTTTCTGACTATGAAATGAGAGAAAATGTGGTGGCTCCATGTAGTCTCTTCGCATCACAACTTCTTAGTCCAGTATTAAAACTTTTTTGATTTGAAGTTGATGAAAACACTTTTTACCTTGTCAGATAAACATACCGATGAAATATGAATTGTGGCTCATTCCAAGGACTTGGAGTCTAGATGAGCCAATCACCTTAAGAATAACAAAAAAATGCCGACACATAGCCCACCTGATCATTGATCGCTACCACATGTCCTCTTACTTTCCTTTATATAGCGCTTAACTTGCTTCCCGCATTTTTAAGTAAAATCTACCTAAGTATTGACTTAGCTCCTTGTTTTGTGGGTTAGAGAACTCGTGGAACACTAAGTTCCATGCAAACCCATGGTAAACTGAAATAGTTTTCTATGATTTTTGAAAGCCAATGGAAAATGGTCTTGGAAAGTGTAATTTGACCCATTCTATAAACATGGCCAAGTCCATTTTTTAAGCTTATAAAGCCAAAATAACCTTGGGGATAATTTTGGATAACAATTTGGTGACCTCTTGGGGTAATCTACCTACTAGATTAGATCAGTGGCCTTTGCAATCCATTGGGCATGGAGTCAAGCCCAAATTTTTATAAACTGATCAAAAACATTAAAATCCTTACCCCCGAGCCGCATGAAGTATGAAATGAACTTAGAAAGATCTAGAGGGTTGAATTTGATCTGTGGAGCTCCAAATGAAGCTTTGAAACTACTCCAAACTATCTAATTTTCCATTAATATGTTCATGTTAATTTGGAAATGAAATGCATGTAATTGGCACTATCCCAAGCATCAATTTGACTAGGCAAAAATGACCACCCAAATTGAACTAAACTGTGAAAACAACAACAAATAACACAAAAACTATGTATAAAACATGGAAAATCATACATTCTCCAAATGGAAACATGTAAGTATGCACAAGAACTTCTTCTACAAAATAAAACCTACCTACCCTACTTAAAGCAAAGAAATAAGAAGCTAAACAAATAAACATTTTAGAAATAGCTTTTTTCTTACAATTTTAGACCATGTATTTGATTTTGCAATGGACATGGACTTTAACAAGAGTGAAAAATTAACTTGAAGCTGGTTTTTCACCCTTTCCATCAAGGTATCAACTAGAAATAGAACAAATACATGTTTTAATTACTCTACATTTGGGTTTGAGAGGCATTGTAGCTGATCCTTGGGACATCAGTAGCTCATCCTCATGCCAAGTAATATGAGATCCATTGATGTAGCCTAAATTCATTGTAAAGGCACTCATACATCACTCAACAAGAAATGAGAGCTCACTCACATGCACATACATCCTCTTAGTGAAGCTTGTCCAAGATGTTAGCATATGAATGTATATTTTAGATCCATAACAAATAATTGATTAAATCACAAGGTATAAAACCAAATCTAGATCTAAACAATATGAAGGAATAGCTAAAAATCACTATAATAAAATCCATATAATATCCTTATTATAGGGGTGGGGAATTTCCCTTCACCGCCCATGCACCTTCCAAAAATAGGCTACATGCTAATAATAGCCATGCACCCTTACATAAGAATAAAAAGTATGCAAGTGCTAATAATAGATCTCCTATAGTTAACTCTTAGTACAGATCCTATTATTAGCTCAAAACTCTACATGGCGCTCGATCTTCCACTTATCCAAAATAGCCTTGTGCAAGTCTGCAAGTCTTCTAGAAGTCATGCTCAACACTCCATGTCCCGAAAATAACCTTGAATTGCAAAAGTGGCTAAGTCATTTTCCAAATTGTTCTAGGCATGCCCCTATTTTGTTATACTTACACGCTCTTCCGCACCCCCCCGTGCCCTCGTGCCCAAACCTTATATGATTTCATACTCGATTTGTATTTCCTCATCTCAAACAATAAATCTATTTTTAGCTCCTAGCTAGTAAAATATCTTATTGGAAAAGTGTCTTTTGGAACTAATGAGCTAATCCTTATGACTTTCCCACTCTTTTGAAACTCATCCCCATGAATGGGGGCATCATGCAAAATTTCTTAAAGAAGGAAATTGTTTGTAGGCTAGATTGAATTGTACTCTACCTCTATAAACAATTATGCCTCCTTTTGATCTGATTTGTCTTCTTCTTGATTAACTAAAATTGACTAAACTAATGTAGTAAAATATAGTTAATCTAATCTAGGAGGACATATAACACAATAAGTAAATTTACTAAAACAATATGTAAATGAGATAAGTAAATAAAATAATGAAATTAAAAACCCTAATGTGTAAGAAGGGAAAGGAAATAACTTAGTTGATAACGGATGATTGTCGGATTGTGTCGCAGATGCAAAGAAAATCAAAAGTAGGAATGGTTGTGCAGAGTGCCAAAAGGAGAGATATGGATGATGTGTTTGGACTGGGGCACCTGGAAGAGGACTGGGGTGCCCATAGGTGCTCTAGTAAGGAAGTTGGGTGCTCTAGTCTAGGAAAAATGTCTGGAACTAGTGCTCATAGGGTCGTGGAAGGTGATCTAAAACTCGATTACTTGTCAAAATTAATATTTTTGTACTCCACCGAATGCTCCAAGTATTCGAAGAGGAAGAAATAACCTGGAAAATACCAAAAGGAAGTATCAAACCCTAAAAAAAGAAATATGCATAATGAATGGGTTAGAATGACCTCAACTACTACAAAAATTGGCTTACTAACTGAGTGTTGTACTACATTCGGACTTGGATGTAGTTCTGTGTGTGTGTGTGTGTGTGTGTGTCGTGCCCTAGGTGCTCTTGTGTCGTGCATGTCAAGCACTTTGTGAAGTAAGTAGAGAAATAGCTAAATGTAGACAATGTAGTAGAATGTGTGCATGGAATAGAATAAAATCCCTCACCTATGAAGTGTGATGCAGATGTTCTAGCTTGTGTCTTAATGATGGAGCTATGTGTATGCTAATGCAATAGATGGATGCAACTCTAGATGGAGTGATAGTAGTGTATGATGCTAGGTCCCTCATTATGGTCTCATAACTTTATATTTATAGGGTTCTCTTGCTTTAATTTTGTAATCAACCCCAAAAGGTTGACCCAAGAAATATAAATATGAAAAATGGCTAGAAGAGGCCCAAAAATGGTGGGAAAGTGCTAGAAGGATCAGGGCACCCCTAGGTGGGACCAGGTGCCCATGGGCACCCTAGTACAAATCTGGGTGCCCCAACCGAGGCTAAAATAATGTGGGATGTATAAAATGGCTAGGCATATGGGTGCAATAGGTCATAAATTATGAAATAAAATAAACAAGATGGCCAAAGGATAGGGGTTAATTAGTACTTTCTTTACTCAAGAACCTTCTAAATAGTAGTATGAGACCGGGATAAATAAAATTTCTAAAGTGCATGATTTTGTGACTACATTTTTCCCCCACTTTATGTTGGTGAGCGGAAATATCAATAACATAAATTAAATAGAGATGTGTACTTGTTTTCCATGAAGAGTATAGCAGAAGTGTGCCAAAGGACTAGAAAAAAGTTTGGAATGATAAAAAGATGGAGGAGTGTGGAAACTATAGATGAAAATGTGCAAAGAAAAAGTGATGAGAGTGAACCTAGGGAAAAACGTGTGTGTGTAGTTGTTGCATAGTGTAGTGTACCTACATAAAAGTGTGATGTGTGTGCTTATAGTGTGCTACCACATAGTGTTGTTGTCATTGTTGTTGTTTCCCCCATTTGACTACTTGTTTCTCATACAACCAGACCTGCAAGGAGAAAATGATCAAGTAGTCAAATATGTATGTATGTAAGTGTAAAAACGCTATGTAAAAGATGCATGTGTATGTAAATGTAAAGTATGTAAATGTAAATGGAAAATAAATGTAAATGTAAATGGAACATGTGCACCTGATCCATGTCGAGAGAGAAAGTGTAGAAGGATATCCTGTATTGCGAGTTTTTGGGCAATCTCATGCCATAGGCCGAAGAAGTGTAGGGAGGAAATTCTTTGTGTCCTCCAAGCTCTAACTACTTCCCTAAATGTGTGTAGAGATCTCTATACTATCCTAGTTTTTGGGTGATCCGACGCCACTGGCCAAAGTAGTGTAGAGAGGCACACCCACTATAACCTCTAAGCATGTAACTACTTCCCAAAATGCTAAGGACACCATGTCTTATAAAATCCATTGTGTATGGGGTTCGTAGACTAGTCTAAACCCACTCGTTGAATATAACTGAACCAAATGGTGTAGAATCTTTGTGTTAGTATGTAAACCCCCAAATGATGCCCCCTCTTTGGGGTGCATGCAACATCATTGATAGGAGACATGTGGCCCCAAAATAGGGCCAACCACATGTACACTAAAAAAGTGCTTGGTAGAAACCAAGGCATGCACAAACAAGAAGGCTAGCCAAAGACAAGTGTAAACACGCATGCATGAAGAAAACAATGTATAAGCTATGTAAACAATGTAAAATCTACCAAACAAAGTAATGTAAACATGCAAGAAGACAAGTATGCCACATAAAGTGGGTTGTAAATATGGGACATCACTCACGATGTTGCAAGACATGCAAGGCCATCATGGCCAAAATAATAGACAAGTTTGCACACCAAAGATAGGGCAAGGCCTGCAAACAATAGAAAACAATAGTAGACAATGCCAAACAATGTAAACAAACAAGTATGGAGACCAATATCCCTTCATAAAAATGTTGCAATGATGCACCCATTAGCATGTTAGAAAGGTATCTAGTATATCAAAATTGTGTATAAGAAATTTATGTAAAATTCTAAGTATGACATAAAAACAATAACACCTAGAAGAGACAAATGTGTGGATGTCCCCAACGACCAATGTAGGAAGGGTAGAAGGTGAGCATCCATGCCGCATGTAAGAGACATGTATCTATGATCACAACTAGAAGAAGGTGTGAATGTGTATGTGTGTATGATATAGATAAATGACATACAAGTAATCAAACTAGCATGTGTAATAAAGTGACCATGAACAAGCAAAAGTAAGCAAGAATATAAGAAACCATAGTATGCAATATGTTGTGGATGGATGGAATGGAATGCAATATGGAGTGATAGGAGCTGCGTGCCCCGAGTGGATGAAATGTATGAATTGAGGTTCATTTTTTTCCCCCTCAGCAGTCAAGAATGAACCATAAATGAGAGTGCGTCATCGAGAAATGGTCGAGTAGTGTGTATTTTTCTAACACACTGTGATGAATGTGTATAAGCATAGTGGTGATAATATGTGATATGTAGAAGAGATGTGCATATACCTTATATCCTAAGTGTATACCACAATGAGATGAAATGTGGAGTGATGATTTATCCCTAAGCGTATATCACTACATGATGAATGGATGAGTGATGATTTAGCACTAAGTGTATATCACTATAAGGTGTAAGGAGGGTGTGGTGATATAACCTAAGGTGTATACCACTACAAAATGATAGAATATGTGATGATTTATCCTAAAGCGTATGTCACTACAAGATGAATAGTAGGGAGTGGTGATGTAACCTAAGGTGTATACCACTACAAAATGATAGAATAGGTGATGATTTATCCTAAAGTGTATGTCACTAAACTAGTAATGTCGCATGATGAAAGGTAGAATAGTGAATGTGTGGTGAAGGGAGGGTCCATTTGATTTGTAAACCCTTGGCATTAAAGTATGGAATGAAGAACTAAAGTGCATCATCAGGTAATGAATGTAGTGTAGAAGACAATGTAGTATATGTAGGGATAAAAACTGACCATATGATGAGTGGTATATGTAAGGATGTAATGCGTAGAATGTGTAGATATGCTATGTGTAAAATGTAAATGCAATATGTGTAGGATGTGTAAAGTGTAATGTAGAAAGTGACATGTAATGTATGTAGAAAAATAGGAATGTAATGTTAGACTCCTATATGATGAAGACTAGTAGAATATGTGTGAAAATATGTGGTGTAGTATGTATGGTATGTAGATGTATGGAACTACCCTGATGTATGAGGTGAAGAGATGCAAATGAAAAATGTTGTAGAATGTATAATGTGTAATGTGTGATGAAGTGTAATGTGTAATTCCTATGGTGTAGTGTGTGGGGTTCAGTGTAGTAATAATCCCTCAATAATCAAGTGTGAACCGAAGCACAAGAGTGTGTCATCGGGTAATGACGCTAGAATATATGATGAATATGCCAAATGTGAGGATATGAATGTATGAGAATGTGGAAGATGATGACTATGACTATGATAAGACTAGATAGGGGGAAAAGTGGAGTGTTATGCCCCCTAAGTATGTGTGGCCAAAAATCATGTAAATTTGTTGAGAAGATCGTCATCCTCAGGGTCAAAATCATATGGATAAGCATTGGTAACTTGGTAAGCAATAATGTCTGGTTGATCATGCAATGAGCCATTAAGGTGTAAGTTGTACATGCCCATAACATACTCCTCATTGGTGAATGGAGGAAGTGGGCAGCCGTGTGTGCATACCAATGAGTGAGATTTGGAGAATAGCCAAGAAAAGAACTATTGCAAATAAAAACATGACCAAAGGGCATAGGAAATGAAATTTTTGTATGAATAGGATCTAATGTGCCTCCAATATAAGTAAGCCAAGATTCCCCTAGTGTGAGTGGAGAAGAATGAGGGATTCATGATAAGTAGACCATAAGATGGAACACACGCAAACCATAAGCAACAATAACATAATGAAGCCATATTAGAGAGCTAAGGGTTATGAGTAGAAGGAAAAGATATTCAAAAGTGAAACCAAGACAAGCTAGACCATCATGGGAACAAATAGTGACATCGCATGTAGGATCAAATGGAATGTGTTCCCAATATGAGTTATTCATGAAAAGTGTGCAAGTGAATAGTGGGCATGCTAAGGTAGGTGGTGCAAGTGAAGGTGAATGTGATAGAGTGATGTCCATAGACTAGACAAAATCCTAATAAGGAATCATAGTCATAATATTAGCATTTGGCATGAAGAAACTACATCTATCACACAAATGGTATTGTCAAGTGGTGGTAAATGAGGTAGTTCATCCATAGGTTGGGGATCATCGGTAGTATTAGTATGTGGAATAGGAAGACTAATATTAGGAGCATAATCATAGTATTGGAATGGGTCATGGTCATAAGGAATAGTATGTTCAATGTCTGTCATGAAGGAACTTAACACAATGATGTATAATAGATGCAATGGATTGCATGACATGAAGCCATGGTCACCAAGTAGAAAATTATAAGAGGCCAAGAAATCAATGAAAATAAGACAATGTGAATGGTTTTGGGTTAACATCACGAGAGGAGAGACCCAAAACTTCAAGGAATGACATATGACATAAGTTGAGCTCTCGGATCCGTTATTAATTAAGATGCATTTGACACCTATATTTTGAATATAACACATGGTATGCAATGATGGTCATTTTAAAAGTAACAAGTAAGTAAATGTATCTAAAACAATATGTAAATGAGATAAGTAAATAAACTAATGAAATTAAAAACCCTAATGTGCAAGAAGGGAAAGGAAAGAAATCATCGATAACAATAATGACTACTATCGACTTTAAAGCACGATGCACATAAAATTAGAAAGTAGGAATGAATGTGCAAGAGTGCCAAAAAGGAGAGATTTGGATGAGTGTATGGATTGGGGCACTGGAAGAGGACTGGGGCACCCACGAGTGATATGGTAAGGAATTTAGGTGCCCTGGTCTAGGAAAAGTGTCTGAAACTAGTGCTCCATAGGGTCGAAAGGTGATATGAAACTCTGACTACTTGTCACATTAATATTTTTGTATTATGCTGAATGCTCCAAGTATCCCAAGAGGAAGAAATAACTTGTAAAAGACCAAAAGGAAGAATCAAAACACTAAAAAAAAAAATGTGGAATGAATGGGTTGGACTGACCTCATCTTCCACAATAATGGGCTTACTAACTGAGCATTGCACTACATTTCAGACCCGGATGTATTTTTGGTGTGTGTGTGTGTGTGTGTGTGTGTGTGTGTGTGTGTGTGTGTGTGTGTGTGTGTGTGTGTGTACATGTCATGCCCTAGGTGCTCTTGTGCTAGTCGCACTTTGTGAAGTAGTGAACAATAGCTAAATGTAGAAAATGTAATAGAATGTGTGAATAGAATAGAATAAAATCCCTCCCCCTATGAAGTATGATGCAAATGTCCTATCTTGTGCCTTGATGATGGAGCTATGTGGATGCCAATGTAATAGATGGATGTAACTCTAGATGGAGTGATAGTAGTGTATGATGTTAGGTCCCTCATTATGGTCTCATAACTTTATATTTATAGGGTTCTCTTGCTCTAATTTTGTAATTAACCCCGAAAAGGACAACTCCAAGAAAGATAAATATGAAAAATGGCTAGAAGAGGTCCAAAAATGGTAGGAAAGTGCTAGAAGGATCAAGGTGCCTCGGTGGGACCAGGGTGCCCATGGTGCCCTAGTACTAAATCTAGGTGCCTCAACCAAGGCTAAAATAATGCGGGATGTCCGGAGATGGATAGGCGTATGGGTGCAATATAGGTCGTAAATAACGAAATAAAATAAACAAGATGGAAAAGGGACATGGGTTAATTAGTACTTTCTTTACTCAAGAACCTTCTAAATATTAGTATGAGACTGGGATAAATAAAATGTCTAAAGTGCATGATTTTGTGATTACACTTCTAAAAAAATTTGATAAATAAAACCTCTCCTCCTCTTTAATGTGAAGCTCCTCACTATTGATTGTAGCATCTGGAGATATTCTTGATGGATCACTACAATCTTTCAAAAGTGCAACAAGTTCTAATCATGCAAGACAATAGGGTTCACTTCATTCAAATGAAACATCTTGCTCACTTGGAAGATTATCTTCCTTTGCATTTAGCTCTTCTCCTTGAACCTCCTTGAATTCAGGATTTTCAATCAAAATAGGAGGAATTGTAGTAATGGGATGGGTCACTTCTTCATCCAATGTGCTCTCAGAGTTAGTCCATTCCTCAAAAATTATTTCCTGGCTTTAAAGAATGGGACTTACCTCAGCTGATTTGGAAGAGATTGGAGAAGGTTGACTATCAAGATCTTGGTGATGAATCTTATTTTCTTCAAACTCAAGGCTCCAATCCTTGAAGCTCTAAATATGATCTTCTTTGTTTGGCTCTTTTTCAACCTGCCCCTTCAAGTCTGCATGTGCATCTTGTTGTTCAGAAGAAGGAAGCTCAACCCTTGATGTCATGAAGTCTTCAAAATATTGTTTAGTGAGGAATGGATCCTCAGGTAAGAAAGAACTTGGGCCCTTAGTATGTTGGTCAAGCTCCATTACTTCATGATCTATTAAACTGATTCTTCATGAATTTTAGGCACATGTGGATCTGATTTGATGAAATGGGGAAGGATTTATCCCTTGGCTGATTTTGCAAAGGTTCAAATGGTGGAGGAGGTGAAATAATTTCTTGTGAAGGAGATGGATGTTTGGGAGAAAAGATGGTAGATAAATGAAGGTGGGATGGAAGGGAAGAATATGGAGAAATGAAATTCTCAATGGGGACAATAGGTAGAAAGCTAGGGATATGAAACTCAGGATGAGATGGCGTAGATTTGGGAAGAGGAATGGGAGGGTTGTTAGATGGTAGTGTAGGATTTCCCCATTGATACGGTTTCCTAACACTAGATTCATGAGCCTCCATCTTTTTAACTGTCTTTACAACTTGGGGCATCATCTCAACTATAAATTGCAGCTTAAAAGTGTTGAACTAGCTTGGCATAGGGTCCAATCCATGGACAAGGGACCACAAACCAATCTTGACTACCTTCATGCACACTAAGCCTTGGTCCGCATCATGTTCACCTCCATTTTTGGATCTTTCATCGAAATAAGCATCTTCCATTGAAATACCACCATCACCTACATAACCTTGTTCTTGACAAACATTTTGGTTAAAAGAATAACCATATGGGTCAGTTGGGGTTGGGTTATATGCAGGTTCTTCATGATAGGGCTCATAGAACTGATTTGGAGGAGGATTTTTACAATATGGGGATGGAGAGAACTAGTTTTTCTACTGCAAATGAGAATCCCAAGAAGGAAATGAAGTCATGATTGTACAACTTCATGAATGGAAGGAAAATGGAAAGATATGGAGGAAAAATTGAATGGAAAAGGATGGAAGAAAAGGAAAGGCTCATTGATGAGCTAATGGGTTTGTTGGATCAGTGGAGTCATCAGATGTGTTAAGAATCATGCCTCCAAAGGCTGGATATCACCAAGAACACATCAAACTTGGAAATATGAAGATGTAAATCACACAAGGGAGAGTAATGTAACTCCCTCAAAAGGACTAGGTTTCACACTTGTGAAATATAAAGATTTCAATACTTGTCCCACGGTGTGCAAATTGTTATAAAATAAAGTAACACCCTAAGATTTGACTATGCAAACCTCTATATTTTTACTAACATGGGACCATCTCTCAAGTTGTGGGACTTGTTACTTGAGATGGACCTCAGAGAAGGCTAATTTCCTCTACCTAAATCTAATGTTATAACTATTCCTAATAAAGGAAATGCAACTAACTAATCCTAAACTAACCATGTCAAGGGACCAAGGAGAGAGAGGGGTTAGAAAGATGCATGAAAATGAAATCCTAAGCTAAAATGTGGTGATAGCACTATAGAAGGGGTGAGAGCTATCCACAAGAAGGTTAGAAACATGGGAGATTGGACTAAAAAATGTGTCGTAGACAAGAACCATGCAAACTAAACCTTGCTTCACATTGTGACACATAATAATAGAGTACAAGAGGAGACACACACAACATGCCAACATAAAATAGAAAGGAAAGAAATGTAAATAAAATGAGCTAGGGAAGACAAATACGTCACAAAGAAGATTCTACATTGCTCAAAGTGTGCATAATTCCATTCTAGGCATGACGAGAAGGTGAGATTACATTGCAGAGACCAAGTTAGAGGTTTGAAACTTGTGGGAAGTTAGCCACCATTTGGGCATAGTGTCGTTACAAAAAAGAGCCATCATTTTTACATAAGTTCCAATTACATATATAGAATAAGGAATAAGAACATGGAAAATTTTAAGGAGCCCCTTGAAAAAACTTATAGAAATCGTGGCGAATATACTTGTAACTAGTTTCATGGTTTTGGTGAATATATTTATAACTAGTTTTGTGGTTTTGGTGAATATCCCTGTAACCTGTTTCATTCTTTCGGTGAAAATGGTAAAAAATATTAAAAATAGTTGGAAATCGAATGGTGAATCTCCTGTAATTTGTTTGGCAAATACCCTCTGTCAAATTTGATTGTAATGAGGCCCAAAAATTTTCATTTCTTTTACATGCCTTACCTTTACGCTCAAGTTCTAGAATGTGTGACACTTGGCCACTCGAGGAATAGTAAAATGACACATGGTATCATTATCTTGTGATTGCTTATTGGCACTTTGCCTTGCCTCACCGAAACCGCGGACCCAAAAATTTATTGAATTGGTTCATTCCATGGGCTTGGAGTCCAAGGAATGCCTTTGACTTGGGAGGCCCGGAATCCTACCACATGTCTATCTATGGGCAAGGAAGGATTGAAAACTTTAATAATAAGGCACAAATAACTTATATTTAATAATCAAGGATACATCGTTGCCAGTTGGTTGCTATTAATTTTTTAATGTCTAGTATGTGTAGTAAGAATGTGTTTTTTTAATAACAGGAAGGGGGTAAATGTAATGATGTGGAGAAGTAGTGCTCGCAACATGTGAAGTAGATTTCTACACTAGTATTTGTACATGTGTGTGCTAGAGAAACATGATCAAGATTTTGAATTTTGAAACTTAAGTTTAATTCAAGTCCAAGAAGATGAAATTATTTCAAAGGGACACATTGGCAATTTGCAATCTCACAAGAAATAGCATGTAGCAGAGGAAAAGTTATATCATGTCTTAGGCTCATGTCATTTAAAGTTTGTGACTGATTATTTCTCTGGTGTTATTCCCATAGTTGATTACAGGTTCTTCTACTTTAAAAAAATAGACAATTCAATTATTACTCTTGCTTATAAGCTTTGTGAAGAAAAACATAAAGCTTGATACATACATACATACATACATACTACATTATATATATATATATATATATATATATATATATATATATATATATATATATATATATATATATATATATATATATATATATATATAGTAGAGCCAAGTAGTTGTCTCAAATCAGCTTGGGCTCAAAGGTGATGCCACTGTTATAACACATGCCAGTTGTGTTTATATATTTTGGCAGCCACGACCAAGACCCTTGCTTTAAATGAAAACAAAGGATGAGGATATTTTCAGAAAACACCTTTTTGAAACACAAGAACTCTCCCACCATAGTGCAACTAAATAAGAACATCCTTTTCCTCATAGAAAAACATTGGAACATTGCATGGGGCATCCTTGCAATTTCTTTCCAAGACCAAACATTACCTCTCCTCCTTCCAAACTCAAGCTCAAGCTCAAACACAATTATGTCCTTCAAATGGTCCCCATCTACAATTGGTGCTGCAAGTAGCACCCTTTCTTTAGATATAACCAACCTTGGTCTGTAGTGAGGGAAATGGTATTTGCCATATCTTAAAGGTAATAACACAAAATGCACACATGGCATAATCTTGATATTATAAATTATCACACCCAACACAGTTCATATGACATTAAGAAGAATTTTTTTTGCTGAAGACAATGGGTCCATAGAAGAAACAATCTCTCAATCATGCCACAATCCTCCAAGTCCCCATAGAAGAATCATAAATTTCTATAGTACCATAGCTTTGCATTAACTCTAGATCTATTAAGCTGCTTGAACCACTTTGTACCCCTTTTTGTCATCCTCCACCAGAATTCCCCACATAAATATAAAAGTTCCATCCATTAAGTTGAGTTGATAACATATGAGGAAGCTTGAAGGAGGTTCCTAACTTCAATGGATTACATACCCTTGAAACATGATTGTCACACAAACAAAATAAGATTATCCCTCGATGTGAATCTTCAAACCATACCGAATCAAAGCATGATAACCACGAAAAAGTTGATAATTTTCCATGTTCTACTGTAAAAGTTCATATCTTAGCCAATGATGACCACTATCATGATTTACAAGTATCCATGGATGTTTGTTCCTTATTTCACTGTAACGCCTGAAGAATCTGGTGGAAGTCATGAGTGCTTTCCATTCCTTAGAAACTAGAGAGAAATACATATGGATTCTAATGGAAGCCAAAGCAATACGTTTTCCCAAACATCTTGAGGCAGTGAATGATCCCATAGAACAAGATTTCCATTCTGTATTGGAAATAAACTAAAATGAAGAACAAATTTTGGTGTTTCAAGAAGGAGAAGACAAATCAAAAGGCGCAACACTATAGAAATGCAAGAGTATCCACAAGAACTGGTGCTGGAAAGGAAAAATATATTTGTTGAAACATAAACAAGAGTATCCACAAGATTATCTCATATATTTGTTGAAACATAAACATTACATTACATAAAAATTACATATCATAAACTATAAAATCTCGAAAAAAATTGTTTTTAATTTTTAACATAAACAAGAGTATCTAGGTTTTGATTTCTTGTTTTTTCTATTTTTAAACTATAAAATATCAAAAATTTCGGTGTTTGATATGGTGGATGGAAGAAAACATTAAAAAAATGGTAAATTTCTCCAAATCCACCGTATTTGGTAACTATGACATAGGCATACCAAAAAAGCTATAAGCCTATAACTATATTATAACATAAATATTACATATCATAATATATTTCTCAGTTCTTGTACCACTTTCCTAATTACATCGGTATCAATCTTCTATGCAGTGTGGCTGGTTAGGTTAGTATCCCGACACATTCTTTATCAATGATAGCTCTGTTGGTGTCTATTAAGTCTTTCCAGGTTTTAAGCACTTCAAAATCTCGTTGTAGCTTTGCAAGGATGGAAGACACCATTTCAACATGACTTTGTCCATCTGAGGGGTCACCATTGGGGATTGATTTAGATTGCCATCAATTTCCATATCCACATCATTTGTAGCAGCATGTGGAGAATCCATAGGTTCCGGGTTTAGGGATTTTGGATAAAGAATAGAGAGTTCCCGTAATACTTTGGGAATTGGCTACTCAGACAGGGAATCTGGTTGGAGCTCTGTAGGAGAAGTTCCAAGAGAATGAAGGGAAACAATGACAGCAGTGGCCAGGAGAGGGGGTGGAAGCACCATTAGAAGGAGAACTAGAAGTAGAGAGGGTAAAGGATTTCCCAATAATAACCTCGTCTGAGTCTATATCAAAACTAGAAGAAACCACGACGTATTCATGGCTTGATACTGGTTTGATGCGCTCAATTTGGTCCCCATGATTTTACAAAAGAAACTAAGTGTTGGAAAATGACCATGGGCCTTGAATTTATAATTGTTAAGTGAGTTCTTTGACTGGACCTTGAAACATGTCCACCAAACCCGGGTATGTATTGACAGTTAATATTAAATGCAAATTGTGTGTAGTGGCAAAATTTTCACCTTTAAACCAACGTCACTATCCCACGTGCCTCCACCTTTTAAATTTAAATAAATGTCCTTTTATCATGATGAATAAAATATCATTAAGGATAGACATATCGAGATTCGAGCCAATTTATCACTTAAAATTTGATACAAAAGTAGTCGATAAAATGTGTCACATAAAAATAATAAAATTTAAATGCATCACTTTAAAGACTAAAGTTATGGAAAAAGTCTTTTCCATATTTATTAAATATGTCACCACTTTTATGAAAAACATATTTTCCATATTTATTAAATATCTTGTTTCCTGGATCTTCATCCTAGAAAATATAATCTAGCCAAGAATTAAATTTGATAAGACATTTCTTAACTGCGAGGGTGCTCGATTAAATCTCTGGTGGCACACTTTACAACACACTTTACATGCTTATTTAAACCTGGTGATGACATGTTACCAACTTACCAATACCACATAAATTTTCCAAGCATCCTCCACCATCTGCTTTCAATCAACTGTCATGTGTCCATGTCTTCTTCATCTACAGAATTGAATCCTCTTAATGTAAAACTCACCCATTTGGGTGAGTGTTTCTAGCTGACAGGGCCAAATGAGGCCCTTGTCCACCACATTCTTAGCATACCAAACACCAGGATGGCTCTCCCAATATTTCCTCTTTAGAGGACATGCTTTTATCTTTCTTGCATCACTTGTCTAAATTATGTCCTTTATTTCCTATTTTCCAAGTTCTCCATTTCCACCTGATTCACCCATATTATCACATGAAAACAAAAAAATTAAAGAACCATTGGATACACCACTGCCCCTGTGTCTTAGGCAATCAATGGGGTTTCAACCTAGATTTTTACAAACCTCATTTATTGACCATAGAGCTCTCAATACCAAGCTCACTACCTCCTCAATAGGGGAAGAACAACCCCCAAATTTTCTAGAGAATGAAATAGAGAAGTGGTTGACAACATTAGAAACTTCCCTCACCGAAGTATGGTCCATGGTAAGCACCCACGCCTTTCCTCTCAAAAAATAGAGGATCATGAGGGAGGGCTCTTCTGCACTAACAAAATTCATCAATTCCTTGTAGCTTGAATTTCTTCAAGGAAGAAAACCAAAGGATACATAAGAGGGGGAGACTCTCTTTCTGAGTGGGTAAACTCACATAAGAGGAAAAAATCATTCACCGAAATATATATATGAGTGGGTAATATGTATTTTGTAACATTATGTATGTATGTATGTATGTATGTAGTATCTATGTGTATCTATATGTGTGTGTGTGTGTGTGTGTGTGTGTGTGTGTGTGTGTGTGTATGTGTGTGTGTGTGTGTGTGTGTGTTATATACACACACACACACACACACACACACACACACACAGGGGCCATACATACATACATACATACATACATCCATCCATACATACATACATACATACATACATCCATACATATACATACATACATACATACATACATACATACATACATACATACATACATACATACATACATATATACATATATATATATATATATATATATATATATATATATATATATATATATATATATATATATATATATGCTTTGAAGGAAAGGCCCCCTTGAAATAGAACCCCATTTTATTACTCTAGTTTATCTAGTTGTTCACAATATATATATTCGTCATTCCTTGTAGCTCAACTTTCTTGAGGAAAAAACCAAAGGATACATAAGAGGGGGAGACTCTCTTTTTGAGTGGGTAAACTCACATAAAAGGAAAAAAGAATTCACCAAAATACTGAATGGGCCTTGGGTGGGAGTCCAGGAGCTGCTAAATATGGGCATATCGTGGGATTTAGTGGGAGATATCCATTTGTTTTTAGTGTATAGAAAAGAAGTGTTTATCAACGTAGGGACAGTACATAAAACTCCCAGTGTTTCAGGATGAATTTGTGTCTTTAGAAGAATGACCATTATATTTTATCTTTATAAAGTAATCTGTAATATGTATTTTGTAATTGTAATGTGTGTGTGTGTGTGTGTGTGTGTGTGTGTGTGTGTGTGTGTGTGTGTGTGCTTTCAAGGCGGCCTAAATAGAACCCCATTTTGTAATATAGAGAATTTTGTTGGGGTTCTATTTTAGGGGCCCATAACTTAAAATAAAGTAACTACATATATAAAACATAAGAAATGATATTTTAGAAATTTGGAAGTGACATATTTCAGTTGTCATGTATATTCAAAAGTTACTAAGCTTTATGAAAAGGGCACTTGTCTGAAAAATATATTGAAATAACCATCATTGCATTCAGTGATCAAATTTGAAGGGATCCCCATACTTTAATTTGACTGACTAGGTTAAGCTTTACCTCATAAATGAGATATTAGAAAACACATTACCCTTCAACAAAAAAAAATGAAAATGTTAATTTTCTTTCAATATATATCTGATTAATTTGAATAAAATAAATATGAAAAATGTCAAAATTATGAAATATATAACATCTAAAAATAATTTTGAAAACACTATATTTCATCAATAATGACATCAACAATTCTGAATTCTATTTAAAAACAACATTTTCGTTAGTTATTTCAATTCAAATAGTAAATAATATTAAGCAACATTTGATTTTATTCATATTCATTTTCTTTAGAAATACTTTCTTTGATCTATTCTCATCTTAAATCTATGGATATTTGGTTTTGTATTTTGAAAATTGAACTTGTATAAATAATATATATTATATATATATATATATATATATTAAATATATCATAAATATATATAAATTTATATATAATATATATAAAATAATATATTTATATCATAATATATATATATTGAAATTTGGGATGGTCTCGAAATCATCTTAAATACGGAAAGGCCTTAAAAATATGTTATCGACAATCTTTTCGAGCACGTGAAAGGGCCTTATTTTTGCCTATTTATTGTGGGTCATTTTTTTCATTTTCATCCTTTTTTGTTGGTGAGCACCTATGGATTCCCCTCGAGTTCCTCTACTATCTTTATTTTAAAATAAAAGGAAATGGCTTTCAATTCTTCTTATATCCAATAATCGTATGTGATAGATCTTCAAAATTTGTAATGGTAGCGATCTAGAGGCAATTAAATTGGTTTTAGGGGAAAATATATGTTTGACGATGGATGGTGTAGGGTTAATAGCAATGTGGCCTTGATGTTTTTGCAAAATATTTGGATAATTGAGCCATCGAAAGCTTGATGTGGTCAACCTTGCTCTTTCTTTGGTTTGACCATTTTTCTACGAAAATTTGATTGCGAAGTGCAAAAGTGTAATGTTGCTTTACGGGAAACAAGGGGGAGGAGGTGAAGCTCTAGGGTGGCGTGGATTTTAGTGTCTTCAAGGAACTGGAACATCGCCATCGGGAGATGATGGCCTTCATAGAGAAGCTGGCAGTGTTCAACCATGATAAGAATTCTAGAAGGACATGCTTGAAACTCCCTAATTTGGCTCCCTCAATTACCCCATTGAGGCGGTGTCACTTTGGTGGATGCAAATCCGTGAAATCCAGAAAACTTATAATCGTCTTTTTGCGTGGTTGGGCTAATGATTTTACTTTCGAAGAATTTGAGGAATGTGTGGTTGAGAGGTAGGGATCTCTAGTTGTAATTTTTCTGTCTGTGTCTTTTGATTGAGGAATCAATCCTCAATATAAATATATGTTGTAATTTCTATAGTATAATATAGTATAGTTATAGTCTTCCTTCCTTCTGATAGCTTTTGCTCGATATACCCAAAGATCATGATTGACAAAGTTTTTACATCTTCATGTTGTACACGAGGTTCGACCTCTCTCTTTTGGAAAGGGAATGGGGCCCTTGAACCTGATTTAATACTAAAAAATAATAATATATATAATGTATTTAAATTATATTAATTCATCCATGTGGTATGGGAAAAATCGGGGTGATAGCTTTTTAATTTATTGAAAACTTTAAATTAATTTAAGAAAGAAAGAATCTAATTTAAGAAATCAATAATGTAAATACTATATAAATTTGAAAACACTATATATATAGAAACTCCACCTTCCAATTTGCTTGACCTTACCTAGCGAAGAAGAAAAAGGACTCACTAACATTATCCCAAAACTCATTGAGGTGTTCAATGGCCGAGTCGATAGGTGAGTGAGCATCGGTGAGATTTAAAGGAGGAAATCTACTAGGGTCCTGACCACCACACTAGAATAAAACTTGAACAACCTCTACATAGAGTAACCACTCCCTATACCACTTGCCAAGCCAATATTACACATGCTCGGTGCCATTCACACGAGTATCCACCTCCTCCACCCAAAACAAAGGGTCTAGGATGTGGAACCTATCCATTTCTTCACACAAACTAACTCGATGGACATGGTAAATAAAGAACTCTGTGATAGCCACAACATCCACCTTGACCGGATGGAGTAATAGAAATTAGAAATGAATGTTGTAGTGAGTTTAGAGTTGAATTTGGCCCTATGAGAGTCTTGCATATAGAATCTCCTATCACATGCTCAATGGCCTCAACCTCGAGCACATAATCGTAGCGAAACACCTCTTGAAGCCACCTGTGGAAATGGCCAAAGTAAAGGTCATTTCCCTTCTCTCCCTACGTAGAGAAATGAAAGGAAACCCCAAAAAAACCATTCTCTTGCCAACCCAAAAACACGAACAAATAGAGGTAGGGAGAGAGGAATGTGAGTGGCCACCAATAATAAAGGCCCAAAGTGTGGCATGTGCCACCATTAATTCTTCGAGATTTGTGTATTCCACCCATCATAAATGATAATATCTTCCAAGTCGTGCTAATATTCTATATTATTAGAAATTAATTCAACTCTCGGGACATCAATTGCCTCATTAGCTAGATGATCGGTCCAATTCCAATCTCCATGACCAATAATGAACAATTAATTCTAGACCTAAAATTATAATTCATCCCACCTAAATTGGAGATTCACTTCCGTGGGGGCACGAAAAAAATAAATCCATTTAATTATTCCACGTGGCATGGGAGAAAGCGGGGTTTATTATTTAAAATGTTTCAATGGCCCCCAAAAATTTCAACGTCAAGTCATTAAATTCCCACACCTCACAACGGACCCGAAACTTTATTATTGAATTGGTTCATTCTGCGGGCTTGGAGTCCAGGGAATGCCTTTGCCTCGAGGAGGCCGAAATCTATCACGTGGCCATCTGATAAATAATCTACATTGTTTAATATATTAAGATCAATGACATAGGCTCTATTCTGGGACGAAGGTCGACACACTCACATTTCGAATGGAAGTTCCCAGAATAGGCCTAGCTAAGTGACAACTATCATCCACTAAATGGAATTTGATTAAAGACTAAATTTGATATCTACAAAGTACAATGAAAGACCTAATCATTGAAAATTGAAATTCTATTTCTGGAAGGAATATTACAATAGAAGGCATAATAGATTCATAGAAGTTGTGGACCATGTAAGACTCAAAATTTTCATATTTCCAAGTAAGTATCATCTTGTATTTGAGTCTTGATTCTTTAAATAATATATTTTATATAAGTAGCATGTATAAGCATTTACTTTGAAATATTTCAATATAAAGGTTGAGAAATTAGGGTTGAGGGTTTACAAAATCCAAAATTCCAAGCATGTCTACTTCCATAAGATCCCAAAGTAAAAGTAAAACCCAAATCCCATATGAAAATTGCTTAAAAGTAAAACCCTAGTTTTACTGATGAATATCATGTTATTTATGATCATGTAATTGTACAAGAGCTTGACACTTAGATACACGTCGAGTCAAAGATGATGAAAGTATATTTCCGGACCCATCGGGTAGGCCTAAAGGTTTAGGTTGAATAACATGGGGTCTAGATTGGGATGAATGATGTTTCACGAGGTTTTCCCCTGACTGAATTTGTCAATATATGTGCCCAAAATTACAATGAAATAAAAAAAGTAATCGTTGTAAAGGGAAATGGAATAGAACTTTTGTCCATTACGGAGGTAAATCTTAGCGAGTTCATTGGGGTTTGAAATCAAATATTTAGGAACCGTATGCATAGACCTAGAAAAAATTGCTAGCGATTATCATGCCACCAATAAAAAAGATAGAGATGAGTTTTTACGAAAATTAACATTTAATGCAGAGGTACCAAAAGGGAAGGCTCCATATGCAATTGACATATTTAAACCGTGGGTCAGGGATACCATTTTTATGTTAGTATTTTTCCTTGGCTTTGATAGCGATGAGAAAGTGGATGAAACCCTCCTAGAAATGTTATACAATATCCATTTTGTTAATCCACCTTGTCAATACAAATTTGTTGGGTACATTACATAATCTATGCATAAACAATTATTAACGATAAAAGAAGGCTCCGACATTAAGATGTTTAGGTTCACTACCTACTTGTGCTATATAATTCTATGGTGGTTTGCTGCATGGTTTGAAAATAATAAAATTGCAATTAAGACCTAGTTTTTAGGGGCAAGACAAAATTTGTGTGTCCATTAATTGAGTGGACCCGAAGAGAAGGATGTATGATAATAGAGGGACTATACTCAATTTGTGGATTATTTTTGGTCTCCAATGTATGAAGCAATTACAAAAAGTACAATGTCTAGATTGCCTATGAAATGTAGAGATTGCATTCAACTAGGATAAAAATACAGTTAGCAGACTAGTACTTCATGGAGGATTATATTGTGCTAAGTTTTATGGATAAGAAGTATAACCTTATGAATTGCCAAAACATGTGACAGAGAGGGTTTTTTCCTTGGAATATATACGACAGATGGAAAGCATAGATAAACTCTATTTTGTTTCTCAACAAAAGAAGAGCATATTTCCTTCCTTACCGTTCTCATGTGGAGGGTTCACATTTGAAAGAAAAGTATTCTATGTGGCACATGAAATATTACTTATTTTTAAGTTTGATGTTGACTCTCACTGGTTGTATGACCCATGTGAAGTGATTAAAGCAAGGGTAGTGGAAAAATAGAACTCTACCACTAAATTTCAACATAAAAGCAAACCCTTGCTAGAAAAATTGAAAAACAAGAACTCTTGGGATGAAGTAAAAATAACAATAGATGAAATTGTTGTTGAGAAAGGAATTGGTTTTCAAGAGTTGTCAACACAATTCTTTGGATCTCTAAGCTAGAGCCTCCACATAAAAAGGAAGAGGATTTTCAATCTACCAAATTGTATACAAAAAATTTGATAAAAATCCTCTAAAAGAATGCCAAAGGAATTACAAAATGAATTTTGAGAAAGAAATTAGATAAGGTAAAAAATTGATGCCTTTTTGGTCATGAGGCGGGACCTAGATCATCCGAATCTATTTTAGAGTATGATTCTATTCCAGAAGATGAAGCCTTCAACAAGAGGTGGAATGAAGAGCATCTTGGAGAGAAAAAAGTAGTGATGATGACACTGACTTTGAGGAATTACACAATCCACTGGAACATATAAACCAAGTCTCGATGAAGGCTTGAAACAAAGATATTCTATAAGAGCAGTTATTGTTGAAAAGTTGGGTTTTAGTGGTGGTGGTTTGGGTTCAACAAGACAAGGCATTTGGGTTCCACCAAAGGCATAACCTAGAAATGTTTTTGACATGTCAGGCCTTGGAGCTTCAACTTTGGAGAAAGGACCACTACATACTTCAACATCTATAAGTGTTAATCTAGTGCAATTTACTTTGGATTCAAATCCTCAGCAAATAGTTCAACCACACGTTGAAAATCCTAGAGGAGAAGTTGGCCATGAATCTATTACTATTGCTAATGTTGGTGGTTCTAGTGATGATGGTAGTAGTCAATAGAGTATTGGAAACATAAAGAGGACAATAGAGATAGTTGAAGTTGTTAGGGCTATTGTCCAACAAGGAAACAAGAAGAGGCAAAAGATAGAGGTAGACACATGTATAATTACTCTTGGCTCAAGGCAACTATTTATAGAAGGTGGTGGTGCCACTGCCACCCCTAAACAAACTACCATTCCACGGGAAATTCTCCCCAAACTTTAATTACTCCTTCTCCATTCAAGGTGGAACAATTCATTCTACGAACACCTCATGTATTGATTATCTAGTTGAGTTTGATAATAAATCAAAAAGAAATAAAATAAACAAGAAGAAAATTCTACGAGGATCTTTGGAACTTGAACTAACCATAATAAGGGTATTGCCTACATATAACCCAGAGACAAATACCATGGAATACATGTATGTTGTGCCCAAATTTGTAAAACCAGAGAATGAAATGGTTTCAAGTGACTACGAGGTGACCTCCCTTTAAATAGATATTAAGGAAATGAAACCTTCTAACAAAATTAATGTATAAAAATGAAAATGATTTCGTTTACACAAAATTACTGAAGGCAGAGAGGGATAAATATAAGTTGAATAATAATACTCAAAAGTTAGAGGTAGACCTGGAAAATGAGAAAGCAAAAGGAAAAGCAACAGTTAATAGGATAGGTGAGTTAGAGAGGAAGATAAAATCATCTTCCTCTATGACTGCAGTTGTTGTGAATGAACAAGCACATGTAGAACTAGAAGAGGTGAAGAAAAATTTATAGGAAACAATGAGTAAGAATGATAGATTACAAAAACATTGGGAGAATTGAAAGAGGTTGTGAAGGAAGAGAAAGAAAAGGTAAAAATGGGAACAAAGCCTAGAAGATGAGAAAAACAAAATGAAATATTGCAACAAGGAATTGGCGAAAGAAAAAAGGAAATACAGTCTTCCAACATCAAACTATCTAGATTTCATAAAAAGGCATTGATTAATATACAAATAATGTTTGGTGGAAATAAACCAAAAAATTGATGATTGGATTATATTTTTTGAATTCATGAGTGATTTACAGATAATCTATGATAAGCTCCGCGACTATGTAATAGGTAATATAAAAGTGTTGGCTTTAAGAGAGGATACAACAACAAAAATTTTGGAAGCTATCTACAAATTCAGTGACACAAATTGGCATCCAGAGGAATTCAGAACCGGTTTGATGCCTCAATAAAGGTATCATCTATCATTGCAAGTGTGTGATGCTAGGAGAAGCACAAAAATTATTGAATAAGTGTCAAATAATGTTACAAGAGCTATATGGAAAGGTACAAGAGTTCACAAATCTTGGTTTGCCAATGCCTTTTGAAAAAACACACCTATTCATTACGAAGGATGCATTCCAAAAGAAGATGAAAGAAAAAATGACTTAAGAGAAGGACCAAATTCCTGAGAAGCTAGATGAGACAATTTTTTTGACTCTATTAAACCATTGATAACCTTGTTAGTAAGTTTGCATACAATAGTAGATGAAAGATCCACTATCAGTTATGAATTGCTAACAAAGTTACATGTCGAGTCACTCGATTTACAACAAATTGTAATTCGAACAGATGAAGAGTGGAGTAAGTTACTGAGAAGATGATATAATTTGTTAAAGTTATTGAGCTTGATTCCAAGTAGTAGTGGCAGGTTTGTTTTTTTATTTCTATTATTTGGGAGGAAATCATGTTCATGGATAAAAATGTAAATTGTCTTATTAATAGACTAGAGTTATCTTTATGTTTATTGTATTAATAAACATGTGATATTTAGGTTGCTTGTGTATTTGAAGAAAACTTTTACAAAGAGGTGCACAAGTTAAATACATATGTGCATGGATTTACTCTTTAGTGTATTTAGATCCATTTTGAAAATTTTTCCATTTGTTGCAATGATAATCTTCAATTTTTCATACAAGCCTCAGGCATGTCTCAAGCAAGTTGAATGAGGAATAGTGTTATTTTAAAATTTTCATTTTAGTAATGATTCAAGAAAAGCCACTTATTCTATCTCGAATCAAGCACAACTCCTCTTATATGCCTAAATATATAATAATGTAAATGCATTGTGATTTAATAGCCAACTAACCGTGATGTATGCTTTTTATAAAAGAGATCAACAACCTTGTATGTGAAATATATTAAGTACTCATTAAAACATGACTTTGTAATGTTTCGCAATCAAAATGGAAATGGAATCAATATGATTACCTTTAGGCACATGTAAGTTTAGAGTGAGTACTAAACCTTGTTTGATATTAATAACAATGTACTTAATATTTGAATATATTAATTATTATATGAACATCTATATAATAGGATATCCAAAAATGGAAGCTTCCAACTTGATGGGCCTGGATCATCTCTAGCATTTTATTCACCATCTCTAAGAGTGACTCTCTCTTTCTTGAATGTCAACTACTGCAATAGGATCATCTGTTGTATTTGTGCCATTGTTTTCAGCCCCTCTCCTTCCAGTAATCGACTTCCATACTACTGCGAGCCCCTGTCATAGGAAATTTATCCACCATTACCATGATGCATAAATTCTCAAACAATTTTTCAATTTTTTTCAAGCTTGTTTCACAATTTTGAATTTATAAAGGCTAAGGCACTGAAAATTCTCTCATCTTTAACTAAACCCAAAATCATTGTTTGACATAGATCAGCTAATGAGAAAAATTCAAACATGGTTTACTATAAAAATAGTACTCACCTCAACCCTTTTTCATAGCTGAGGTTATTGCTCCAAACTCTAAGGGATTATCCATATCTTTGAATTGCTGCATCATTGTAGTGGAGAATTCATGAGATTGATCAGTCAAACTTTCCTTTCTTAAAATACTTGGAATATTCATTCCATTGATATTAACAGGCTTACAAAAATCTCGAATCAATGTAGTCAACCTCTTGAAGTAGTCTTCATGCATATGTCTTTCATTTTGGACAGGATTCCAAAAGGTTGGATTTACTATAACCATTTCTTCAAGTAAAGCATCCCTTCTAAATCACTTCCTTATTTCTTCTAGTAGGAACACATCAATTTCTCTTAACCTCACCATTGTTGATGATACAATGTTATCAAACAACATCCCTATGACTTTTACCTCCTCAACCTTACCAATACTACTTTAAACATGTACATTGGTATCTCATATCCACGTACAGAAGCACATACTTCCCCAAACAAGTTAAGCTTCAGAAATATACTTGCATTTCCAATATTTATCAAATCATTCCAACCATTAAATGTTATACCTATAAAATTAGTTTCGTTGAGATACAAATATTCTATCATTCATACAAACTCGTTTCCTCAAACTAGAAAATTTAACAATATAGATAGTTCATTCATGTGCTTGTTTAATTAAATGATGCATTTCTTCAACATGGAAAGGAGACCACACAACATAAGAAATGACTCTATATCAGTCAAATGATCTATTAAATCATGGGCCTTGTCCACTTCCATGTGATTTTACCACATCACTCCTAATAAGGATTAGTTCTCTTTGTACACCCTACAAACCGGTTGGTATAATGAGATCCACTTGTGTCAACATCTTTTAACAATTTATGCCCATTTTTTATTCCTTTTAGAAATATTTGGAGTTCCATGAACCTTTTAGGACTACTGATCGGGGATCATTTTTAAAAGTTCCCTAAACATCCCTAAATGGTGTTAGTGCAGAATACCATCTCGAGAGCTTTCCAACGACTGTGAGAATGCGACAAAACGGACATCGGGAGCTCTAGATATGTCCGGTCAAAGTTTAGACATCAGAAAGTCAACTTTGGTCAATTGGTCAATATTGGACCAATGGCACTGTGACACATGGTGAAAAGGCAAAAGGGAGTTGTTTGCTGGTTTTTGATCACCTTCGAACCGTAAAATGGTGCACGGGAACAAGAGGCTCAACTTTTATTACGGAGGGGAGCCCGGCCGCCATGTGGACTATGGTATTATCGCCGACATGGTGGGTCCACAAGCCACCACGTGGCTTGCCACCATGAATCAAATATGATCGATTTTCCTATCGGGAGACGACAAGTGGAATATATGCTATTGACCGAGTTAATTATTTCCATACCACATTACATGGGTCGAAATTATATTTACTTGGTAAGTCCACTTTCCAAATGCCACGCACATGTATATGTCAACCGGTATATTAATGTTCATACATTAGTATTTAACCGACCAAAGCCAATGCTTATGCTAAGACCATGTGGAAGGGAGGAGGTGAAGCGGTTGTTGGGGCTTATGCCATGCGTGGTAAGATCCACATGGAGAATGGAGGAGATAAGGTTTATTAAAACCTTCCCTAAGTCTAAGGCCGCAAAATGTGGGATAAATACCCACTTTACAATACAAAACCACCCCCTTCACCCTAAGCCACTCAAATTGGGATTTTATCCCATTAAAAATTCAAATCCGCCAATATGGGTATGTAATCCCATTAAAAATGCAAACCGCCCTATATGGGTATGTAATCCCATTAATTTTGCTACTGGTGAGGCTAAGGTTTAAATATAGCCTTAAGATAATATGTATGCATTTTTAAGGGCCCTAATTTTTGTATAAATAGGGAACCCATTCTATTGTACTCACACACACACACACACACACACACACATAACCCAAGCTTATTATTTATTAAGCTTATCATGGGGACACACATCACGCAATGAGAAGCTCATTCTTTAGAGCGTGAAAGGTCGACACATTA
Source organism: Taxus wallichiana var. yunnanensis (assembly GCA_018340775.1). Taxonomy (NCBI): domain Eukaryota; kingdom Viridiplantae; phylum Streptophyta; class Pinopsida; order Cupressales; family Taxaceae; genus Taxus; species Taxus wallichiana. The sequence goes on along the minus strand of CM031237.1, from coordinate 912,754,089 downwards.
GTTTGAGAAGCTTATTATTTTAAAAGCTTATTTGTGAGATGTGTCAACAAATATTGTTTATTGGCCTATTATTTTTGGCAATAGTAGATGAAATATTTGTGATTGGGAGTAAATTATAAACTACCCAATAGGCCCATTGAGCCACACCAATTACTTACAAATCCTGGATTGTCGACCGGAGTGCTAGAGTCGCATTGATAGTGTCGGGAAGGCCGATTGAAGCCGAAGGAGATTGTGCATCAGGAAGGTGAAAAACAATTCAACTGATCATCGAAAGTTTTGAAGAACTGGTGTACTAATAGGCAAGTAAAATTCCATTAGGTTTTCTTGTGAAAGTATTATTGTAACTTACAAGTTTTGACTAGTGGAACGGTTTGACCATGAACCCGGAGATGTAGGCAATTGCAGAACTCCGTAATCAATCTTTGTGTGTAATTGTCATTTTATTCATGTCTTGCATTATTTTAAATTGATTACTTAAAAGGAGTAAATTATCGGTAAATAATTAAAGCCTATAAGGTTCCGAGATTAGGTAGTAATAACTTGATTATTTTCGGATCATGTTTAGTATCAGAGCTGGTAATCAACACCTGCAAACTTGCTAATCTCCAAAGCAAGTTTGGTATCGAGTTGGTTTAGCTCCATATTTGTTTTTCAATAAATCTGATTAACAGAGTGATTACTTCAAGATTGGTGCAATTGGTTCAATTTGTGTGAACATGGTACAAGTGCACTATGGGCAAGATGTCTAAATAGGAAAGCTCGAGGAAATTGAAGCTTATAATCACCAGATCTAGGAAGAGAATTCTCTCCTATGATCAATGTATTACTCCTGGAAGAGGAGAATGCTCGTTTGAAATTGGAACTGAAAACCAAGGATGAGCTCTTGGCAAGGTTGCAATGTGGTGATCAGAGGAAGGAAATACCTTCAACTTCAGATGTAGAGGCCATGGCAAATGATGCACTGTAAGTTGTTCACCATGGAATCTTCTTCTTCCTCCCATTCGGTTTCGGATTCAGGTAATGAAGTCTTTGGTTTGTTTGAAAAGCATACTAGAGGCATTGGATCCAAGTTACTAGATAAAATGGGATTTGATGGAAGAGGCCTTGGTAAAAATGGCCAAGGTATTTCTAACCCAATACAGGTCGAGGATCATCCTCATTTTGTAGGTTTGGGTTATCCTAGTGCGGGAATGGAAATTGGAGAATGCTCCAAGAATGCTGATGGGAGACAAGCTTCAAAGCAAAGAGAATACCCCACTAGTCCTGCAAGAAGATTTTGAGCAGGAAAGTTGTGCTTCATCATCATAGGCAGGATGTGGTAAGAGAAATCAACAAAGAGGTAATGAGATTCCACCTCCAGTTTCTTACCATAATCATAAGCACAATAAAACTTCTTATCCACTTTTTCAGCTTAATAAGTATGGTTATGATTTTCAGAAGATGTGGAATGCCTTTCCATGTACTTTTTGTGGATTGCATAATCATTATGTGGCCAGATGCTGGAAGAGAAGGAAACTGATGAAGAATTTGATGTCGTTCATCAGGAACACAAGAAATCATAAAGACCAATCTCGTCATGCAGAGTCGAGGAATGATAGAAAGAGTTCCTCATCCTAGAAGAAGGAGATTAAGAGGAATTTTTGTGCTCATTTCCAGAGGAATGGGAATTAGGTGGAAAATTGTTGGAAACTGCATCCATCTCGCCATCAGAGTAATGACAAGACAAAGATGGAATGGAGGCCTATTGCAAAGGCAAAGGAAGTTTCTACTCCACCACTAGTTGACAAGTCAACCTAGGACTAGGTAATACCTGAAAGTGAAAGTCCTTTAAAATGGGTAAGTCAACAATTTTTTAATTATATATTGCATAATTCAGATTGATGAATCGTATGCAATTCAAGTTTGGAGATCAGATATTGTGAGAAAATGTTGAGAGAAAGGTTTACAATACTCATACTCGGTGGATTTTCTTACTTAGAAAATTTGATTAATGCTCCAATCATATCTCCTAATCAGCTTGTGAGTACATGTTACAACTTGGATACAAGATTTGACTCATATAAAGCTTAGAGATTGATATGTCATTTGTGCATAATAGAGCTCTCAAAAGATCAGCTCGGAACTTCATTCTATGTAGAGGCATTGTGACTGTGCAAAAATGGTAGCTGAATCACCATTGGCATTGACATTGGGTCGAAATTCATTCTGTGTAGAGGCATTGTGACCATGCAATAGAGTGGTACCTGATATTAGTATGTCAACAAGAGGAGTTCTAAAGTATCTTATCGAAACATCATTCGGTTTCAAGGCATGGTGACCACACATACGATGGTAGGTGTTGATCAATAGACTTAGCATCATGCATTGGAGGCTCAAGGTCTTGCAAGAGGCTTAGCATCATGCATCGGAGGCATTGAGGTCTGATAACAACTTAGCATCATGCATTGGAGGCTTGAGGTCTTGAAAGAGGCTTAGCATCATGCATCGGAGGTGTTGAGGTCTATAGAGACTTAGCATCATGCATCGGAGGCTTGAGGTCTTGAAAGAGGCTTAGCATCATGCATTAGAGGCATTGAGGTCTGAAAAGGGACAAGGCATTGTCCATCATCGACATCGGATCAATCAAAGCTCTACGTAACATGGATTTCCTTCAAACTAGTTTGGATTCTGCAGAATCAACTCGGAGCCAGGAGGTGTGTTATAGAGTCAAAGAAGATCCTTGTTGTCAGATATCAAGAAGCTTAGCACCGCATAGAAGGAGCGTTGAGGTTTCATTCAGAAACTTAGCACCATAAAGCGGAGGTGTGGAGGTCTTCTTCAAATATCAGAGTGGCGCAACGGAAGCGTCGTGGGCCCATAACCCATAGGTCCCAGGATCGGAGTAGAGTTTTCAAAGTGAGAAGGTTGGAGGAGAAGACCCAAGGGTCTACTACAACAGCACTTCCGAGGTGGCAGCAAAGTTTTCCATTCAGACAGATGGAAGCTTTTTGGGACAAAAAGCCTTTCTCAGTGGGGAGGTGTTATCAGGGGATCATTTTTTAAAGTTCTCTAAATATCCCTAAATGGTGTCAGTGCAGAAGACCATCTCGAGAGCTTTCCAACGACTATGAGAACGTGACAAACGAACATCGGGAGCTCTAGATATGTCCGGTCAAAGTTCAGACATCGGGAAAGTCAACTCTAGTCAACTGGTCAATATTGGACCAATGGCACTACGACACGTGGCGAAAAGGAAAAAGGGAGTTGTTTGTTGGTTTTCGATCACCGGTCTTCGACGAGTGTAAAAATGGTGCACAGGAACAAGAGGCTCAAATTTTATTATAGAGGAGCCCGACTGTCGTGTGGACTATGGTATTATCACCGACATGGTGGGTCCACAAGCCACCATGAATCAAATATGATCGATTTTCCTATCGAGAGATGACAAGTGGAATATATGCTATTGACCGAGTTAATTATTTCCATACTACATTACATGGGTCAAAATTATATTTACTTGGTAAGTCCACTTTCCAAATGCCACACACATGTATATGTCAATCGATATATTAATGTTCATACATTAGTATTTAAACCGAAAGCCAATGCTTATGCTAAGACCACGTGGAAGGGAGGAGGTGAAGCGGTTGTTGGGGCTTATGCCATGCGTGGTAAGATCCACGTGGAGAATGGAGGAGATAAGGTTTATTAAAACCTTCCCTAAGTCTAAGGCCAAAATGTGGGATAAATACCCACTTTACAATACAAAACCGCCCCCTTCACCCTAAGCCGCTCAAATTGGGATTTTATCCCATTAAAAATTCAAATCCACCAATATGGGTATGTAATCCCATTAAAAATGCAAACCGCCCTATATGGGTATGTAATCCCATTAATTTTGCTACGGGTGAGGCTAAGGTTTAAATATAGCCTTAAGATAATATGTATTGCATTTTTTAAGGGCCCTAATTTTTGTATAAATAGGGAACCCATTCTATTGTAATGACACACACCCCAAGCTTATTATTTGTTAAGCTTATTGTGGGGACACACACCGGCGCAACAGAGAAGCTCATTGCTAGAGCGCAGAAAGGTGGACACATTAGTCCGAGAAGCTTATTATTTTTTAAGCTTATTTGTGAGATGTGTCAACAAATATTGTTTATTGGCCTATTATTTTAGGCAATAGTAGATGAAATATTTGTGATTGGGAGTAAATTATAAACTACCCAATAGGCCCATTGAGCCACACTAATTACTTGCAAATCCTGGATTGTCGACCGGAGTGCTAGCGTCGCATTGATAGCATCGGGAAGGCCGATCGAAGCCGAAGGAGATTGTGCATCAGGAAGGTGAAAAAAATTCGAAGGTGGGAGTCGATCATTGGAAGTTTTTTCAAGAACTGGTATTCTTCTATAGGCAAGTAAAATTCCATTAGGTTTTCTTGTGGAAGTATTATTGTAACTTAGAATTTTGACTAGTGGAACGGTTTGACCATGAACCCAGAGACGTAGGCAATTGCCGAACTCCGTAATCAATCTGTGTGCAATTGTCATTATTTTCTTGCATTATTTTAAATTGATTACTTAAAAGGAGTAAATTATCGGCAAATAATTAAAGCCTATAAGGGTCCGAGATCAGGTAGTAATAACTTGATTATTTTCGGATCAACTACGGCAGAAATAAGCATACACCTCTCGAATAAGGTCTTCAACTATTTTTCATACGATTTTAAATTTTCCAACTATTCTATAAGGTAGGTTCATTCTATGAGCCATACAATGAATGAAAATTATATAAGTGCAATGAGATGTTTGAGTCTTAAACATAGGCCATTACAATTAACTTCATTCTCATGCCCCATCTACACTCATAAACTTTGATGCAATGTGCATCATCCATGTCACCGATCTCCTTAAAAAAATGTATCACCAACTCACAAAGGTTTTCAGCATTGGAGTTATCTCTCATATTGTGAATGGTAAGTAAGTGAGGTCGTATCACATAATTATCAACAATATACACATGTATACATACCCAAGAAGTATCATCTACTATTGTAACCTCATAAAGACAAAGATATGAATCATCTGTGAGACTTTTAAATTCTCTTTCAATTCTTCTTTCTTAACCATGGCTAGGCATTTTCCCAATCCCAACCACTACATTGCTAACTTGAAACAAGAATGAGAAAGTGTGGGACACCAAGGAAAGACAACATCTTATTTTGTTTTTTGAAAATTTGTTATAGGATGGCCTCTTTTCAAAATGCAAAAAAATCTACCAACTGCTTTTACCAAAAAGACTGCTTTGAAATCTTATTGAATTGAGAGGTAATTGTCCCTCCATTCACAAAGCAACTATTATTTCATTTCTCTTGTGCTCTTCAAATTATTTTTCATACATAATATACAAACAATCATCCATAGTTTTCCATCCGGAAACATTATTCTCAATGTCATCTACAATTATCTTTTCATATAACTTTCCTACATGCTTCTCAATAGTATCCAAATTAAGTTGCATTGTCTTGTCCTTGCCCAATCTCCGGCTTCAAATTGTACATTTTCATTCTTTGGGAAGTTCAAATTTATTATCATTTTCAATAGCTCAATAAATGGAAACTTAGAAACCCACTCTAACCAAATTCCTTCCAAGTCCCATTTTCTTTCCTTTCTTTTCTTCTAGAAATAGGTGTCTACTAAGTATTTTCCTCAAAAAGCTGAAATTTATATTCTTGACTACCACTTCCATAAGTTTCACCTCCAACATTCACTTGGGCATGAATGTGGATGTGTAGTTTCATATTCATTCAATTAGACATGTGGTAGAGTGTCAAACTCAAAATCATTCAATGGAGGCATTTCATTATTTGTTGTTACATTTTAACATCAGAAAATAAAAATGAACACATTCTCATTCATTTTTTTCATTTTGAATATAATCATTATCCCTTGATTGTAAGGTCTTGTTGAGAGGATGGGTTTCACTTAGATGGTTTCTCAAAATAACATGTTATTTTTCAATGCAAGTACCACTACCTAAGGGGTTGGAATAACATTTTTGCCGAGGTTGAACTTCCTTTTAGGTGACATTTTGCTTAATCAAGAATACTATAGAAGAAAGAAAAAAGATATAACAAACAGACTAAATTATATTGATATGTGCACAACCATCTCAACATAAAAAATATGTATAAAGAAAAATAATTTTGTGTCACTTAACATGTACTACTTTTTTGCAAGTGTGTTACATTAGTATAATAAGAACTAGATCATACATCAATAAAATCAAGATGTATTAGAGGTTTGAGAAGAGAACAAGAACTTTAAAATTTTAAATGATTTTTCCTATGTGAGCAGCCAAAGACAATATAATGATAGGAAAATATAGTGATAAGAAGTATCTCATTGTAGCTAATCAAACATGAAATAGGTGATCTCAAGGTATCGTGCTCGGCTTTGAAATCAAAGTATAGTATGTATCTACTCATGAAGGAATCTGAGTTCATCTTCATCCAAGGTATGATCTATCTTTAGTTGATTAATGAAGGAGTTCGATGACCAAGCTCTTTATAATGTATGAGATTTTTCATGTTGAGGTTCTAAATGTTGTCAAGCAATAGGCCATAAGGTGTGCATTTGCTCATGAAAAAATTATTGATTCATCGGAGGTATGATGTCTTTATAATTCAATTACCAATATTGTTCATCATTTCAAAGGAGCTGAGACAAAATATATGGTCTTCCATCAATGACTTGTTAGTGGTATGAAACTGTGAATTCAAGGTTGAGAATGTATGTAGGGTTATTTGGCTTGACAATGAAATGTCAATATGTTTAAAAGCCTATAAGTATCATTATTCTTTAGAGAAGCTTGAATGCTTTGATATAATGTTTCACATATGATACAATCATGATAAGGATATTCTTTATATACTATTGTGTTCCTACTTGAAGGATGTAGGAATTAAAAATAACCTATGTTGATGTTTTTCCTTTATATTGAATATTATAGACATGTTGTAATGACTACACAAGGACAAGAAAAGATGTTGAAGAGTGATCCGACTTCTCCAATTTTCATGAAGGAAGAAGAGGTGGTGTAAAATCCTATATTCTTTTTTGAAAATTCCTACTGTGGAGAGATAGATTCCAACTTTGCCTCAACATTAATAAAAGTGAATTAGTAGTATTATACAAGTTTTGATGGATTTATAACACGATTATTTTCACAGAAGTGCCGTTTAGTGAATTTGAAGAAAAAGAAAGAATTTTTGCTCCTCATTGTTGAAGAAAATCCATGCTTGGGTTATATTAAATACATTATGTTTCAATGGTTTAAGAAGTTTGAAGTACATTACAGATGAAGAAAATGGTGGTAATAAGAAGCATGCTTATGACAATATGTTTGTACTTTTCCCACAACTGCTATTTTCTATCTTTTGTTTTTCCAAATGCTAATTATTTAGTTTTTGGTTCATTGTTGTAAATTTTTTCCCTTTTGCATTTCTTGAATTTTTCATTTTGGACATCTCTGTATGGTCTCTATTTCATACATTATTGTTTGTCACCATTTTGTTAACCTCCCATTCTTGAAAAAATCCTCCCAACAGACGTGAACCCTAAAAAATAAGCCATAATTGATATTTTTCGGTCCAAAGTGGGTCTCGGCCCATGAGGTCCATGCCATGCATCGTCATTCCGTTAGTATCCCTAGGAAATTCCCTAGCAAATGTGAAACCTCAAATACCTTACCCAAAAATATGCGGAATGTACCACATTTTATAAATCCTTCGGTCCCATTGTGGGATGAGGTAGTGTCAGAGATAGTGATAAATGATCATCGATATTGGTCATGGAATAAATGGAAAGTGAAATTGCAGATGTGTGTGTGTATATAATGTAGAAGAGATAACATTAACAAAAATATTCAAAGAAGATACAATACTAAAGCAAGAAGCAAAGAGTCGTGGAGATGTATGAAGTGATTTTAAATAAAATATATAAATATATATTTATTTTACATAGAATTTAGATGTATCTAAGATAGTAAAGCTAGTTATGCTTCTCTGTGGCAAGTGGGGACTATTCTAGATGACATAAAAATCATAGTAGTTATGAGGATGAGGATATTCGGGATTTGTAATAATTACAAAGGCGTAATCATATAAACCAATGCGACATGAAAGAAAATAGGTCTCAAATAGACTTAGGACTCACTTGTAGTAAGTGCTTCTAGGATGTAAATTGCAACGCACTAGCCGGGCCCTAACAAGACCTATATTTATTTGAAATTTTGTAAGCAAATCAAGAATATGCCGATTCACTAAATCCCTTTTTTCTGCTTCACAAATACGCAAATTGGAAAATTGTGGGAGAACATCACCTTTGTGTATATATCGGGAAAATTTTGGGAATGTTTTCTTGGCCAAATAAGGTTCCATATATTTCTTGGTGAAACATTAATGTTTTCAAATCTTACACGTTGATTTCTTGGTGAAACATCAATGTTTTCAAATCCTAACATGTTGATTTCTTAATGAAACATTAATGTTTTCAAATCCATTTGCATCAATTTCTTGGCAAAATATTAATGTTTTCAAATTTAGAGAGCGATCATGCAACAATTTAATATAAAAACATACATTGGGATTAGAATTTTCTTTGTGATTCAGATGGGACAGATTATTGTTTATGGTATTTTTGGGTGAAACTTGGGTGTATTTGTTTTTGTAGCCAAAATCAAATTCCTAGAATTCTACTATTCGCCAAACTATGAATATTAGCCACTAAAATTTTTCCTGAAGAAGAAAGAGAGAAGAAGGGAAGAGAGATAGAAAAAGATCAGATTTTATCTCATCCTGATTAAAAAATATGTTTCCTTCCCTGTAACACAACTTGTCAAGTGTGTTCCCCAAGTCTATTTTTACTTTTCGAAGAAGGAAAAGCGACATACTTCATTAAATTAAGTGTTTGATATGTTTGTAATTTTATTCATAATTAACTTGAACCATTTTTCCTCCTTAACCCATTTCAATTCATGACAAAATTTAATTCTCATGATGCCAAATTGGAGTGCTTAAGGAAAGCTTTTGAATGAGACCGATTTTTCTTTATTTGGAGTAGGGAATAAAAGATATAATCATTTGAAAATTTTCATGCTGAGAAGCACATAAAATTGACAAATGGTAACCTTTGATTAGCTCAAATATTATCCTCTGCCCATGTATGCATTACTTTGTCTTTTTCCAAGTGTCATTTATTCATTGGCTCAGGTTTTGGGATTTCACTTCCCTGTCTTCCTTTCTTTTCTTTAGATTTTTCTTTGGCTTTAAAAATATCCGCTGTATTAAAAAATAAAGACCAATAAGTCCTACCATGTTGCTTCACATTGTCATATTTATCGATGAACCTTTTTCTCGCCCTTTGAAATGCGATCCAATGAGAAGGCTCCACGTTTCTTCATAATTCACCTTTTATGTAGCCTTTGATTGACAATTGTGAAATGTGAGCCAATGAGAAATATCCACGCCTTGATGCGCTATCGAATTTGAATAGTCCTTTTGAAAATTGCAAAGTGCGAGATAATAGAAAGGCTCTACACACTTCACAATGTCATAATTTTCTTCAAACTCCACTGAAAACTATGAAACATGAGGAAGCTCCACATTTCCATAGTGTCAGAACTTATCAGACCTACCTCCTCGTTCATATCTCTCGATTAGACGGGCTTCACATTTGTCGGACCGTTAAAATGAGAGAAAATGTGGTGGCTCCATGTAGCTCTTCGTATCACAACTTCTAAGTCAGGGGGACTTAGAAACTTTTTGGCTTTGAAGTTGGTCGTCGGCTATCTTTTGACCTTGTCTGACTTAATAGACCCGGATGAAATGTGTGAACTGTGGCTCATTTCGGGACTTGGAGTCTAGATGAGCCAATTTTCTTAAGAATAGCTAGAATGTTGACACATAGCCCATCTAGATCATTTATCTTCTTCTACGCGTCCTCTTACTTTCCTTTATACCACATATTTAGTTGATTCCTATAGGTTTAAGTAAAACCCGCCTAAGTCTTGGAGTGAGCTCCTTTATTTTGTGGGTTAGGAGAACCCACAGAATACCAAGCTCCATGCAAACTTGTAGTAAACTAAAATAGTCTTATGTGGTTTTTTGAAATCTAATGGCTAATGCTTTTGGGAAGTTAAATTTGATGCTCATATGACCATCACAAACCTGGAAAAATGGCTAAGTCCATTTTTTAAGCTTGTTAAAGCCAAAATAACTACGGGGTAATTTTAGATAATAGTACATTCTTAAAGGAAAATTAGAATATGGAGATAGAAGAAGGAGATAAATAAGGGTTAACTAATTTGATGGAGGTGAAGCTCTTGATGAAGAGATCTATCCATTCATGATCCTTGAAGGATATTTCCTGAAACGAGCTCTTGTGATTTGAAGAAATACTTCATGGATGAGAATCTTGACCTCGACCAGATGTTGAACTTAAACACTATGATTTCATGTGTTTTCTCTTCTTTGAGATGTAATAACACTCCAAAGTATTGAATGAGTGTTTATATTTTTTTTTTGAGACATGACAATGTGAACTCAGGATGACCACCTGAAATCACCCATGATGATCCTCTCCTATCATGCTTCTTATGACTATTGCCTTAATGACCTAAATTATGATGTTTCAACACCCACATAGGCTTCATGATATTCTTTATTTCACTTGTTGCCTAAGTGACCATATGTGGAGTTAGAACATTGCGGTTACAAATTTCTCCTTTAATGAGATGTAGGAATAACCCAAGACATTAAATTAGTGTTGAAGAACACTTTTATGAGGCATTACAATGCCAAACTATAATGAATGTAGGAATCACTCATGACGGTTCTTTCCCCGATCTCACAGTGAGAGTGAGGATCACTTTCTTGTTTCTTGGGCTTTCACAATGACACTAGTGATCAAAAATTAACTCTATGATGTTTGAATTTCTTGATGCTTATATTTCATTCATTGAAATAGATCCCCACTTTACGAGATAGAGGATTTCTTATCGAATGAGATTTTATCATACAACCATCCGTAAAACTGAAATGATTTGATTGTAATGTGCTTCTTCCTTGAGGTGTGATGAAACTATGAGGTTTCGAATGAGTTTTTAAGAATATTGTCAATTGAATGGAAAAAAATAAAATTGAGATTATTTCTCATTCTTTCCTATACAAGACTTCAAATAAAGATCACTATTTTTCCATTCATGGTTTGTTCCTTGAAGAAGATTTGGACATAATGGAAGAGTCAGGGTATGAAGATCATAAACTCACTCCTTGATTCTCATATTTCATATTTTAACATGATGACTCCTTCAAAACTCACTTTCTTGACTAGGATGCCACATGGGTGAAAACATGCTTATTGTAATTAGGCATTCTTTTGCTCGATTACTCCTCATGGAGATAGGATTCCACTTTCTAATATCAAGATTGATCCCTAAATGGTACTTGAAGGAGTGAATGAGAATGAGTTCCATGTTTTTTTCCTCCACACTACATTGAAATATTGCAAATTCCACTTCCTCTGTCTTGTAAGATGCGAGCTCATTATCGAGCATGGATCAAGTGTTTAGAAACAATTATCGAGGTATGCATTTCTTGATATGACCTTCTTCCTTACTCACAATGAGAATATCACATCATGCTCATGATGATCATCCTCTTGGTGACTTGAAATTAAATGAAGATCTTGATGTTTTGGATCATTTGTAGACCCCATGATACTTTGATTTCTCCCACTTCCCAAGTGAATATATTTTATTCTACCTCCTTGTGTTCTACTTCTTTCTCCTTTAATAGTGAAACAATTGAGGTTTATTCACCTCCTAATCCTCTTAAGGATTTATCTTTTGATCGTGTTATATATGGCATTCCTTCATAACCTTCCCCTCATGTTAATGAGGATTTATCTTTCCTAGTGACAAGGACCAAGATTCCTCTTCATTTAGTCGACACTTCCTTTCGATGGTGATACAAATGAGGAACTTTCTCCTCTTACACATCTTCTTGTTCCTCCTCATTCATTTTTAGGAGGAATTGATTTTTATGGATGAGAATTTTTCACCATCTATTATTTATAACACAAAAGAAATACCCTTGATTCTCATTCTTGCTCCATTTTTGATTTGGTTATTACCGATGCTCCTACTAGTACATTTTTTTCTTATCCCACATCGATATATATACATACATGTTTGGTTCATTTGAGAAACATACTCTTGGATTTGGATTTTGCATGCTCCAAAAGATGTGGTTTTAACTAATGGAGGTCTTGATAGAAACTTATAGGGTATAATATCTCTATTTAACCTATTCTTTGGCATAGTTTCTAATGAATCATTTTCTCATTAGGTGATATATCTTGGGACATATTGATCACATGGCTCCCATATTTTATTCTCTACTCTTTAAGAGGATTATAAGCATCATGTGAGACCTTATTTTTCTTCTCTTATTGGTGATTCTTTTGTTCCTCCTACCACATATTCACATACTTCTAATTTAGGTCCTTCATGTCATGGTGTATCGGATACTCTAGTTTTTTTTCAAGCATTAAGGAATCCAATATTTGAATCCTCTTCTTCCAAGAAGAACATTTGATTGTTGGGACTATCTCACCACCCATGTAGATGACGGTGAAAATTTAAGGAACCCATGAAAAAACAACTTATAAAAATTGAAGTAAGATTCGTTGGGATGACAAATCTTACAAAAATGGTTATCATGACTATGGAGAAAATGGTTAAATCATAAAAAATGGTTTCATATGTAAAGGTGAATCTTACCTAATATTTCTAATTTAAAAAATATTTTGGCAAATTTCAATTGTCCTCTTCAAGTTAGATTTCATTTGTCTAATCTATTGATGGTATGAAGTACATTATATGCATTCTTTACTTAATTGATCCAAAATCATAAGCAAATTTTAAAACATTCACCAAAATTTACTTTAAAAGATGATTTTTTAGATTGATTTTGACATTATGACTTTTCTTTATTTTTAATTAATTTTAAAAAACTATAAGTACTATGTAAATCAGAGAAAAAAATAGATTAAAACAGAGAAAAATTGAGCCATATAATTGATAATGAAGTTCAACCTTAAAGCCTACGTCTTTGGGTCCATATAAATGTGACTAATATATTAAAAATGCCTTAATACACTTACAATGCTTCAAAAGGAAAAATCAGACCTTCTCCAATTGCCGCAATATTTCTCCAACAAAATAATGCCTAGTCTCTTTTGGAAATTTTCTCCAATTTTCTCCTAGCTCTTACAAATATCCTTTAGAATACACAGTCTTTTCGCAAATTAACCTTCAAATAGCACATAATGCCTTTAATGGCTTGTCTCAACTACTTAGCATAACGAAACCCCATTATTTTAGTAAACCATGGGATAAGGGTTCGAATCCCCTTATCCCCTACCGACGACACATATTTTCTATTGTGGGAAAATCCCAAATGTAATAGGCGGAAGTAGTTTAATTGTTTAAATTAGGGTGGCGGTTGAGGCTTACTCGGTATAGGACCATTTTTACCAATGCCAAGTGTGAAGGCCATTGGGTAATATTGTACATTCAATCGTATGGAGGTTAGCTTTGAGTTGTTGATTTGTTGGTGAGGAGATAAGAGAGTTGACGAGGAAGTTAGAGGAGGTAAGGTGAGTTGGAGGGTAAGGAAACTCGTGTGGCGAGGTTAAGATGGAAGATAGGTAGTGAGGATAGTGAGGTGGCCAAGTCAACTCATTTGGTCGATCTGGGTAAACTCGACTCACCGACTTGGGCTATCCACCAGCCAATACAAGGCACAATGTTTATAATTACATAGCAAATCATCCCACATTCATCCTATGATAAAAACATGAGAAAATATATACAAAAGCTTAAAAATGGTGATATGGAGATCAAATTCAAAGGCACCCTCTCGTAAAAAGAGTGTGTTGACCCTAGTTGAGGGCTCCCAGGCTAGTAAATAGCGAGGCCCACCCATTTGTATATGAGTGTCGAAGATCGGCATCACAAGCCCAAATTTTTCTTCAACATCACATGTGGCGGTTGTCACAATTTCATTGGTCCACTTGGCAGATGGGCATGTGTCCACATCACCTACGTGCATTCTATTATTTTTTCCAATTGGCCAAAATTTTTAGTGAGTTATATCTTTTGCATGCGGCTCAATTTTTAGCAAACAAGATACCGTCGAAAATCTCTCATTTTTCTCTATGCAATGAAACTGCCTTGCTGTGAATGGTTTTGAGAATATTATAGATTTATGTTTATCAATGAGGATCCTATGGATCACTCCTCCCTACTAAGAAAATTTTGGACATCTAAAATTTATTTTAAGTGGTAAAGAGGTGAGTATAATTCTCCATCATATTTCGGTTTCCATCCCATTTTCATACAAATGTGCAACGGGAAAATTGACAATTTTCAAGCATGACAACTATACCCCTATGTCGAAACTTTCAAGTTTTACCCTTTCAAGGCACCATAGGTCTACCCGGTCAGTCCCAATGACCTCCCGTGATGATGTTAACTCATTCCCTTAGGTGATTTAGGAAATTCAATTCAACCCCCCTAGGTGATTTTAGGAGTTCTTGAAAACTGTTATTTCTGGGTAGTGTTGGGAAGGGCTACCACTGGCCTTCCCAAGACCGATGCACCCCCTATGGAAGAATGGAGGATCCAAATCCAATGTAGAGGTGTATTGAAGGTCTAGAAACATCATGGAAGTGATTTTGGAATATTCGGAAGGATTTGGAGAAGTTGGGGTAGTTTGATCAAAAATAGGGTTCACAGCCTAGGTAGTGCACAAGACCAAAAGAGTTGTTGAACTTTGGGAGGTGATTCCAAGAGCTCTAGATGGAGTTAGGAGCCAAAAAAATATTTGGAAATTTAATTTACATATCTACAAGATGGTGAAATCATATTTTTCACAACACTTTGCAAAATAGGTTTATAATTGGTTTTTTTGAGGCACAAGTAAAGGACCATATCGAACTCCAATTTTTAGGGTTTAAATGGAGGAATAAAGATATGAAAATCCCACCATTGGATTCATAAGGAAATTTTCAGTCAATATCATATAAAATTTTGTCAAAAAAATCCATCAGGAGCTCGAGATATCGTTGTTTGAAGTTTCCCTCAAGGAACGAGTTCGGGAGTTAGTCAATTTTAGTGAGGACACGTGTCAGCTCCAGGAGCCTAGGCATAAATTTGTGTCCCTTTCATCCCTCAAGATAAGGGAAATGAGGGAAAATAAAATTCTCCCAGCCCCAATAAGCCCTCTGGTCACACATGGAACCTCTCGGATCGCCAGTTCAGCCCCCAGGTGCTTATCGAAGCTCATCCCTTCACCATCTAGATCGTGACAAGTGTCAACACCAAACACACCATGGAAATTGATGAACCTCATGTACCTTTGTGCTGAAAGGACATAAAGGACTTGAAAAATTTCCCCAAGGAATGGCTCTCTGTTCCTCATATGATCAAATTCCATCCCCTAATTGTTTTTTTCAAGCTTTTTCGCCTAAACACTCCACCGTTGGATCTCCACCAAGAGTCGCTTGGCGCGACATGAAATTTGATGTATATTTCATCCCTTAATTATTAAGGGACATCAGGGACACAAAATTTTTTTCCCAAATCTAACTCTAAAATTTGAAATTTCTATCTCCTTTGCCGCTTCTTACTCCTCACTACTTCTCATTGCTAAAAGAAAGTTACATATAACACCCAGATCTACATTGCTGCTCTCTCAACCAAATCTCCATGGAAAAAAACCTTTAAATCCATGAAATAACATATTTCTCATAAGAAATATCGATCATAAGAAGCTCAAGGATCAAGAACAAGAGAGAGGAATGAAGAAATCCATCGAAACCTCCATTATCGTGAGTCAAAGATCCGACATATCTTGCTAACCGAATGCATGAAATGAAGATCCATTTGTTGTTTGTTGTTCTTCACTCTCAAAGGCCATTAAAACATCACCTTCAAATCCTCCTTATGTAGTACAAATCACTCACAACAAATAAATCTCCCTTCCGGCTCTTACGAAGACAAAATTCTGATTTTCCGTCAAACCGAAAATTGGTTTGAAGAGAAATTTCACTAGTGAAATTAGAAGCAAAAACCCACAAAAAAATATATTTTTTCGTGAAAAAGAAGAAAACCAGACTGTAACTTCCAAGGTCCATTAATGGCTATCGTGTTCAAAGGTGCCACCAGGTCAAATTTTTGAAACTTTAAAATCTCACAAACCGGTGATCGGGTAAGTCCAAGATTTTAGAGGGTGATGTTGGGAAAAATACCATATCGGAAAAATTCATTCCACCATGATCCGACCATCAGAAGCTCACTTTCTAAAAATAGCAGGTCTTATACATAGGGAACTGTTGTTTTGGGAAAGTCATCAACTGAATAACTTGCAAAGGAGACGGTGAACACAAAAGAGGTATCGCATTCAAAAATTCATCGAAGTGTTCATCTTGGTCCAAAATTGACACTTACTAAAAATAGTAAGTGGTCTCATGAGCACTTGCTAAAAATAAAAATTGATCCAGAAGGCGAGAGGAATACAGTGAGAAGAGGAGATCCAAATTGTCATATCCAGTTGAGGTTGGACAAAGTTGAACTTCCATACTTACTAAAAATAGTAAGTTGTCTCATAGGCACTTACTAAAAATAAGTAAGTCATCCTAGAGTGTGGATTTCACAAAGAGAGCACACTATGGGTTGAACATTCAAGTTGACATCACCATTTGGGGACCAAAGAGGAAAAATATCGACACTTACCAAAAATATTTGTCCTTTCCAAATATAGTAAGTGTCAAGAAATAATGAAGTTTATATTCCCAAAAGGAAACCAATGCATTCTCTATCTTCATGGATCTCAAAATGTCTTTCAAAACTCATGTGCGATGTGGAATTCACAGTTGACATCGTTATATTGTTCAATATTATGTCTCATTAAGATCATGTCCAAATCAACTAAGCACTTTGGCAATGTTGCAGGGAGTCAGGGAAGGATTTGTTCCAAAGCTCCAGTCTCTTCAGAGGGATCTCCAGGAGAAATTCCCACGGCCTCCAGAGGTTACATTCAACAGTGTTTCTAAACACTTAGTTTGAGGTGTCCATAGGTCATCAAAAGGAAGTTTCTTATGTAACATGAGTAAATCATTCGCAACAATAAATTCGAGGGAGTGAGGATCTTCTCATCAACACGGAACAGAGAATAATTTGGCGTCGAGTGCAAATTTTAAGGAGTTTTTAGGAGGCAACAAATTCAGAGTTTCATCTCCTTGGAAGAATCAATGGACTTCATCAGGAGTGACATCCTTTCCTTTCCTCCTCTCTCTTCTTCCCTCTTTCTCTCTTCAATGTTCTAATTTAGCGTTGGGGTTTACACTTTTTGATATGTCTTTAAGTGACTTTAGAAACATGATGTAAAATTTAAGTCACCTTGTTTTTATAAAAGGGACTTAATATTTGAGTAGGAATATGAATGGTCTAAAGCAAAAATGAGGCATGTGAAAGGTCTTTAGGAGATGAGGAGTCAGGTCTTTTCTATAAATTGTAATGAGCTCCTCATTCCAAAGGTTTCTAATTCTGAAATTCTTCTAGCTTGGTTGTATTCTTGTAAGTTCATGAGAGAGATTTTTCTTACTTGTGAGTGAAAAGAGTTAGCCATTTTCCTTTCAAATTTCTTCATTTCTCCACTATGTACAATTTTTGTTTGAGCAATCAATACAAGAAGGAGGAGTTTCTAGCTTTTTTTGACTAAGGGATTTCTTGATACTTTGTGTTTATAAATTTTGTTTGGTCTTATATTCAACATCACCCCTTTGCGAGGTTCTAACCTTCCTATCCAAAATGATATCTTCTATGAAATCATCCAAATACTTAGGTGAAAAATCATCAACAAAAGGTACAAAATTAACATCATGATCAATAATCATAGGTGGTTCATACAACTTCATATTTTCAACATTTACAATTGAATAAATTTACATGTATGGAGGTAAATCCAACCGGAAAGCATTATTACCAATTTTCTCCAAAATTTGAAATGGACCATACCGAATTGGTTTTAACTTTTTACCTTCACTGTCAATCTTTCCTTTGTTGATGTGAAGCCAAACTGAATCACCCACTTGGAATTTGTGATCAGTTCTATGTTTATCATGCCTAGCTTTATATTTTTCTTGACTTTTCTCCAATTGTTCTCAAACAAACTTGATGGACCTATTGTATTCTCTCTGACAAACTTTTTATCTTTGTCAATATCACTAAGTCCACTAACAACAATTTCTTTTCCAAAAGAGAAATCTAATGGAGATTTAGGCAGATAACCAAAACAAGTCTCAAAAGGAGACTTCATAGTAGAAGAATGTAGTGCATGGTTATAAGCATGTTGCACATAATACAAATGTTCATCCCACAATTTAGGATGTTTACCACAATAACCCCTAAGAAGATGTACCACTATGTGGTTCACAACCTCTTGTTTGACCATCGGTATATGGATGAAAAGCAATGCTTTTCTTCAGCTTTAGTGTCCATCAAACCCCACAAAGTTGACCAAAATTCCCAAGAAACCTGGAATCCCATCTGAAACAATAGAAGTGGGAAAACCAAAATGAACCCATACAAATTGAAAGAATAAATGTGTAGTCCCTTCACCAGTTATTTGTTTAGTACAAGGAATCAACACACACATTTTTCTAAATTTGTCCACAACCACATATAAATAGTCATGTTTCCTTCGTGACATGGGAAAACCTCCTACAAAATCCATGGAAATACTTTCCCATGGATGTGTAGGGACAGGAAGAGGAGTGTAAAGTCCTAACTTCCTATTGTTAGGATTTCTCGTGGCACAAAGTACACATCCTTTTATATACTGGTTACATGTTCATGCATTCTAGGCCAATAACAATACATCTGTAAATGTGCAACTATTTTACCAACACCAAAATGACCAGATATAAGAGAAGTATGAGCTTCCCTAATCATATGCACTCTTTCATTTGTGGAATGCAAAGTTTACTAGAATGATACAAGAATTCCATCATGCACATGATAATCCAATTCTCCTACTTGTTTTCCACTCATTAAATCTTCATACACTTCTTTAAAATCAACATCATAAACATATTGTTCTTTATAACTATCATGAGCCAAAGAACTATGTTGTAAAAGAATATGCAACAACAACTGAGGTCTAGATAACATATCAACAACCTTATTTTGTATACCTTTCTTATACCTGATCACGAGGTGAAATTGCTGCAAGAATCCCATCCAATGGAAGTGTCTAGACTATTGTAGTTTGGTTTGTGTTTGTAGGTACTGGAGGGGTTGATGATCTGATATGAATTACTATTTCCTTTCCCATCAAGTAATGTTTCCATTTCTTTACACTTTGAACCAATGCATACAACTCTTTATCATAGGTTGGATAGTTTCTTACCACACTCGTGAAGGTCTCAAAATGGTAACAAACATGTTTTTTGTTTGCATCAAGACATGCCCCCATTGCATATTCACTTGGCATCCATCTCAATCTCAAATGACTGATTGTAAATATGGAAGTGCTAAGAGCAGATTATTTTCTCTTTTAGTGTATCAAAATATCTTTGATGTTTTCCTCCCCACTGAAAGACATGTTTAATACTAGTCAAAGAATGCAAAGGAGATGCAATAAATGAGAAGTTAGCAATAAATTTTCTCTAGTATTGTACTTGCACCAAGAAATAGCTTCTAACTTCCATTTACATTATTGGGTTTAGGCCAATTAACAATGACCTCAAATTTTGCAGGATCAATTTTCAATTCACCATGTCCCACAACATAACCCAAATAAACCAAATATGTTTTCCCAAATTCACATTTAGACATCTTCAGAAATAATTTCTCCTTTCTTAAAGCATCTAAGACTTTTTGAATATGAATGATATGATCATCCCATGA
The DNA here is from genome assembly GCA_018340775.1 of Taxus wallichiana var. yunnanensis. NCBI lineage: Eukaryota > Viridiplantae > Streptophyta > Pinopsida > Cupressales > Taxaceae > Taxus > Taxus wallichiana. The sequence continues at coordinate 912,734,064 of CM031237.1, read as the reverse complement.
TTTACTAAAATCAGAATATCATCTAAGTAGACTATCAAAAAATCATCAATGAATGGCCTAAAAACATCATTCATCACACACATGAATGTAGTTGGTGCATTGCACAATCCAAAAGGCATAACAAGCCATTCAAATAAACCTTGTTTTGTTTTAAAAGCAATTTTCCAAACATCACCTTCACTAATTCTTACTTGGTGATAACCACTTCTTAAGTCTAACTTAGTGAAATAAACAACATTTTTAATTGATCCAATAAATCATCAATACGAGGAAGAGGGTAATGATTTTTCACCATGATTTTGTTTAAGGCACAAAATCAACACACATCTTCACCATGTGCCATCTTTCTTAGGCACCAAAATGATTGGCGAACCACAAGGAGATGAAATTGGATGGATAATTCCTTTTTCCAAAAGTTCCATCACTTGTTTCTTGATTTCCTCATTTTCAACCACGAAACAATCTATACATACCAATGTTAGGAAGAGGTGCATCCTACAACAATTGTATCTCATGTTGAACCCCTCTTTTAGGAGGTAGACCTTGTGGATCTTGAAAAACATCATCATAGTTAGAAACAATTTTAACCAATTCATTACGATGTTTAGGATCACAATCCTCAAAATCCTTTTCATGATCTTTCTCTTTGGATTTGATCACCATGAGTACAAAATTCTTTCTTGAATTTACAAGCCTTTTCATTTTCCCTATAATAACCAAAGAAAGACTTGTTTTCACATGATGAGCTCTAACAATATATTCAATCCCATCTTTAACAAGAAAGTATTTATTCTCTTCCCTATAGAATATTGCTTTACGATCATATAGATAAGGACTTCCCAAAACCACACCACAAATATCTAAAGGAACAACATCCAAATCAACCTCATCAATAAACTTGTTTGTAATGGAAAATCTGAATCTACAAGTTTTTGTTACCTATAATTTTGCATCATCACAAACCCAACCCAAAGGATAAGGCTTAGGATGTGGCTTGGTTTTGAGTCCCAATTTCTTCACAACCTCCTCTAAATCAGATTATCTTGAGATCCACTATCAAATAGAGTGTCTATTTTTGTATGTTTAGAAACAACTCTAAGGTGGAAAATCTCATTTCTTTTCTTTTCATCATGCATATATTGTTGTTTAGAAGAAGATGCAACATTAGATGAACTAGTGTTAGAAGAAGAGGAAGAATTACAACCTTGAAAACTCATGGTCATGATCTTGGTTTCATCTCTTGAATCAGACCCAAGATCATGTACCACAATATTCATTTTCTTCTCTTTTCCTTCTTATTATTAAACCATTTAGGCTTCATTTCAGATGTAATTTCCAACACTTAGATTCATCATGATTCTTTTTACAATGATTGCAAAATGGTTTTTCATCTTCTTTCTTAACAGTAGAGATTATTTTTTTTCTTACCCTTTCCTTTACCTTGTTCTTTCAAACCTTTTCCTTGCCTTCGATTGCTTGTTCTTGTGTTTTGAGGAGGAAGACTCCTTAGTCATTTTCCCTCTTGCTTCCAAATGTGTAGCTTACACACACACACATCAAGATTAGTAGGATTAAGAATGAGAATCATATGTCTCAAATAACTATGTAATCCACCAATATATTTAAGCAGTGTTTCTTGTGTATGGAGAGAAATACCAAGAATAAGAGCCCTTTTCCTAAACTCTTGTGTATAATCCTGAACACTTTGTCCCTTAGTTTGTCTCAAATTTTCCAATCCATCATAACTTGTTGCATATATCCTAGAGGATAAAATTGTTGTCTTAGATCAAAAAAAATCAGACCAGAGAAGAGATTGCTTTACCTTTTTCTCATCTACTTCCTGAAGCTTACTCTCCCACCATATGAGTGTTGTGCCACCCATTCAAAGAGTTTCCAAATGAATTTTTTCTTCATCATCAACAATTTTTTTAACCCTACAATATACCTCAATCTACTTGATCCAATTATCCAACTTTTGCATTAAGCTCCCCATTATACATTGGAAATTCAAACTTGATATCTAGTTTTAATGAAGGAAGAAAATCAGATTTTGTGCTTCACCTTTAGGAAAATCAGATTTTTGTTTCTCACCTTTAGGAGAATCAAAATCAGATGAAGAAGACCCATCTTTCTTTTTACCTTTTTAGCTTCTTTTTCCATCTGTCTTCTCCTATCTCGGTACAATTCCTCCACCATCTCTTTCATTTGAAGGAATGATTGATGAAACTCTTCTTCTCGATTCCTCCACCATCATTGGACTTTGTGATCTTCTTGAACCAATTTCTAGATCAACACATGCTAATTCTCCTTCACCCTTTCTAGAATGGGACCTTGTTAACATTCAACACAACTTGCAATCCAAACACTATTAAATTGATCATAGACCAACTCTGATACCAAATGATCCAAATCATAAGAAAATTGCAAAAAACATTCACCAAAATTTTCTTTTAAAAAATGATTTTATGGATATTTCACATTACAAATTTTCTTTATTTTTAATTAATTTTTAAAAATCTGCAAGTTTATGTAAATCAGAGAAAAAATAGACTAAAATGAAGAAAAATTGAGCCACATGATTGATAACGGAGTTCGGTGTTAAAGCCTACATCTCCGGGTCCATATAAATATGACGATCTATTAAAATAATTTAATACACTTACAATGCTTCAAAAAGGCAAAATCAGACCTTCTCCAATTGCCACAATATTCCTCCAGAAAAATAAATGCCTAGTCTCTTTTGGAATTTTCTCCAATTTTCTCCTAGCTCTCACAATAAGCCTTTACAATATACACATTCTTATGCAATTAACCTTCAAATAAAACATAACCCCTTTTATATTTTTTTCCACCACTGGTGCAACGGTGGCCATATATTTTTAGAAAATGGGATAAGGGTTTTTAATCCCCTTATCCCCTCCATCATTTGTTTTTTTCTCTATTGGGGAAAATCCCACATGCATGAGAGGAGGTAGGTTGTTTAAATTGGGGTGGATTTGTTTAATTGGTCATAAGACCACTTTTTTTAGCTCATTATGTGAGGGTGTTATTGGGTAATATGTTACGTTTGGCATGTGGAAGTTAGCAGGTGAGTGGAGTTTTTTGGGAGAGAGAGGTAGTGAGGGTTAGGAGGAAGTTAGGAGTAGGAGGTAAGGTGAGTTGGAGGGTAAGGTAGCGGTGCTGGAGATAAGAGGTGAGTGGTGGTGAGATAGGTGGTGATGATAGTGTGTGGGTGGGTCAGGGATCGGTCGAGATCGGCCGAGGATGGGTCACCTCTCGACTCATCGAGTTGGGTTGTCCACCGAGTCAACTCAATGCATACAATGCACAAAGTTTAATTTCATACATAAAATTATCCCACATTCATCATGTGATGAAAAACATGAGAAAATATATATATATAAGCTCAACATGGTGATATGAAGATTGGAGGCAAGGCACCCTCAAAAAAAGAGTGTGTCGACCTTGGCTGAGGGCCCCTATGTAGTAAATAGTGGGCCCACCCATTCGTATACAGTGTCAAGACCGATGTCACAAAACTAAATTTTTCTTCATACCATCACATGTGCCACTTGTCACAATTTCATTGGTCCACTTAGTGGATGTGCATGTGTCCATGTCACATGTGCGTAGTCCCATTATTTTTTCTAGTTGGCCAAAAATTTCAGCGGGCTATATCTTTTGCATACGGGCTCAATTTTTTAAGTAAACAAGATAAGATACCGTCAAAAAGCTCTCAATTTTCTCTATGTAATGCAACTTGCTTGTGATAGTTTTGAGAAGATTACATAGATCAAAGTTTCTCAATGAGGATCCTGATTATATCACATCTATCGATCTTTTGCAACATGTCAACATCTTATGTTATTTTGGCTCTAGATTCTCCTACCTTAGTCTTTCTTTACTTTGAAACTTTTCAACAATTTTCCAAAAGGTGTCTTGTGAAGCCTTTCCTCCAATATACTAAGAGATATTTTTTCTATATACACATATGCTTTTCACTCCTTAGGAAACATGGGATGATTTCCAAAAGAAAAAATTACAAAGGCCTCCATTTTCAAGACTCCAAATGATTGTTAGCTGAACCAACTCAAACCAAGATGCAAACAATACATTTTATTTTTATGGCTTAAATGGTCTTAGGAATTCCTTAATTAAAGCATATCACATAAAATAGAATACATATTCAAAATTTAAGCTTATATAATCCTTTAACTAAATAGATTGTTACTTGAATTGGTGCCTTTAATATATTTTATCATATCAACACACACACACACACACAAGTGGCGAATTTAATCAAATTTCAAAATTTCCCTCTAAAATGTTGGCAATTGTGATCTAAGGGCCCATAGAATTTATGGTGATCCAAACATGTTTTAAAATCCTGGCCCATCGATTTAAAGGTGATCCATTAAAAAACATATTGATATTAGAATTCATTTGGCTATGTGAGTGAGAAATAGTAACATTTGTGATTATTTTTGGCAAATCTTGGGTGTGCATATAGTGTCCAAATATCCAAATGGAAATTTCAAAATCTCCAAAAATAGCCAAATTATGAATATTAGCCACTTAAATTTTCCCGGTAGATGGTTCCTTACATCTTTTCCATCCGCACAAGATATATAGTACTATCTTTGCATAGGGTGAATGAATTTGGACTTGGGGAAGTCATATGAAAACCTTTCTTTATCGTTCTCCTTATTCCTTCTTTCTTTCTCCTTTTTTATTTGTACATGGGTACTTAACATGGCCTAGTTATCGGGACCCATTTCTCATTTTTTTTTACCCCTCCTTAATTATTGACTTACATGAGGATGTTAGAGTATTAGTGTGTTCACACTAGGGTAGGTAATGCTTTAACTAGCTTATGGAGATCTAATCATCACAAAAGTCATCCGAATGGATAAGCTAGAGAATGCTCTCCTTCTAGAGAAACAACACTTTCGGATTGAACTAATGGAAAATCATTTGTAAATACCTTAATCAACAAGCAGCCATTTCTTTTCTTCGAAAGAGCATCTTCCTTTTAACGTGGATCCATTTTGCCCACTCTTATATTTGGGTGTATAGGTCAACATCAACAATAATTTAGTTCATGAAAGATGATCATGCAGAATTTCATCAAACAAGGAAGTAAATGGAAAGTGGGAATGTGAGATAGATATAAATATTTGGGGGTATAATGTTGGGCATTGCTTTTTCATGGTAGCTTATTGATGATTTGGTTAAGCATCAAAGGTAGCCTTAAACAAAAGTATGGTACTAGAATCATGGATTACATAGACAAGGATGGCAATAAGAAGAAATGGAAAAACTCTCTGGGGAGGATTGAAGCAGAGATGATCCAACCACATGATGTCCTCTTTTGCAGATCATTTGGACCTTATCCCCTGGGTCGAGAATGTCAGAAACAACCTTGGATGTTAAGGATGAATTTTAGTTCCGAACAACTCTAAAGTGATGGAGAGTAATCTATTAAATCTAACTGATATAATTCTTTCTTTGAAAATCTGGATTCGTGAGCGAGTTCAAACCATATGATGTCTTCTTTGAGCAGGATTTGGATGGTGTTAAGCTCACACCTAAAATCAATTTTTTTCTTTGGCTTTCTCTTCAAGGCGTAATTCTCACCAAAATCAATTTTTTCTTTTGGCTTGCTCTCAGACAAAATTCTCACCAATGATAAGAAAAGGTTTCATAATGCCAAATAGATGTCACCTTTGTAAAAAAGAATCTGAGGATATCAGACACCTGTTAGTCCATTGTGAGTATGCCACTAAAATGGAGTTTTGCCTTTTCTAAATTCAAAGTTTACTAGGTTGTGCCAAGGATTTCATCCAGTTTTGGACCCAATGGAACCCTCCTTTTAAACACTGTGTTGTGAGAAGACTCGGAAACTGGTAATGCCCCATATTATTTGGAGGATATGGAAAGATAGAAATGACATCATTTTTAGAAATATTAAACAACATTGCAAGATCAACTTTGTTAAGATTACTAATGTTGTCAAAGAGAACATCGAAAGATTCAAACCTCCCAAGAACAAGAATTATCCTAAAATGAAGAGCATATTTTGTCCAATTGGAAGATTGGAGTTGATAATATTTAGAATAGCATCATTTCTAGCATTGACAGGTCTTTGATACATTAGAACCCTCCTGATCTCAACTGGCACAAGCTGAAACTTTGATGGGGCTTCTAAGGGTAATCTTGGGATTGCTGCAGGGGAGGAGTGATTCGAGACCATAGAGGCAGTCTGATTGCTTGCCTATGCTAGAAAAATGGGGATACAAACTAACCATTATGCTGAAGCCTTGGCTGCTCTATGGGGGCTTATAATTGCTCAAACACATAACATTCAAAATATTATTCTGGAAGGAGACTCACTAAACATCATTAATCATCTAAATCAGTCTTCACCTCCTAGGAATATCAAGGATTTCATCATGGAATCTATAAGCATTTGTCAAACCTTCAAAAATATCCGAATCAAGCATACATACCGGGAGGGAAATAAGGTTGCTGATGCATTGGCTAATCATGGCATAAATAATAATCTAATTATTTGGGATAATGTTAATCACATCCCTGAGAAGGTACAAAGCAACATTAAAGCGGATATTTATGGGCACTCAAGTATGGAGTAAGGATAATGATAAATTGGAGTGGGCTTTAGAGGGGATAAAAGATCACACATGCGGGAAATATCATGTAAGCTACGGCCACATTAACTTTCATTACTCCCAACAAGTGTGCAGAACTCTTAAAATCTGGGACAGGCAGAAAGATAACTACATTTCAAACAACAGTTCAAACAAGGGTTTTGAGGACAAGATTTGCAGTAATTTTAGAGAGGAAAAAATGGGAGGAGCCCCGTGCCAGTTAGAACCCAACAGTGACCCGGAATGGAAGAGCAACAAGGAGCTATGGAACCTCCTCAAGAAGGGCGGAATCACAAACTTCATTGATCGAATTCAGGGACACGATCAGAGCATTTTGGTCCAATTCGCTATGGATTGGAAAGATCGAAAAGTGGAGTATGGAGGACATAAAATCACTATTAATGAAGAGCTAATTGCTGAAGCTACAGGCCTGGAGATGGATGGCTTCCGTTTCTTCAATAAGAGGATCGACAAAAATGCTGAGGAGAAGAAGTTTTCACTGATAATGAGGAGCTGGTTTTTGTCTCTGCAGGATTGAGGGTAAGTTCTATCCCCTCGCCCTTTGATGAAATCACCCGAATGATGGTCCGTATATCTCTTTGGAAGGGAGATATGTTATAGTTCCTATTAAACACCTAGTGTTCCTAAACCATTTCCGCAGGCAAATCACTATCTGCTTCCCACATTATCTTTTGAACTCCCTCGAATGCTCCATCTTGGATTTCCAGAAGCATTCCCTGTTATTCCCGCATCAAGGCCTTATCCTTTTGCTTGCACAAGCTCTGTGTTTCCAAATACCCTAGTCTCCCATCATCCCCCAACACCGTTCCACTCTTTCCTACCACCACTACCCCCACCCCCATCCCTTCCACCACGACCAAGCCTAAAACAAAGAACCATAAGAAGCCCAAATTGGACACCCCTGTTTTGGGCAGAGTTCTTCACAACGCAATCAGGATTTGGAAGATGTCCAAAACTTATTGCACATCAGCAGTGCAGGCCAAGAAGAGACCTTACAAAAAGAGGGAAAAAGTACTTCCCAAAGGCTGGAAGCTTTGGAAAATGAAATGATGCAACTGAAAGAAGAAGTGCAACATTTGGCCAATCAAAAAGGAAAAAGGAAGATGGATGAGGATACTGACCTTGGCAATAAGCAAGTTGAGGACATCTACAAAAAGCTAAACTCCTTGGACAATCGTCTGGGAGAGCAAAGGATCGCCATGATCACAACATGGCAATTTTTAATGCAATCAGTGATTTCCTTGAACAACATGTTCGTAGCGTTTCTGTGCTTAGTGAGATCCCTGGACACTCTTTGGGGAACGAGACAAGGAAACAATCAAACCATAGCAAAGTTGGATGCTAAGGACCCCACACACATGACAATGGTGGCTCTTTTCACCTCGCTGCAAACTATTAAGTCCAGAATTAACAGAGCTGCCAAGAAGTAAAGGAGGTCTTCGTTGCAGATGTTGCTTTTCATCGTACTTTTTTTTTTTTGCTATTTTTTTTGTCATAGTGCACGCTTTGTTTTGCTTTTCTTTAGTAACTCTCTTTCGGTTACTGTTGGCTTTAATGCCTATTCTGGATGTTGATCCTTTTTGTGGAACCTCTTCATGTTTTATCTGGCTTTTAGGCCCTCTATGTAAACAGGGTATAGTCCCTTCAAAACTATTTACCAATAATAAAAAACATGAGTCTACACAATAAAAAATAGTATTGAACTTAAGAATAATGTTGTAGTGTTCCTTTTTTAGCCACATGGTGGGGGTGCTCAATTAGTGTCGATAACTTGTTTGTCAATTCAAGGGTGCCAACAACTAGCCCATACATAATTGAAAGAAACAAATTTTTGAGAAAATATGGGGAAATTAGGCTTTGCTATTATTTTTTACGATGCCAAGGTTTTCGATTGAATATTGTTTAATTTGTTAGATAAGACAAAGACATGAATGAAAAGTTGGATAGGAAAACATAGGAATTAAATCTCTACATGTCACACACATACTCTACAACTTAGATTGTTCCTACACGAATAAGATTTACTTTTTTTTGCTCCAGTTTATTGTCTTGATCTCACGAGCATTATATACATGAGTGTAATTTGCACTCAAAGAGACCAAAATACAAAATAGGAAAAACCCAATAGGTTCTAAGTTCTAAACCCAACCGTAATGTTGGCTTCTAGTCGTACTTTACAGCTAATCGCAAGAGGTTGCAGGATCGAGTCTCCCAAGAAAATAAAAAAGAGAAAAACATAAATGGCGAGATGGAACTGCTTGGGAGAATTAGGACTTGGTGGGATTCGAGCTAGCTCGCCAAATAAAAACAACAGTAGCCGTCATTTGACGGAAAATCACTACCACCGTTTATATTCTACAAAGCTTCCTGCATTTAATAATGCAAATAATTATCGTAACCGGCTACTTCCTACCGATGACTGACTGACCCGGTGAACCCGAAACTGATTACGTTTGCACAAAATCATTGTTAATGAGCAGAATGGGAATGACGGCTTTCTGCCTGTTAATTGCCGGTAACAGTAAAGCCTTGTGGGCCCCGCCCGAACCGACCAGTAGGAACACACCACATCATTTAGTTTAACGATCTCCCTTGTAGAAGGGCCCCACAAAATTATTATATTCTTTGCGAATATTTGTTCTCTCTCGAAATTTCAAACGTCATAATTTGTACATACAAATTGTGACAAATATTGAGAAGAACGTTTGTTTTGTGTTCCCAACTTTAGATTCCCTTTGATTTTAACACTTCCCACATGAAATGCTTGTTACTAAGTAACTTCGATATTTTTTTAAGAAAAATTAGAGACAATGACAAGATTGTTGCAACTTGGGGGTCATATAGAAGAAGAGTAGACAATGTTAACTCACTTATGGACAATACACAATGTATATCCATTAAATGGGACAATACACACTCTAAAGCAAATCTATTAGGGTTGCATTTTTGAGTGTTAAATTTATTGTGGAACGATTTTTTTAAAGTGGTGGGAAACACTTTTATATGGATCATTATTGTGACCCATAAAGAAGGGGTTTAAGTCAAAAACTTGTTGCCTTCATGTACTTATCATACTTTGTATGCTCTTCTTATAAATAACTTTAATCATTTATATCTCATATAAGTCAATGGGTGTCCTACTTTGTATGCTACATCTATTCTCTTGTTAAGTGTTGCAATGTGGAGAATAAAACTCTAATCAATGATGGTCCATAAGTCAATAGAAGGATCCTTGTCATTTCCTTTGTAAATGGTACATGAATGGACCCTGGTATGGAGCTCTCTTGAGATTCAAATCATAATGAAGGAAATCCTAAGAGACTTAGGTTTGTCATCTAGTAATTAGAAGATCCAAAGAAAAGGAGAAAAAGGGACTAAAGTTAATGTGAACATGATATTAGTGAAAGTCAAATGTATAAAGTATCCAAGCACATTGAGAATGTGCAATAATTATTTTTATGTGGGTTGGTAAATCTAACATCATAGGTGGGGCAATCTTCTACATACATAACATTGTCCGGTGATGAAAAAGTTCACTCTATTATTTAAGATAATTTAATATGGGTTAGGGATTAGTAAGAATAGTCGAATTATATTTAAATGTAGTTTAATTATTTTTCACTCTTTGATTAATATTTATATTGAATACAAATATATATTGAAGAGTGAAAAATAAATATTAAAGAGTGAGAATTAAAGAGAGAATAAAAAGAGAGGAGCATGTTTTTCAAAAATATTTTATATAAAATATTGTTTTACTTATATTATCTTTCATCAAGAATTGTGGTGGAATATACGATGCAAGGTAATAATAAATAAATTTATGATTATATGTTTACATATAAATATCAAAGTTTAAAATTTAGACATATTTTTTTAGGTTTTACCAAATAAATAGGACTAAATGTTTATAAAAAGAAGTATTTTTGAGTAAATAATGAAATATTATATACGATAAAGAAATTTCTTTATTAATATTGGGACAATCGAAATTAAGATAAAGAATTAGATGTTGGATAAATACTAAATATGATTATAAATTTGCACATAGATATATATAAAGTCCAAAACCTATAAATGTTTAGTTAAGTTTAACCAAATAATTAGGACTAAATATTTATAAAAGGAAACATTATATTATATATAAGAACTTAAATTTACATACATATATATTGCATCAACATATAAAATATTTAGTGTTATTTACATACATATGACCACTATATGCCTAGAGGCATTCTACAATGGGAGTAGGGCACTCATCGTGGTATGACCATTATCTACATTACATTTTTTTATATTCAATTTCATTAAAAAATACACATATATAATCAATTAACTAATTCAAATATATAATTTTAGTATTAAAGAAGATAAAGAATGAAAATTAAAGAGGAAGAAAGCCATCTCTCCCTCTCATGCCTTTATCAAAGATATCAAGAAGAAAACCATCATGGATTAGGATGGGATGTGTCGGACTTTGGAAAATACCTACGTGGCTCTGGTTCGCATGTTCAAGACGTGCCCCCGTAGGTCAACAATTTGCAACAACGACTTAATCTTCTTTGATTTTGGTATATTGATGTTTTTTCCTCCCCCTCGATCCTAGGCTTTTTTGCCTAGTTTGTTTTATGGCTTTAGGGTCTGCCTTCCATATCGCTAATTTTTTTGTGAATTATCTTGTATCATTTTACTTGTTAAATCAATATAAGATCTCATTCATAAAAAAAAATTTAAAGAGGAAGAGAATATTTATTTTTTTACTTTACACCTTTGATGGAAGATAGCGCGAGTAAGAAAATATGCACTTGTCATAGACTAAGAAAAAAATTGTAATAAAAACTTATATGAGTTTAGACCACAAGAAAAAAGAATACACACATAGAATAAAGCTAAGAAGTTAAGGCTATACCTGCAAGGTTAGTTGATTTTCATTATTAACATCCATGTTATGTATTGAATTTAGACCGATGACTTGTAAGGAATCTCTTCTATTAGATTTTTCAATTGGTGATGACAAGATAGTGGACCAAGACAACGTTGTTGCACTAAGGGTTTCTTTTTCCATATTCTAACTTTCACCAAATGTTTCACATTCGTGAAAAGTCACATGTAAATCAAGGAACCCTAGAAATATGAATTATCTCTAATATCCATTAAGCAAATGGTACTTGTCCATAAAAATAGGAAACGAATCTACTCAAGTTAAAAATATTATTAGAAATATCTCGACATTTTTAGCAAATGTTAGAACCATATAAGAACTTATAGTGGATGACAAACATGCTAAAAATGGATTGATGACTGTGTTTTTCTTGTCTATATTTTATGTTTCCTTTTCTCATATTTGCACAATGCAACACGAAGCTAAAGGAAAGAGGAGAGAATCCCAAAGGTGAATTATATTCATCATTTATACCCAAATAGAAAATACTTATAATGTTTTTGTGTTAAAGTGGGTCTATATGCCTTGTGATTCTTACAAAAATGAATAAAAATGGCATTATAATCATGACTATTGGTAAAATTTGTAGTGCCCCTAAAGATGTATCCTCCTCCCTTGTAGATTCCAAAAGTACATTTCTTGCGATGTGGGTTATAAATATAGTGTGCATACTTTGAGCAAGATGCATGTAATTAGTAATATTTGTGTGAATATTTTTGTCTAGCCTTTGGAATAGTCAAATCAAGTAACCATAATATCTTAGCTATATGATAGAATTTGAATGCATAGGTTGAAATTGCTTGTCACCCTTTAGTAAGAAATAACTTGTGAAGAAGGTAATTCAGTTGTTATGTCGTGGTTCGAAAGAATTTTTGTGTAAGGGTCTCAAGATTTATATCTCTCGATGTTACTCAAATAATTATAAATAAATATGTTAAAATTCCGCATGCATAATTATATAAATTAGATACAACAAATTTTAACAAATATATTTAATTCAATCATAAGTAATTTATACATAAATAAATTTGGAACAACAAAGTTAATGTTTTACTTAAGTGATCTATTGATTTTACCAAATAAGGAGTGTGTTTTATCGCATAAACATTTTAAGATAATTTAACTTTGGGGAAATTTAATCGATGCCCCAAAGTGCCTTCAAATACTAGCATATTTCATAGGAAATAACAAAGATGATATAAATAATTCCTTATACGGGTTGTCAATTTTACCTTGTTTTTTATACAATTTTTATTTTGTGTGTGCCTGTGTCGATAAGGTAATTTGGACCTCATTTGTTTTAGCTAGGCTTTAAAATAGGCCCTCTCACCATGCCACACACACATGCACAATAAAAAAATAACTCTTGTCAATGGAAATATATATTGAAGGGAGACAATTTTTCTTCTAGGGGAAGGGACACCTAACTACCATCGACATGTGGAAATAAGAAACATAAAAGGAAATAATAACTAGCAATCCCATGTGTATAGTGCAATGTGAATGTTGAATAATATATGTTATTTGATTTAGAGGGATAGTTATTACTTTTGTAGTTGATGTTGATAAGGGGTGTGATTGATTTTGTAACAACAGATTTTGTCAGGGGCATAACAGAGGCCAGATTTCCTATTTCTTCCCAGAACTTTGTTTTAAGGGATGAATATTTAATGAAAGGATAAAGATTTCAACCAAAAACAAGAAAGAATTGTTGAATCCTAAGCAGGGATGACTGAAACGGCTCAAGAAAAATGAACAACAAAAAAGGGTTAAAATAAACAAAAATACGCTCTTCGTGTAGAAATCACTATAAAATGAGCATCTCGATGGGATACATACCTTTTAATGATAGATGATCAGATCCACTAGTTCTCTATTATCAATTCGTTGATGATTGTTTTGTTCCTTGCAAGAAGGGGTTTGAGGGAGGTGCATATTTCTTGGTGTAAGCTTCCTTAATTGTTTTAACTTCATAGGTATATGGATATACCTCTTTCGATACCCCAAATATGATTATTGAATCTCCCTTTTAGTTGGATTTTCCAAAATTCTACCATTGGTTAGCATCAGAGCATGTCGAGTGTATGAGCCATAAAAAGCATGCCATATTTCCTTAAATTCCAAATGTGTTTTCACCTAAGTTTTCCATGCAGATTAGTTGTCATCTCAAAGAATTTGTATATTTGGCGGAAAAGACTTTGGTCCATTGGAAACCATTGCAAAAATTATAGGAGATGGATTGGTTCTATATATTGTTAGTATGATATATATGCGACTTTCCTATATACTAATTGGTACATGGAAGAAAATCGTCATTTCAATATACCCAGTAGTACATGAAAGAGACATTAATGCATGCGTGAAAAGAGTGGTATGTGGTACCCAGACAATATGTGAAGAGGACTCAGTTATCCTCCCTACCAATCAAACTATAGGTAGTGCCCGTGGATAAAAGAAATGGGTGCCATTTCTCCCCAAGCTGCGAACAAAGAACAAGGTTTTTTGTATTCAGATGGTTGGGTTTCAAACCTAGAACCTATTGGATTTTCCCCATTTTTTGGACCCCTTTAACCACAAATTACACTCACGTGAAAAATGCACCTCCCTCAAACCCCTTCTTCAACACCTCTCTTCTCCTTCGGTGTTTCCATCACACATTTCTTCTGTGCTTGTAGAAAATTAGTAGGTTTTGATAGATTCAGTAGTTCAGAATTGAATATGTAGGTTTTTCAATCGATTCATTAGATTTGGGAAAGTATTTATCTATTTTTTCTTCAAATATCTACATTTTGGGAGAGAGGAGAATATTTATAGCTATAACTCCTTACTATTTACAACATTAAAATCTTCACCTCCCAAATGGGTGTCCCCTCCAACTGCTTTCACCTCAATTTTAGGTCTCTGAACCCTAACAACTGAAACGTCAAAGGTGCCTCTGCCCAGATCGAAAATCATTATGTCCTTTTTCTTCTTCTCTCTCATGGATCCATAACTTATCGTTGCGGTGGTGGGTTCATAATCTACAACTTCGACAACAGGACCCTGTGCATCCACACTTTATGTTGGTTAATTTGCAGTTGCTTAGTACGAATAAAATCAATTGTCCCTTGAACATTATTTATCATTTCATGGGATTTATCCTCATTGAAATTCCCAACAAAAGCTAGAAAAATACCTCCATAATAAATGGTGGGAAGTGATTGTCAACAAGTAATTAAGCCTTTGTGCTAGTATACAAACTTGAGAGGGCCTATGGCTATTGTTGTGATCTAATTGATTAATTGGGTACAAAGGTACACAACACATAAGTGTAGATTCCTTCTCATATATTTGAAGTGAAAATCTGCAGTTTTGTGCCTCCTTAGTGTGCACCTTTTTTGTAATTGGATGGAATCCCAACTTTGGAAACCATTTTAGAAAGAAGTTAAAAGCTCACTAACACAACTCCACTCCATAAGTAGATCAATAGTCATTGTCACTACCCATGAGGTCATCCAGTTTTCCAGAGTAGCTACACTGCTACAAAAACATTTCACATTCACAGGAAGTATTTACAGTAGGACAGTAGAGAAAGACAAAAAATATCAGTGGCATGCCTTTAAAATAATTAGGATGACTAGTCATTAGATTTCTTCCCCATTTTCTACCAAGAAAGCAGCAATGTCACCTAGTCAACATTATAAGTACATCACCTCAGACATAATAATCCATGGGATGACACCCATACCAAGAGAGAAGGAAACAATGAAAATCTGTAATGAAACCACCAGCCAATAACATATATAAATCAATATTAAAACAGAACATATAAAGGCATAAAATACCAGAAAGTTTTAATATATTGAGTCGATTGTGTAAAAATCTTCATGGCCAAAGCACTACATAATCCCATCAATTTCCATCAATATATTTTGGATTTAATATTCAACTCTAACTCACCAAAAACTTGTTAAAGCTAAAACACTGAAGAATGTTTCATATTGAGAAGCTTCTGCCATATGGGCCTACAATAACAAGAAAAATTAGCTTTGGTGTAACCAAATAAGGAACCTCATATCCTCATGTACATAACAGTTAACAATATCAAATACATATTCCATAGAAAGAGAATCCATTTTTGTCTTAAAATTCAAATTAGAGAAACTACCTTCAAGTAAAACGAGATACCAACAAGGAAATGGCATATGGCCATGCCTCGTGGCTTGAGACCTATGCACATAAACACAAATGTCATGTTAATATTTTTAGCCATGGACTCAAGATTCACAAATCACATAATACATATCCTTAGTAACTATAAAATTTCTCACCATAAGGAGGAGACATCATCTATTAGCCATAAAGTAAGCCCGATCATGATCACCTATAGTGTCATCCATTATCCATAAGTAACTTGAGGCTAAAACTTATGAGAGAAGAACCCTAAAAAAACATTCATCATCGAATTAAGAAATCTATGAAGGATTTGGGAAATTAAGTAAACCTGAATGGTACCAAGTCCAAGTGATGCAACATAAGCAGATGAAATACCTACAATTTTGAAGATAATAAAAATGAAGCTTAATTCTTTGCTTTCTAAAGCAAGCCTGACATACATTATATGAGCTAAATATATTTGTAATAACATTTTTTCTCCTCAATTTTATATATTCTACACTTTATAGACATAAGTTTTTGTTGCCAAAGACTACAGAGCATCTAACAGATTATGTAGTTCTCTAAATAAAATTTTGATAAAAGACTTGGTACAGAATTACAAGGTAAAGATATCTATCTAAGAAGTGAAACTCACCAACAAATTTGAAGATGGAAGTGCTATAAAACATGATACCATTAATTCCACTCAATTGCTTTGCAAAAGCAGTAATCCAATGTCAATTTGTAGCCTCCCATGCAAATACAATGATTAGGATTAAAAATCTATTTTTTTCCATTTTAAAGGGATAGAGTTGTCTTTTCCTATAAACTTATGCAAATTCACCCAAAAAGAGTAGATCTATGATGTATTTGAGAGGGAGGGCACATCTCCACTCAAAGAGATTTTAAGAATTTAATAGTACTTTGTTGATTACAATTTTCCATGGTGCTCTAACTTGAAAATTTTATATTAGTTAGACAGTGATTTTGCCATATGAAAGACAACATGTACCATTCACCAAACCATTCACGATGGAGAAATATGTAATGAATAAGATATTCCATAAGTTTCAAAGATGCTCCATATCCATATTGAGTTCTTTGTATATTCTCCCCGCCTCTTTTTGTAGATTACAAACACTAGTCCAAATAAGGCTACTCCAAAAGTTATACGAACAACAACCCCAACCTTCCTCGAACCGCACTCATTCACTTTGAAGAAGAAGAAGAATTTTGTGACTCATCTCCTATTTTTGAATCTTCTGATGCAACTAATAGA
Organism: Taxus wallichiana var. yunnanensis; assembly: GCA_018340775.1. Classification (NCBI taxonomy): domain Eukaryota; kingdom Viridiplantae; phylum Streptophyta; class Pinopsida; order Cupressales; family Taxaceae; genus Taxus; species Taxus wallichiana. The sequence continues at coordinate 912,717,014 of CM031237.1, read as the reverse complement.
TCTGGAGCAGAACCGGAGAAGGAACAGCTTAGAACACCTAGATAAAATAACTAAGTGCATGAAACTTCACTAATTTTACCAAAAGCACGCCCCCAAAACATGTAACTACCACTGACGTCTAGACACCCGTCAAATTGCCCATTAAATTAAACCTAGTGTCATGCCCATAAAATTTCCTTCAAATTTAAATTAGTGTCGCGAATGACCGCAAGCTCTTTACCATAGGGGAACGCCTTTCTACGTAAAATAAAATAATATAAACGAAGGTAAAAAGAGAATAGATTTAGCATTTGTTTGGGAAAGCCTAGGGCAAAGGAGAATGGGATTAGGAACACCATGGGGAAGGAAAAGAAGGAACTTGTAGGGAAAGTCACCCTTCTTATGTAACGGAAAGCCATCCTCCACTTTTTTTGTTTTCTTTCATGAGCACTATTAGATTACAATTTACGACAATTTTTTTTTTTTTTTTCGCACATTATAGTACTCCTATAACTTTGTAGACCAAGGTGTTTTCCTATTTGAGTAGATATTGATTAAATCCTTTATTCTCTAAGATGAAACTATGCAATAACCATTCGTGGATTTTAATCCTTTATAATGAAAATAATATATTCTTGTTTCATTTCTCATTCATATGGTTTTATGCATAAATGGACACAACATGCCTACAAAATAGGTTGTATCTTTTATTTTGGAATATGGGAATTTATAAAAACAATTGGGTTTGTTAAGAATTAAGTTATGATTTTTTTACCAATTTTCAGCCTAAATTAGAACACAATTATTAATATAAATAGAAAACATCACGGCAAAATAAAAAATTAGAGTTGGAAAATCATCTATTTTAATATGATTTGCTTTCATCTATATTAAATAAATTTTTATCTTGTTAAATTATTTATCTTATAATATTAATCACTTATTTATTAAGAGGAAATTAAACTTAGGCACTTACTCTTTATGTATAGATTGTTTGAAACTCATTCTTTAGAATGTATGAAAATTGTTTGATGAAATGTCCTTTTGTTTGGAATTTATAATTGGGTGTCTCGAAAATTCATCTATTTTAGTAGGATTTGTTTTAATCTGTATTTAAAAATTTGGTATCTTCTTAGAATTATTTTCCTTATCATTATTAATTGAACTTATTTATAAAGAGGAAATCATTCCTAGGCACTTACTCTTTGTGTATAAATTGCTTGAATCCCATTCTTTAAAATGCATGGAAAGTGTTTGACAAAAGGTCTCTGTGTTTGGAATTCATAATCCTGGTCATTCAAAATTTATCTGCTTTTAATATTATTTATTTTAGTATGTAAATAATAAATTATTATCTTTCTCAAATTATTTATCTTAATAATCAATATTAATCACTTATTTATTAAAAGGAAACCAAACTTGGGCACTTACTCTTTGTGTATACATTACTTGAATCTCATTATGTAGAATGCATGAAAAGCGTTTGATGAAATATGTTTGGAATTTGTAATTGGGTGTCCGAAAACTCATCTATTTTGGTATGATTTTATTTAATCCCTAATTAATTAATTGTTATATTGTTGAGTCCTTTATCTTATCTATATTAATCCCTTTTTATTAAGAGGAAATCAAACATGGGAACTCACTCTTGTGTATAAATTATTGGAATAATGTTCTTTAGAGTGTGTGAAAAGTGTTTAATGAAATGCATTTTGTTTGGAATATGTAATTGGGTGTAGGAGATATATTAATTTTATTTCAGAATTCATAAATTAATGCATATATAGTTGATTATTTATTTGTATAAAAACCTATTTCATTTGAGATGCTTGATCCATTTCCGAATCATATATAGTTTGGTTTAAAATGCATAACTTGTTTGTTCAATTTGAGAAACTATTATATTTTAATGTTTGGACAATTGATTTCATAATGCATACACAACCAATCAATTAAAGAAAGTTAATCTATTTCATGTACATAAATAGTTGATCCTGTTAGGAGGAACATTGATGTCTTGATAGTTGAGTTTAAATTAAGAAATACCAATTTATGGTTTTGTCTTGAATTGAATTGATATGCATTGAAGAATGTATTTATCATCATTTGATATAACATCCTAATGGTTCTTTAATTGTTGGAAGTGTTACATATAATTATTTATGAGGGTTGTTTAGCATAATTATCTCCTAAATGTTTTACATTTGTATTCTCATAGATGGGTACTAAGAATTTTGATCCTAGACCAAGGTGAAAGTATAATATATGTCATACATAAATGATTTTTTGGGTACCATCATACTAGTTGTTGATTTATAGGAGGCAGGCATGGAAACTTCTAGGCGACTCCTTTTTAATGTAGGTTGAAGAAATTTGATCCATGCTTATATCTACTACGAACCTTTTTATGCAGCTTATATCATCACATCTTCCACATATGAACTTGTTTTAGAACTTATACATAGGATTAAAAACCTAACATCTAGAAACCATGCTTGATATTATTATGGCTTACTTAGACACTATTATCAGACAAGAAAATTGATGATGATTTCTCTCTTCAAGAGATGGTTTTTCCACTACTTGTATGATTACTAATTATATTGATGTTATGGATTGATGGACATCAAATTATTATACCTCCATAATTTTGTACATAAATATTTCATCGTAATGTAAAGTATCTTCTCGGGTTCTATACGTAGTTGCTTAAATATTAAAAAAGATTACTTGTCCTTACCTTTTATGATAATAGTTGACTACTTTTTAATATAGGAAAATATCATACCAGTAGGTAATTATGAAATTAATTAAATTTTTTAGGAATTAAAATTTACATAGATGGTATACACTTGGAATGGAAAATGGTTCCATTTTAAGATGAGATTGTATGATGAATGAAGTTTATTGAATTAACCTAGTGGAGGCTACAAATGTCATTTCTTTTGTTATACTATGGGACTCGTGCCATTAAAACATAAATCAAAATCATTCTCTCTTGAAATGTTTGAATGATTTACGTTATAAATTATCTTAAGGAACTAATGTCTTATTTATCCTATAGGAATAATAGTGGGTCGCACGTTGAATAGTCCCTATTGATCCAATAGTAGATAAAGACCCTTTTTGTAGGGTAACTTAATCCATGGATTCCTTGCTTTTTACATATTTGGATCTACTTGTTTCTTGGCATTAGTAGCTTGAGAATTTTCCATGAATAATTAAATGGAATTCTTGTTAATATCACAACTAAAAATAAGAGGTACAAGTTGTGAAATTGTGGGAAACTAAGTTGGAAAATGTTATGGCAAGAAACTCAAGCTTAAGTTTTCACTTCATACTCTCGGAATATAGAATAACATTAGTAATATGATATTTTAATGAGTATTAGAATTCAAGATAAGTCCTAAGAAGTATAAATACATCATCTTAAACTAATGATTTTAGTAATGGAATTTCCCTTGTTTAAAGTATATTGTTAATGCCATTTTTGGGATATGAATATTTAGAGTCACTTTGTATCTTGAAATTGTAGTGGTTGGATGACCCAAGAACAATAGATTCAAATGTAATGGTTATATACATCATAAACAATATTTCAACCATTCCTCCATTTATGACTCCTTGTACTTGCACAAGTAGGTAAAAATATACACATATTTTATACAAATTTATGGTTTGTGTTAAGTATAGAAGAAAAATCCCCTCCAATCTACTACAGTTTAGAATCCTAAATCATGTTTGACAACCTAGTAAATAGAATTAAAGTATATGTATGCATTTATTAAGTTCCTTTGAACACACCCGTGGGATGAAATAAGTGTTTCGATATATTTAAGGAATGATTATGAAATAAGGGCCTTATCAATTCCTTTTTTTTAAAAAAATTCTTCATTAGCATGATTAAGAATTCGTATATGAATTCCTTAAGGTATAGAAGAAGGCTAAACCATTGATGCAAAAATATAAGCCCTTTGTTGTGTTAATTTTAGTGTCACGGACATCAACAAAGAAAGTTTATACATTAGGTTAAGGTGTAATCTTTGTGCTAGTTGTGTTTTCTTATTAAGTTATCACTTTGGTAGTTAAGAAGATTTTTTTAAAGTGGTTGGTTATAAGTGATCATACCGCTAATCCTTCAAAGGTGATTTAATATAAATTGAATTAAATATAATTGAAGGGTAACTAATGTAGTGTATGATATACAAATGCTAATATACAAAGAAATACACAAGAAAAAAAAACATGTACAATTATAAAACAATAAGAAAAAGGAGAAGATAGAGTGACTTAGCTGATTTCTAAATAATCTGGAAGTGATCTAGGAAGGTGAATAGTCAAACAAAGCTAAGAAGAGTGTCAATCGATGCTCGCTATAGGTTTTGAAACTCGGAGTGTGTTTGGACAAGAGAGCGCCCATGGGAGGACAAGAGCGCTTAGGTGCTAGTTTATGTTTTTGGGCATTGTTGCATGTGTGAATGATCTAGATTTGGTCTCTTATGTGTAGGAGGAGCTTCACTACTAGTCTCTGTTTGCCACTCTCGTTTTCTCCTTGATCACCGAATGTTCCTGTAACTTGTAAAACAAGTTGTCTACCTGCACATATCTATAAACCACATCAAATCTAATAAAAAGATGTAGAATGTGGAGTCGAATAACCCCAAAGTGGTCATCTCGAAGAGTGAACTTCGTACCAAGCATTGCACCAAATTTAATAATCCTTGTAGTTCTACGTGAAAGTGTGTGTAATGATGCCCTAGGATGCCCTTGTGCAAGTTGCACTAAGATATTGAGCTAGATATATAATATTCTAGATGCAAATGTGTGTAATGGAATATAATAAACTTCACCTTCTATGTTGTGTATGTAGAAGTGATGTAGCCATTATCCCTTGAGTAAGTTTTCTAGATGAATGATTTGAAGTGATCTTATGCCTTTGTATCCAAGCTTAGATGATAGTAGATAATGCTAGTGTTTGGGTCTTTTATTTTTAAAAGCATAATTGTGTATTATATGATTCCCTTGTTTGAATTTCATAATTGACAATTGAAACGCTGAACCAAAGTATTAAAAAGTAATTAAGAAATGAAAGGGGTCCAAAAGGATAATAAAAAGGTAAAGAAGGATAGGAGTTCCCGAAGACAAGAGTGTCTCGCGTTAGTGTCCCAACCGGGCGCTAGTGTCCGAGGTTTATAGAAAGATAAAAAAATAAAATGGTGGCAAAAATGTAAGATGTATAAAGAAAATAAAAGTTCGAAGAAAAGAAAAAGGCCAAAAGGAGTTGTCAATTACTATTTTTCTTGCGTAGGAATCATGTAAATGTGAGAATGCTTTTAAGATCTACTTATGTACCAAAGTGCATAATTTTGTGTCTACATTTTCCACCACTTTATGTCATTGAGTGAATAATTGATAGTATAAAGTAGATAGAAGATGCATATCTTGTAACCTTGTACAAAAGTGTGTAGTTAATAGCATGTCGAGTGGACAAGTGAAGCGTGGTGTGATCGCAATCACAATGTGAAGTGTGGAGGCTAGGAGAGGGAAGTAGAGCCTAGGGGTGAAGCGTATGTATAGTAGCGTGTTGTGATTGTTGATGTGAGCTGTACCTTGTTGCATAATGATAGAATTGAAAAAGAAGAGCGAACAAGAAGTTAAAGTTATGTATATGAGAAATCAAAGTAACATGTGATAAGTAAGTAAAAGTGTGAAAAAATGTAAAAGGAAAGTGTGCACTTGATGTATAAGAGTGTAAGAGATAAAGAATTATTCTGATTTTCTTGGACATGATGTTGAAATTGTTTCCAAATGGAGAGATTTTTGGCGATCTCATGCCAAGAGAAATTTTATTGCACAATCTTACGGGAGAATGAGTTTTTGGCCAATCTCATGCCAAGTGCAATTTTTTTGGGCATTCTTATGCCAATAGAAGAGTGTTGAGACGGTATAGTTTTTATCTATGCTTCTCGAATAAGCACCCGGTATGTAGACAGTACATACAAATTTGTTCGATTTTTTCCGATTATTCCCAATTGTTTTGATTGAATCGAAATGTACTTGATAAATTACTTTTTGTAATAGAGGCAAGTGCCCGCTTCTATAGAAATGTTCAAATATACTTGGAGATTGTGTTGATATGAAATTGACTATTTTTTCCTAGGAAAATACCACCCAAGGGGGACATAAGCGCCTGAACTACTTTTCGAGTTTGGGTGTTAGTGTATGCTTTGTGTTTTTGACCCAAGTCTATTTCTGGTCAATTAAATCGTGTGCTCGTATTTATTTTGTATTGTATTATGTTATACTCTAGATTTGAGTTGTTGTAGGGGTGATTTTTTCACCCAATCGATGTCTCCATCATTTGGGGTGCATGCAATGATTGTAGGAAAATGAGTTTCAAAGGAGAGGACCTTTATTTGATATGTATATCTAAAGTGGAGTTACCTACGGGGAATAGGGGATGTGCATGGTAGAAACCAAGGCACATGAAAATAAGATAGGCTAATACAAGTGTCGGTCAATCAAAGCTAACATGTAATACAAGATAATGTAGCAAACAACTAAGAAGATAAGATAGGTAGCGAGAAGAAGGTTTTATACATAGGACATTGCTCACAATGTCACAAGACAATTAGGGCCAAAGCAACCAAAGGCATATAATGATCACACAAGACATAGGGAATAACCCACAAATAATAACATAAAATAGAAAATAATAGCAAGAAAAATGTATCAGATAACTATTGTTGTATATAGGCCTACAAGGCAAATGTTGTATGCAGAGAAAAAACTACAATAATGAAAGATACACAAATAATAATGCAAACCTCCATGTAATCCTTTAGTGTAAACCTCAGTAAGGTTTTGGAGACTTCATCTGTGGAACCTTGTAAATGGATGTGGGTGCTCTTGAATATTATCCAAATGTGAGTGCAAATGATACAAACACGATACTTTAGAAAGATTTAGAATGCAAATTGAAAAAAATTATTTCGCAAAACAATTCAGGAGGATTTGTAAGAGAGTAAGCTTACAATTTATAGAAGCAAAAGTGGTTGGAAGTTGGTTGAACACAGTTGAATGCACATGTTAAAAATAACATTGGAGGAAGTTACACTAGTATCGAGGCATTTAGGGACAATAATAAATTTAATTGCGAAAGTTGCATCCGGGAAGGTGGTTGTATGTGTAATTCAATTACCCCCACCTTTCAGGAGTCTAGAAGTGTAGTTAGCTAGTATGAAGATGTGAAGTCCAAGTGGTTGTTAACTAAAATAGGTCGAATTAAATAAATTTAATTAGTATTTAATTGTGAGGAGATAATTGACCATTTAAATAAATAAATGTTTAATTATATTAGCTAGAAGGTGTTAGGATTTAATTTAATTAATTCCAAGAGAATGGTATAATTAAATTAATTAATTGTGAGAAGATACTTAACCATTTAAATAATTAAATGTTTAATTATATTAGCTAAGAAGGTGTATGAATTCATTTAATTAATTCCAAAGGCATGTTGGAATTAAATTATTTAATTCCAATGGGTAGGAATATAACTTAGGCAATAGAATTAATTTTAATTAATTCTAAAGGGGAATATTTGAATGATGAAATTAATTTAATTAATTCCAAAGGGGTGTATTGCGGTGAGATAGAATTAATTTAATTAATTCTAATTAGATAGAAGCGAGATAGAATATGTATGTATTTTTAGGGTGTCTACATTTTGCCCCTTTCTATTGCGAAGTAATAGTGCTTTTAAAGATAGTAGACACATGCAGATTGGAAAGCAGAAAATTGTGAAGCATCAAGATGCCCTAGCAAGAAAAATGGTAAAGGAATGCCCCCTCAAGCGGGTGGATGATGCAACAAGGCGGTGGACAATGCTTGATAGGAAGAAAGCAAGGGATTGGAACAAGGATGGGAAAGGATTGTGCTTGTAGCATGAGCTTCATTTGGAGAATAATTTTAGAGCAACCTTATTTTTGATGTTGCACAATAGAGTTGTCACCATGATTATAAAAGAATCAAGATGAGTAACCCAAATGCGCGTAAACAAACACACACAACAAAGAAAACATATAAAGGAAAAAAAAAAAACCAAAAATAAAAGTAGAGTGCCGACACCAAGGTTATAAAGGAGCCAAGATGTGATCACACTACTTGTAAGTGGTCTAAAAGATTAAACATCAACAATGCAACACAAAGTTGAAAAGAAGAGAATCAACTATGCCCCTAATGCGTGCCACAATGTTGATTAAGTAGATACAAATGCCTCTTGAATATTCTCCAAATGTGAGTGCAAATGCTATAAACACAAATACTTTGGAAAATTCTTCAAAACTGCAAATTGATGTGGAAGTTTATTTGCAAACAATTCAGGAGGATTTGTAAGAGAGTAAGCTTACAATTTATAGAAGCAAAAAAAGTGGTTGGAAGTTGGTTGAACACGGTTGAATGCACATGCTAAAAATAGCATTGGAGGAAGTTACAGTAGTGTCGGGGGCATTTAGGGGCAGTAATGGATTTAATTGCAGAAGTTGCATCCGGAAAGGTGGTTGTACGTGCAATTCAATTGCCCCCACCTTTCTAGGATTCTAGAAGTGTAGTTAACTAGGATGAGGATGTGGAGTCAAGTGGAGTCCAAGTGGTTGTTGACTGAAATAGGTGGAATTAAATAACTAAATTTAATTAGTATTTAATTGTGAGGAGATAATTAACCATTTAAATAAATAAATGTTTAATTATATTAGCTAGAAGGTGTTAGGAATTAATTTAATTAATTCCAAGAGAATGGTATAATTAAATTAATTTAATTGTGAGGAGATAATTAACCATTTAAATAAATAAATGTTTAATTATATTAGCTAGAGGGTGTAGGAATTAATTTAATTAATTCCAAAGGCATGTTAGAATTAAATTATTTAATTCCAATGGGTAGGAATATAGCTTAGGTAATAGAATTAATTTTAATTAATTCTAAAGGGAATATTTGAATGATGGAATTAATTTAATTAATTCCAAAGGGGTGTATTATGGTGAGATAGAATTAATTTAATTAATTCTAATTAGATAGAAGTGGATAGATAGATATGTATGTATTTTTAGGGTGTCTACATTTTCCCCTCTTTAAAGTGTTATTGCAAAGTAATAGTGCTTTAAAGATAATAGACACATGTAGATCATGATCATCGAAGAAAATCGAAAAGAAAAAATTTGGATGCCCTAAAGAAGCAAGCATTAGGATGCCCCAAGTAATTAGAATGGTAGAGGAATGCCCCCTCAAGTGGGTGGATGATGCATCAAGGTGGTGGCGATGGACAACCGCTTGATAGGAAGAAAGCAAGGGATTGGAACAAGGATGGGAAAGGAACTGTGCTCGTAGCATGAGAGTTTATTTGGAGAATAATTTTAGAGAAACCTTATTTTTGTTGTTGCAATAGAGTTGTCACCATGATTATAAAATAATCAAGATGGTTAACCCAGATGCACGTAAACAAACACACACAACAAAAAAAAAGATAAAAAAGGAAAACAAACCCAATATACAAAGTAGGTGTGACACATAGGGTTATAAAGGAACCAAGATGTAATCACACTACTTGTAAGTGGTCCAAAAAGAGTAAACATCAACAATGCAACACAAATTTGAAAAAAAGAAGACAATCAACTATGCCCCTAATGCATGCCACAATGATGATTAAGTAGATACAAATGCTCCCAAGTGGGAATAGGATCAGAACTGGAAGAGCGGAGTTAAAGCGACTCCTTATGACACTCTTGTTGAATCCATTGTGTAAATGATCAAAGTTGAAATTTCCCCAGTGAAGTTATATCATGAAGGAAAAATAATTGTGTGACTTTCCCCAAGCAGAGTTAGCATATCATGCAAAGGGAAGAAAGTGATAGTTGTAAGATTGACACAATCACTAGGGTAATAGATAAAAGTATGACATTTATCAAGATTGTATTGAGATGTTGAATGATTCACTTTAAGGGTTTTCCAATTGTAGGATTTCTATGATAAGTGAATGTTTGTTCAAATTTTGTAATTTTTTTTTAATTTTTTTTGATTTTTTGAAATATTTTTTTTTTGGATTTTTATTTATTTTTTTGAAATTTTTTGATTTTTTATGATTTTTGAAAGTTTTGAAATACAAATGCAAAAAAAAAAAAAAAAAAACATTCCATGGCTTAAATAAACCAGAGGAAAACACAACACATGCAAATGAAAAAAGATATAAAATAAGTAATAGAAAGAAACCCAATATGAACAGGAAGGAACCACACCAAAGTTATATGTGAACTAGGATGCGAATAAATTTCTTGTAATTGGTCTACAAAAAGATAAAACAAAGTAAAACAAAATGAAAACTGAAAAAGAATAAAAAACATCATCACAATGTTAACAAACTGCAATAATACAATACAACATGTAAAAATGACGTCTAATGACACTCTGAATGTGTTCCACATTGAAGAACTAGACAAATTTGAATGCCCCCAAGTGATAGCTTAGCACGTGAGAGGATTGGATCGGGTGAAGAGTGGAGTGATACTTAGATACTCCAAAATATACTCTTGTCGGATCCCATTGAAGTTTGATCTTGTATTGGATTAAAATGTAAAATCCAAGTGTGCCCCAAGAAAAAGTTATATTGTGAAAGGGTAAATGATTTCCTCGAGCATAGATATACACCATGGGAAATAAAGATGAGTATGATCTGGAATGATCATGAGGAGCACCATCAAATGGAAAAGTTGTTGAACTATGTTATCCAGTTGCTGAAAGTTTTTGTCAAACATTATCTGAATGTTTTGATTATGACAATTTGAAACTATTTTTGAGTTTTGGACAATTTTATATTGTTTTTGTGTTTTTGAACAATTTTATATTGTTTTTATTTTTATATTGTTTTTTTTTTGAAGTTTTGTGAGACATTTTTGAAAATTTTTTTTATATTACAACTCGGTAAAAAGGTACACTACTTGAAAGTAAGTACAAATAATTAAAAGCATTCCATTCCATTGGTAGAAATGTAGATGATAAAATGATAGGGTGTTTCACTCCACTCGTGGCTCCACGCAACTAGGAAGATGTGAGGGCTCATCACCTTGAGCCAAAAGGACGTGAAAATGAGATGAATATTGATATGAAAGGTGAAGATAATGGATGTGATGACGAAGACACAAGTGTAATAATGATCCATATGAGAAAAATGTAACTCATCTCTAGTCAAGATTATCTTGACCGATTACAAGATGATTCCACTTTATAGGTTTTGACTTGACTTAGATCCATTGATGGCCTACTGATTGGAAAAATCTGGTTGAAGGAATTGGTGTCTCTCTTAACATGAGCAACTAAATTACTTCTTGGGATGTTTTTTTGATTAAGCACTTTGATTAAGATTTCATAAAGGCTTTATTGAATTAATTATTTATTGATTTTTTGAAGGACCCCTACATGTTGCCCCATGCCATCAGTAAAAGGCAAGGGCTCAACACCAAAGAAAAAATGTAGGTGAGTAAGGGATTTCTCCATTCCTAGTCTCATACTTGCCAATAAGAAGTATGGGCTTATCACCAAAGACTATGAAGGATGAAAGGTGTATTGATTTTATATTTTTTTTATTTTTTTAGATTGATTTAATTTTCCTTGTATGTTGATAGTGTGCTTGTTGGGAAGGAACATTCTTCCCCCAAGTCTCAACCTCATGTGCGACTAGTAGGATGCAAGGGTTCAACACCGTAGATTGAGATGGGTGGTCAAAAAGGACCGGGTAAAGAAGTTTAGTGCTTTCATTAAAGAGAGAGATTATTTGAAAGGAGGAGTTTCCATCAGTAAGCTTTGAGACAAAACCATAGGTAAAAAGATCTGAAATGGTAAGAAACCATAACAAAGATGAGACACACAATGCCCAAGAGGAACAAGGTTAACATGTGTGTGTAATAGGTGAAGAAGGTGAGTATATGATAATGGTATGATTAAGGTATCTTCCAATAGATGGAATGCCTAACATTATTTGTACACACTTTTTCCATTTTTGATTGGCAAACAATGCTCTAATACAAAGTTTTATTCTCTTTTTGTGATTTTTGAGTTTTCTAAATGTTGGTGGATGAGGAGTTTGGAAATGGAATCATCAAGAAAAAGGTCCATGTTTATTGAAGTTGAATGGTCTTGAGATACAAGACTTGTAGATGAAATGCAAGTCAAGAGGGAGAATCAAAAGATTCGATAAGTCCTAAAATATGAGACTTGGATGGACATGAGCCAAGTCAAAGGAGTGAAACCAAAGTTTTGATAAGTCTTGTAATATGAGACTTGGGTGGATAGGATCCAAGTCAAAATATTGAATCAAATGATTTGATGGGTCTTGAAGTACTAGACTTGGGTGGATAGGATCCAAGTCAAAGGATGTGTGATTAGATAAGTCTTCGATGAGATCGAAAGACATATGTGATGTTAGAAGAAGATTTTCAATGCGGGGAAGATGTTGAGATACATATTCACTTGTGAGAAAAAGAGCATGAGGAAAGAAGGATAAATCTCTAGATGTATACTCAGGGTTCCTTGTAAGCCATAGAGAGGAAATAGTCAATGTTTCTCCTTCTAGGTTGTGAATTAGTTGATTGGACAAAATATTTGCAATTAAAGCTTGAAATGGTTGAATAAGGATATTCCTGGTATACATACCTCAAAGAATGTGCACATGTAGATATCTTGACAAGTAGGAATCATCGTTGATGAGATTCCTACAGGATGGATCATGTGAGGTATAATGGACATAGAAGGTTGTGTTGTCACAAGTGTCCAAGCTTGTTGTTGTTGTATTTTGACAACAAGACTAGAGATGTTAGGCATAGGAGCTGGAATGGAAAGAATAGAATGAAGCTCAATGGTGTTTGATGATGGACCCTCTTTTGTCATGTCAAGGGTTGAAAGAGAGTCTTGAAGAAAATTCAAGTTCTCGTTAGGTGTTAGAAGATTGTTGTCCAAAATAGGTTCAATGTCTGTTTGGACTATAGGAAGAAAATATGTAGAAGAAATGGATTGGTTTGAAGGGGAGATACTTGACCTTCATCATGATCTCATGGAATGTCAGTATGAATAGAAGTGGGAATAACATTCAAATCTTCATTTGAAGGTGTGGAAGTTGACATGTCATCGGTTGCAAGAGCTTCATCGTCAAGATCTACAAAGATCTCTCCATCATCAATTAAGTCTTGGACATAGTTCTTAAAACATGTACATTTATCGTTGAGTGGCCATCAATGTGATGAAAATCACAATATGCATGAGGTTTTTACCAATATGGCTTAGGTTCTCCTTCAATCCAAGGTCTTGTAAGGGGATATTTTATCATCCTAGCCACTTTGAGTTGATGAAAGACACTAGAGAGACTTTTTCCGAGGGGTGTAAACTTACGTTTAACTTTACATGCAACGTAGTGTCTTTTTGTATGATTGGATTTTTGATTGATTGGTCATGTATGTTGGGCATATTGTGATTATTATGATTAACATGATGATGATTGTGGTTTCGGTTGATGTACCAAGATGAAGTTCTAGTACGATTTATGATGAGGTTGATGTTTGACAAACTTCTCTGAGAGGTCCATTATTGATCCCTTTGGAAGGTTGTATGATTGATTTTTGACATTCGTCATGTTATTGGGCATATTATGATTATCTGTGACACCAACAATGATGACATTGTGGTTTTTGATGTACCAAGATTCATCATGAGAAGTTCTAGTATGGTGATTATTGCGAGTGAGGTTGAAAGAAAAATGTTTGAAAAACTTCTCTGAGAGGTCCATGTGAAGGTGGTAATAGATCCCTTTGGAAGGTGTAAGAACCAATCCAAATCTTTTCCTCCTAGACTTCTAGGAAAAAGGCACAAGAGAAAGCTATCGTTATATGCCACTTCATGACATGCTATGGAAAATTCTTTGATATGTTGTCTTGGATCAGTTTTTCCCTTGTATTTTTCAAATTTGGGCATCTCAAAAGACTGTGGGAAGGGTATATAAGATGTCCATATTAAAAGGGTATGGACACAATTCATCAAAATTGAATTGTTTGTTGTTTTTTTTTATACCCACAATGGTGTCTTTCATCATTTTCCATTCTTGGGAAAAGGATGAATTGTATAAATCCACCATTGTAATGAAAATGAGAGAGAGTGAAGAAAGGTATGATGAATAATGCAACCCTTAGAAAAGTGAATGCTAAGATGGAAGTGATGAAAATGTTTGAAAACCTTGACTCCTAGCAAAGTGAATGCTAAGATGGAAGAGGGAAGAAGATGGAAAATGTTTGACCCATAGAAAAATGAGTGCTAAGAGGGAAGAAGCAAAAAAGTTAGTCGAGTTCTCGTCTCTCTTAACAAAATGATAGTAAAGAGAAAAAGGGATGACAAGAAGTTAGATGTGCTCTATTCCATAAAAAAAATGAGTGTTAAAGGAAAAGAGACTTAACAAGGTGGACATGATCAACTCGTAATCAAAATGAATGATAAGAGTGATGAAGAAATGTAAAAATGTTAACTCCTAACATGGTAAGTGTTAAGAGAAATGAAAAAAAGGGGGAAAAGTGAAATGTGCTCGACACTTAACAAAATGAATGTCAAGGGAGACAAGACTTAACAAGATGAAGTGATCAACTCTAACAAAATGTGTGATAAGAGTGATGAAAAGAGGGGACTTCACAACACCTAACAAAAATGAGTGATGTTAAGGTGGAAGATGGGTTGAAATGTTAGTTTAGATGATTCTTAACAAAATGAGTGTTAAGAAATATGAAGAGGTTTGAAATGATTTTATGATCCTTTACAAAAGTGAACGTAAAGAGGAAGAGAGAAAAAGGTTAGTGTGCTCAACTTGCAATAAAGTTAAGTGTGACAAGAGGAGACTTAAAACACAATGGAAAGATGCTCAACTCTTAACAAAAATGTGTTAAAGGAAGAGACTTAGGAAAAAAATGATGGATTTTCTCAACTTTTAACAAGATGTATGTTAAAAAGGGAGACTTAAGAAGATGATGAATGATGTCAAATCTTAACAAAAAATGTTAAAAGATAAGACATGACAAAGGAAGTGAAAGTACTAAAAGAATGAAAAGGTAAAGGTCATCATAAGAAGTGAATAAATGATGATAAAAAGGTCTAAATCTCACAAAAAATGGAGATAAGAGACAAGGGGGAAGTGATGGATTAGTGATCTCAAATTAAAACAAAGTGAATGCTTTAAAGAGAGAAGTGATGAAGTGATGATGAAGAGAAAAGATGACAAGAAAAATAAGTGAATGTCAAGTCCAAATAAGGATAAATTTGGAGATAGTGAACACAATAGAAGATGAACCCAAATAAGGAGTATTTGGGATTTTGAAAAGAAGGTGAAAAATAATCCAAGTAAAGTGTACTTGGAAAGATGAAAGGAGAATGAATGTAAATCCAAACAAGGAATGTTTGGAAAATGAAAAAAATATACGAATGTGAAAGATGGATCCCAAACAAGGAGTGTTTGGAAAAAAAGAAAGTGTGGAACACTACTGAAAAAAAGAAAAAGAAAACAAAAAGAAGAAAATAGAAAAAGAGTTCTTGTTTAACTATTTGTTTGTGGCCTCTACCTTAGATTGGCTTGGACAATGTTTGGCTTCCTAGGTGGCTCTCTCAACTAGGTGTCAAAAATATCCGAGCAGCAACGCTATGTATTGCTAGTATAGACGGATTTACTTTACCCCCTTTGAAACCTTGAGAAAAGACCTTTCTCAGAATGAATCACATTGGGGTCGCCACTAAGGATATCCATGACTCTAACTCACAAAGGCTTTACTAGTCAGGTAGGAGAAAAGGTTCCCATTTTCATCCACTAGTTCCCTCAAGGTGTGGACTACTTTGGGGTTCCTAGAACCACCCCCTTTTTTGTAGCTTAAGGCTTATGCCAAGGGGGTTATGTTCTAGTTAAGCGGTCGAGCCATAGCTCTTAACCAAACCTACAAATACAATGTTTTGAATGTGGTGTTTTTTTATCTTTTGATTTTAATGTGGTTTGATTGTACTCCTTTGGAAACCTGTAGTTAGTAGTTTTTGAGTGTTTTATCCACCTTTTTGAGAGCGGGTCCTACAAGAAAAGATTATAAAGTTCTCTTGAGGAGGTAAAAGACAAAACAACAGAAGCAAGTTCACGCTTTTGATTTCCAAGATCGCTTTAAAAGCGTGAGGAAAGAGCATACACGTAAAACAAGCTTTGATTAAAAAAATTAAAAAAGTTAATTCCCAAAACAAAAAGAAACAATCACATTTTTGATTTCCAAGATCACTTTGAAAGTGCGAGGAAAGAGCATACGCATGAGGTTGTTACGTTAAAAAAAAAAATTAAAGTTTTTAAAAAAAAAACTACAATTTTTTTTTTTTGAAAAAAAAGAAAGTGTTAGGAGAAATGAAACCATAAATTTTTTATAAGTCCAAATCAAAAATTATTTTTTTCCATTGCATAGATCTTTTCAATACCTTTCCGTAAAAAAAAAAATGAAGTCATTCCGAGTTTGGGAGAAAAATTTATGGCTTCCGGAAGATGGGCTATGGTAGCAGCTCTTAGTGAAAAATTTGAATGTGAGAAAAACGCCCCAATAGCTTGTTTTTTTGGTTTTCTGAATTTTGTACTTCACCTGAGAAGCTAAAATTTTGACAACAAGGTTAAAAAGAACAATAAACATAAAGAAAGAGTTAGATCACAAAATGATTAACTAAAATGAAAGAAATAAATGTGGGGAGTCCCACCGTGTGCCAAAATGTATGCAGAGAAAAAAACTACAGTAATGAAAGATACACAAATAATAATGCAAACCTCCCATAATCCTTCAATACAAACCTCAGTAAGGTTGTGGAGACTTTTTATGGAACCTTGCAAATGGATGTGGGTGCTCTTGAATATTCTCCAAATGTGAGTGCAAATGCTACAAACACAGATACTTTGGAAAGCTTCAGATTGCAAATTGACAGAGTTTATTTGCAAACAATTCAGGAGGATTTGTAAGAGAGTAAGCTTGCAATTTATAGAAGCAA
Organism: Taxus wallichiana var. yunnanensis; assembly: GCA_018340775.1. Lineage (NCBI taxonomy): Eukaryota > Viridiplantae > Streptophyta > Pinopsida > Cupressales > Taxaceae > Taxus > Taxus wallichiana. Next base: position 912,699,961 of record CM031237.1, on the reverse strand, counting down.
AAGTGGTTGGAAGTTGGTTGAACATAGTTGAATGCACATGCTAAAAATAACATTGGAGGAAGTTACAGTAGTGTCGGGGCATTTAGGGGCAGTAATGGATTTAATTATAGAAGTTGCATCCGAGAAGGTGGTTGTACGTGCAATTCAATTGCCCCACCTTTCTAGGATTCTAGAAGTGTAGTTAACTAGGATGAGGATGTGGAGTACAAGTGGAGTCCAAGTGGTTGTTGACTGAAATAGGTGGAATTAAATAACTAAATTTAATTAGTATTTAATTGTGAGGAGATAATTAACCATTTAAATAAATAAATGTTTAATTATATTAGCTAGAAGGTGTTAGGAATTAATTTAATTAATTCCAAGAGAATGGTATAATTAAATTAATTAAATTAATTTAATTGTGAGGAGATAATTAACCATTTAAATAAATAAATGTTTAATTATATTAGCTAAGAGGGTGTAGGAATTAATTTAATTAATTCCAAAGGCATGTTAGAATTAAATTATTTAATTCCAATGGGTAGGAATATAGCTTAGGTAATAGAATTAATTTTAATTAATTCTAAAATTCTAAAGGGAATATTTGAATGATGAAATCTTTATTTAAAATTTTCCCTCAACAATCAAGAATGAACCATAGAACAAGAGTGTGTCATCGAAAAATGAGTGTATCGTATGCAATTGAGAATAAATGCTAGAAATATATATTGTGAAGCATAAAGTGTGAAGTGTAACAAGAGTAGGTGATGTGAGGTGCGGTGATGAATTGTTTCCTCAACAATCAAGTGTGATCCGTAACACTATAGTGCATCATCTAGTAATGAAGTATGTGTTGTACTTGTTTGACATTGTAAGAGACGAAATATTTATCGTGAAGCAAATAACATGAACTGTAGAAAAGGAGATAAGAGTAGACAATATAGACATTAAATAGTGATGGAGGGGGAGAAAATGAGATGCCAACCAAGTGTGTATATCAAGATCTATTAGCCAAAAGATGTGATCATTGCGAGTAAGAATAACCAAAGTAGGTATAGTGCACGAAAGGATGTATACCCTATATAGAAAGTAGTATGTGTACCATGAGTAGAAGGATCCATAAGTAAGCATGAGTAGAAATATGTGTATGGAGTAACATAGAAGCATAGATAGATGTAACAAGATTGTACACATAGTGTAGATGAGAGAAAGCACTGCTAGAAATATTGACCTGAATTACAAAACAAGAGATTAGTATGGATAAGTGACTACTAATTAGAACATGCAACTATGGGGAATTTGGATGCCCCCAAGTGTGCGAGTGATGGAGATCTATGCAATGAGATCAGTAGGCAAGAGTCCATGATATGCTAAAGAGGATGAACATATGTCGTGTGAAAGTGCATGTATCATAACATGTGGAGTAGGATTGTGCCATGCATGTGGTGAAACTAAAATAGGTAGAACATTAATAAACACGAGAGCTACCAAAGAAAAATGTTAACATGGTGAGGGGAAAAACTTATAGAGTCCGAGATCCCAACTGGATGAATATGAAGTGTATAAGCAATAAGAATGTACACAATAGGGGAAAATATAATATGTATAACATTGTGGATGTTGACAAGAGTGGCAAAAGTAAGTGCAAACATAAGGACCAATATGTGAGTAAAAAATGTGTAATATATGTAATTCTAGGAGGTTCATCAGCATGAATGTCAAGCAATGGAGGTAGAGGAACAAGACACATCACAAGCAATATGCTCAATTTGGGAAGATCATAAGCAATAAATTAGTATGAATTAGCCCATATGACCATATACAAAAAGGTGGGGAGAGGGGAATTTATTTCCCTCATGGATGTAACAAGATAACATGAAAACATAGGAAATGAATTATGCATGGGATCTTGAAAAGTGTGAGGATTAGGAATCATTATTAAAGCAAAGTGTACAATGCTCTAACATGTGAGGAGGAAAGTGTGGGGAGAAATGTAACATTGGTAGCACTAAGCATGGGATCAATAGAAGTGCATCAAGAGTGGGGCATAATGGGAGGAGTATCATGGGTACTAGATAGAAAAATGATCGTGTAAATCAATATTACTGTGGTGCATCCCAAGAGGAGAAGTATGTACAATGTAGGTAATTTCATGAGCATCATGTGTAAGAGGAATATCACAAGGAGTAGCAACATGAGGTGTGGAATCTACTATAATAATATCCATAGAAGAAGGTGTAGCAAGGGCATTGTGTGTTATGGCATGGGTAAAAATAAGTGTATGCATAATATGTAACCAAGGATGGCCTAGAAGGATAGTATAAGGAACATCATGAGGCATAATGTGACATAGAACATTAAGAGTGCAATATCCCATAGTAAGGGGAAGAGAGATTGTGCCCAACACTTGCTTAGGTGTATTATCAAAGCCACATATACAAAGAGTAGATGGATTGAGATGAGTAGCAGAAAGTCCTATTTGATGGAGAAAGGAAAGATTTCATACATTAATACTAGATTTAGGATCAACTAGGACTCACTTAAAGAAGATTATGAAGTTGAACCTAGATATATAATGGGAAGCATCAAAATCAAAGGGATGGGAAGCCATGAAAGATATTATAATGGGCATGTAAGGAATGGGTTTACCAAATGATTTAATATAAATTGAATTAAATCTAATTGCAGAGTAACTACTGTAGTGTATGATATACAAATGCTAATATACAATAAAGACATAAGAAAATAAGTATGTACAAATATAAAACCCTAAGCAAGAGGAGAAGATAGAGTGACTTAGCTGATTTATGAGCAATCTAGAAGTGATATGGGAAGGTGAATAGCTGAAATAGACTGAGAAGAGTGTCTTCAATGCTTATTAGATGTTTTGAAACTTAGCAATGTGCCGAACAAGAGCACCTGAGCCTTAGTGTCCATTTCTAGGCGTTGGTGTCTATGTGGATAATCATGATTTGGTTTCTTTTGTGTAGGAGGATCTTCGTTACGAGTCTTTTTTTGATTTGCTTTGGCTCCTTGATCATTTCATATACCTATAACCTGCAAAACAATTTGTCTACCTACACATGTCCAAAAACCACATTAAATTTGATAAAAAAATATGTAGAATGTGGAGTCAGACTAACCCCGACAAATCACTTGAAGAGTGACCTTAGTACCGAATGCTACACTACATTTCAGAATCCATGTAGCTATGTGTGAAAGTGTGTGTAATGGTGCCCTAGGATGCCCTTGTGCAAGTTGTACTAAGATAGTAGGATAGATCTAGAATACTCTAGATACAAATGTGTGTATTGGAATAGAATAAAATTCCCCTCCTATGATGTGTATGCAGAAGTGATGCAGCCCTTGTCCCTTGAATGAGTTTTTTAGATGAATTCTTTGAAGTGCTCTTGTGCCTTTGGATGCAAGCTTAGGTGATAGTAGTTAACGTTAGTGCTTGGGTATTTTATTTTGAAAAGCATAAATGTGTATTTATATGATTCCCTTGATTGAATTTTGTAATTGACAATTGAAAGGCCGGCCCAAAGTAGTAAAAAGTAATTAAGAAATGAAATGGGTCTAAAAGGATAAGAAAAAGGTAAAGAAGGACATGAGTGCTTGACACTAGTGTCCCAACTGGGTGCTACCATCTCGAGGCCATAGAAATATTAAACAATCAAATGTAATCCATAGTGCAAGATGTATAAAGCTAATAAAAGTGCAAAATAAAAAGTAAAAGGCTAAAGGGAGTTGTCAATTACTAGTTTTATTGCTTAGGAATCATGTAAATGCTAGCATGCTTTTAGGACCTAGAAATGTACCCAAGTGCATATATTTTGTGTCTACAGAAGGCATAACTTGTTGGGGCCACACCTTTCCTTGGCTATAGGATTTCATTGCCTAGAGTATATTTTGAAAACTATGTTGGCGATAATAGGAGCTAATGAGTATTTATCTAAAATATCAAGTTTTAAACTCATACCTTGGTTGTTGGATTGGTATTGTATCAAGTTTCCTATTAACCTGATTTTTTTACCTTACTTCATATGAATAAAATTGTATCTTGAAATGATATGACAGAGAAATAAAAATTTATTGATTATAACTTCCTAGATGATCGGCTTCTATGTGGACATGACTATGTAAAAATAATCGTCTAGTATAAATGAATCATAAAAATAAAAATAAATATAAAAATTGTTGTAATTTTTTCCTTGTAATCATGGACATAAAAAAGAAAAAATATTAATTATGACATATGATATTTGAGTAGAGGTTCAAGCTATGAAAACTAGAGGATTTTTTTGACATGATTAATTTTTGTGAATATATAGGTAAATGGGTATTGTGTCAAGTGTTGTCAGTGTGTTATAATAGGGAAATGTTCCCATGTGAATTCCGGACATAATGTGATGTACCATTGTGTATTATTTTTATTGATGTGTAATGCATTGTAGATATGTTCTATTGTAAAATCTTATTTCATATATATGTCGTTGTGTTGAATGGAACCTATTATATTGGGCCTTCTAAGAGACTTTGGGTGATGATTCGTGGATATTGTGTTGGTGGAAGTGTTTAGATATGCATGCTATTATTTTATTCTAAGTTAAAATTGATGATGGATGAGATATGATGCCCATATGGATGTCGAGGAACACATTCGATGATTGTGCAAAATTGATCCCCTCATGTGGCCACCAAAGATACTCGGGCATGTGATGTGGATAGTTTTACTTCTTTCCTTATTTTGAATTTTGAATAGTGTCTAGAATCAACATTATTTACTTGATTTATGATTTGAGATTTTATTTAGATGATGTAATTTATATATATATATATATATATATATATATATATATATATATATATATATATATATATATATATATATATTTATTAAGGGCAAATAGTTTTGAAGGGACTATACCCTGTATACAAAAGGGCTCAAAAGCCAGATAGCATAGGTGAGAGAAACAACCCAGAGAAGGGCAAACGGCCAACCTAAGAGGGCTCAACAGCCAGATATGACAATACATGAGAAGAAAGGATCCAGACAAACAATGATCCAAAAAGTAGCAGAAAAGATCAAAAAGCAAACAAAAGATATTCATCATATAAAAACTCCGCAAAAGAAGCTCCAGAACCGCCAGATAACAACAACTTTGCAGCCAAAAACAACATCACAACAACCCGTTACTTGATAGCCCTATCAATCTTGGTTTTGATAGCCTACAATGACATGAAGAAGGAAATGGCAGTGGCCTGAGAGGAGTCTTTCATATCTTCCTGAGCAATTACAATATCCCTTTTCTCTTTGGGGCCCCAAATGTCTTCATTAATCCCACTTAAACTGCAAACACTATGAACATGTTGTTCAATGAAATTATAAATGCTTTTAAGGGCAGATAGTATGCAGTCATTGTGAATTTTTGCATTCCCATTCTACCATCCAAAGACTGTAACTTCTTGAAAACTTCAGCAATAACCCCCTCTTCATCATCACTTTGAAGTATTCCTTTTCCCTTAGCTTTTTCCATATTTTTTATAGTCCCTTTGAGCTCTTGTATTTCCTTTTCCATCCTGTCCACTCTGTCCATCAAGTCCTCCTCCTTGGGTTCCTCCATCGGTTTGCTGATATGCAGGAGGTTCTCAGCAAGCTCCAGGTCTTTGTGACTTCTTAGGACCCGTTGAGAAGAAGGGATTTTAGTTTTTATGCTCTTGCTTTTCTTGCTAGAAGCAGCAGCTTCAATCTTCCTTTTCACAGGGGGGAGTGGAAGCGGTGTGAGTAGGTGGAGGTATGGAGGAAGAGGGTGGGGTAGGATTCATGCGGGGTAGTTAGAACAGTGGCGATGGATCAGGAGGATTAGCCCTTGGTGTAGAGGGACAGCCCTAGAGTGGCTCTGAACTTCCCTAATTGATTTCTCCAGTGAGTTTATCAAGTAGTGAGGGAAGCTGATGATAATATTTCTACGAAAGTGATTAAGAAATATCAAATGTTTTTGAGGTATAGTCACAAATCTTCCTTCAAGAGTTACATACCTAACAACCATCCTGGCAAGCTCAGCAAAAGGCTCAGGAATCGACGCCACCTTGATGCCAGTAGTCACAAATTCAAGATTCTCCCCATCGTCCAGGAACTTCTTGGTCTCCACCTCCCTGTCAACCTTCTTATTGAAGAATTTGGTGCCCTCCAGGCTGAGGCCCGTGATCTGGGTGATGAGCTCTTCCATGATCTCAATCTCCATGTTGCTGTATTTGACAACCCGATTCTTCCATCCCTGGGTGAATCTAATAGAAATGTCTTGATCAAACCCTTGAATCCTTTCAATTAAATTTGACAAACCCCCGATTTGAAGGTAGTTCCAAAGCACCATATCCTCTTTCCACGCCGGATTGTGGGTGGGTTCAGTTTTGCAAGGTGGACCCCCCATGTTTCCACTGTTTCTGTTCCTGTTCGAACGGTAAAAATTCTATCACTATGCAGGACAAGCTGAGCTTTGATGTTGGTTTTTGAATCTTTCCCTTCGTGAAAGCAAATTTAATTATTATACCATACTTGTAATTAGTGCCTGCTCCTCGGCTTTCTTCCTATTCCCGAAAATGATGACAGTCCGGCTTGCACATATCACATCAATCATACATATCTTATGTGATGTCATCATATTGTACTTGAGGATCCGCACATTAGCATCCACATTACAGCCGTTAGTGTTGATTTACTCGCCATGTAGATCATTGATGTAATTTATATATTTATTTGGATTGAATGAGGTTATTTAAAAATTTCTTTTGGTTGTCATTTTTAAGGATTTCTCTTGCTATCTTGACCTTGAAGCTTTGGATTGCAACCATTTGGCCATTTTTGGTCACATTTGTAACATGGTATTTTTAATATGTTTTGATAAATGCTTATTACACAATGTGTTGTACATATTTGTCCCACTTGGGCCCTCCCTAGTTGGTTGGTCCTCATGCAAGTATAGGGGACCGACGGTAAATCATGCATGCTTAGATTTTGTGATGGTATTCCTAACCCTTGAAACATAGGTGTGGAGATTTTATTAGATCATGGAGTATTCCATTACTTATGAGGGGATGGATGTAGGGACTCATGCCCCCTCACACACGATATAATGGACTATTTATGCATATTAGTGGTGTTTTAGATTTTGTGGTTGTATTCCTAACCCTTGCAACATAGGTGTGGATGTATGGGTCACACGAGGATGGATGGATGTGGATATTCTTAATATGTACATGTGTATTCTATATTATTGCAAGAGGGATATATGTAGGGACTCATGATGGATTTCCTTGACTGTATACAATATATGGTATTGATGTGATAGGGATATATTATCTATTGACTATAAGATGACTAAACTCATGTAAATATTGTGTTGCATAGTGCATGTTTTGGGAGGTTTAAGATATTAGTGAGTTATTTTTATGAGCTATTTTTCATAGTGGTGGTGATATTTTATTTTGGTAGGGACAATACTTGGCACTTGAGAGACTAATTTCTTGGTTGTGACACTTGTCCTCATTAATTACTCTTCAATTCCTTTTATATTACTTTATTATAGAAACATTGATGACTTTATATCATGACACTATTACTTTTACAATCCTTGGAATTCTAAATTTTATTCCTATATGCATTGGAATTTTGATCATACTTCTCCATGAATATATAAACAACCGGACCTCTTCTTCCTATATTTTATGATCAAGTACCTATATTTACTCCACTATTTTTATAAACCTTATAACCTTGTGCTACCATAAATTTCACATCGATACATTAACTAATCTATATTATCTTTCAAAATTTTCAAGCGATGTGTTTTGAACAAAACATAAAGACCAACCTTGAGGCTACTATGCCGCTTAATCACATGACCACTGGAGTGATGACATTCTTAGAAATCGATATCCCTACTAGTGTTTAATTTCTTCATGTACATTACATACCATTGGAAAGAACATTATTGGATTAGTTATCATTTATAATTCTTAGCAGATTGCTTATGACACATGGATATTATATGTACTTTGTGATCATGGTGATAGTTGTTGTTAAGGAGGATATGATATTTCAGTTTAGATGATTAGACTTCATTCAAAAATTACATGCTTGATTCAAAGGTGGATTACTTTAGAGGATGATCATACCTTAGAGATGAGTGAGCCTCGGTAGAGACATGTGAATATGATGTTGTGTTATTGTGGTATTGTGCATGTGTCATTATACGCCCATAGTGTTAAACGTACCCTTCATCCTTGGTAGTGTAAGTTAGGTTTGCATAGTATTCCTTATTGTGTGAGTGTCAAGTTGTAATTATTATGTCAAACGAAGTAGATAGGTGTGTTTTAGATTCATCTTGTGGTTGTGCTGATGGGATTTATGTGATGTTGGGTTATAATTTTTTGGGAAACCTATGGAAAATTGAAACTAAAATTTCACAACTATGAAAACTCTATGAGAAATTAATTAAATGAGCAATACAATAATAATTTTTTTAGCATTTAAGTCTACTTTTGAGAATACCATTTCTGAAATTGTTGGACGTGATTTATAAATGGAAAGAAAAAAGATTTATAAGAAAGAATGAACTACCAATATTCATAGAACATGAAGAATTGGAGGATATTACAAGTTATCACCCACCCCTTGTGGTTGTGATTGATGAAAATATCCTTTCTCTAGCTAACCCTGGATTTGATGTTACATAAAAGGTGATGATCTTATAAAGGGAGGGAGATATAGTGCCCCCTAAATATTTATCCCCATCCCTTGTTGATTCTAGCCTTACCTTATTTGTGATGTGGCTTGTATTTTTCTTATGCATACTTTGACCAAGATGCATGTAGTTAGTAATTTTATGTGACTATTTTGTTGCTAGCCTTTGGAATATTGATATCAACTAATCATAATACATTAGCTATGTAACAAAAATAGAATGCATAGGTTTATATTTCTCTTCACCCATTTAGTAAGAAATAAATTATGAATAAGGTAATAAAGTGTTATGTTATGGTACACAATTAGTTTGGGGTAGGGGTCTTGATATTTATATCTCTCGATGTTACTCAAATAGTTATAAATAATTAAAATTCCACGTGCATAACTATATGAATTAGATACAATTTTTTAAAATAAATTTAATAAAATAATAAGTGCTTATATAAATAAATTTGTAACCGTCGAGTTAATGTTTTATGCAAGTGATCTATCAATTTTACTAAATAAGGAGTGTGTTATATTGCATAAATTTTTTGGTAATTTGACTTTGGGGAAATTTATTTGATTTTCCAAAGTGCCTTCAAATGCTATACTATTTCATAATAGTATGGTGAAATAATGAAGATGATATAAATAATTCCTTATATGTGTTGCCATATTTTCCTTACTTTTGATATACTTTTTTTTGTGTGTGTAGATGCTGTAATTTGGACCTCATTTTGTTTAGCTAGGATTTAAAATAATCCCTCTCACCGTATCACACACACATGCATTGACAATAAAAATAATAAATAAATCACTCTTGTCAATGGAAATATATATTTAAGGGAGACAAGTTTCTTCACCCGACTACCATTGACATGTGGTGATAAGAAACATAAAATGAAGATAAAAAGAGAAGAGATTTAACATTTGTTTAGGGAAGCCAAGGGTAGAGGATAATAAGAGTAAGAGCACCACGGTGAAGGGAAAATAAGGAACATATAGGGGTAGTTCACCCTTCGATCTAATAGGCATGTCATCCTCCACTTTTTGTTTTCTTTCATGACTCTAGCTCCTAATATAGCTTATGGTAATATTTTGTTTTTACACATTAGATTACTCCTATAGATTTTTAGACCTAGGCGTTTTCCTATTTGAGTAAAAATATTGATTAAATCATTGATTCTCTAATATGAAACCATGTAGTAACTAGTAATGGATTTTAATCCTTTCTAATGAAACATAGAGGTCCTTGTTTCATTCCTCAATCACCTAGTTTTTGCATAAATGGACACAATATGCCTTCTAAATAGATTGCATATTTTATTTTGGAACATGGGTATTTCTAAAATTTTATGGATTTGTTAAGAATTAAGTTATGAAGAACTTAACCAATTTCAGCCCAAAATAGTTTTGGTTATTGATACGAGGTAGAAAACATCGTAGGAAAAGAAAAAAATATAGGTGAAAAATCATCCATTTTAGTATGATTTACTTTAATCAGATTTAACAAATTGTTATCTTGTTGAATTTTTATTAAACCTAAATTGTTAAATTTAAGAGGTTGGTAACCGATGGTAGATTATCCTAATCAATTATTTTCCAAGGCTAATTGTAGCAATATTAGGAATAAACATTAAGTAATGATAAATAATGATAGAAAATACAACCAAGTACTAGAAATGAGAAGGAGACAAAGAATTAACTCGGTATTCTTGATTGTGTGTTGATCTAGGTTGGCCTAATGAATAGAAAGAGATGGAAATGATATGACAAGTCTTCATCTCTATAACTATGTCCTAAACAACTGCATGGACAAAGGCATATAGTGCAGCCCAAAATGTACCCCATTATGGCCCTTTTTATACATCCATGTCTATCTATACCTTCACTCTGAAACTTCCCGGATCTATGCACTACTTCATGATATTCTCATATATGAAATTTGGACCTTTAACAATGTGTGGTGTGCTCAATGTGTAGTTGATTGAATCTTCAAGACCCCATATGGTGAAGGAATCCTACGAAAGAAACATTAGTTTGGTTTTGGGCACCCATATGCACTACCAACATCGCCACTAGTCCGAAGAGGGATCAAACCGCACATTGTTCTTGCCTAACATGTGATATATATAATGTATGAAACCATATTTATAATCATGACCTTGCAACAATGTAATTATATATGAACTTGTTCCCTATCTTGACTTGACTTTGACAATGTTCCTTTTTTACTTACAAATATGAGTGGATAAATTCCCAAGAATGAGTATGCATAGTATGTGAGGCTCAAGGGATTCTTGGAGTATATTTATTGTGATTTATCTTAGCATTTACTCATTAGAATCTTAGGAGTCAAGTAGGTAAAATATACTCCTTAATGAGAGATGAATATCTTTCTTATATATGCATTTTCAATTTGTAATACTCAAATACATCCAACTAAAATTGTACCAAATAAGTACAAATTAAGGAAAGTACCATTGGAGGGAGAGGGACAAAAGTGGTTAGGATGGCCCATATCATATGGGTGTTATGGACATTTCTGGGTATTATGGTCCGAAATGCATGTGTGAGTAATTTGAAAGTTGAAATTGTAATATGCAAGGGTATAGCCTTGTTTGATGAATTAATATGACTGTTATGCAAACAAATAGGTTATGTGTGTAAGAAAAAATGAGTCGGATATAGCACAGGTTAGCATAATTGGACAAATTGAGCAAGTGTGGGATAGTGTAAGAGTGTTGTATAATTTGTGTTTTTGCAATACATGAATTACCAAAATGTGTGTCTACATTCACCCCCCTTTAAGTGTGGAATTGAAAATTTAATGCTTAAAGGAAAAGTTATCGTTAGTGCAAAATCACAGCACCCCTGGACGTAGATCAATTTTCTAGGTTGATCATTCAGGCATCCAGTGTGATTGCACAACATGGAAACCTCTCTCCAAGCGTGGGACTTGTGAAACCGAGAGAGGAATCTCCAGAGAAGGCTGGTTCCTACTCCTAAACTACCTGCCACAAGCTATTCCAGTGTAGGCAAGCTAATCTAATCCTAATCTAACCATGCCAAGGAGATAGAGAGAGAGAGAGAAGGGAAAAACAAAAAAGCCTACACTAAAACGGTGATACACCAGAGAAGGAGAATGTTGGACATCTATCAAAACTACCATGGGACAAAGAGAGGTGAGCAATGGGAAGGATGGACAGATGCATCACAGGCCCAAGGATAGATTTCACACAGAAAATGTCCCAAAACTCCATGAACACAGCTCCAAACCTGCAATGAACATTCGAACATGCACAAATACCTGCAATGAAGAGAGGCAAGAAGAGAACAAGTGAAAACGAGCAAGGATGGACAGATGCATCACAAAACATGTTTTGTTGCTCCTGAAGTTTGCACAGAACATCATTCCATTAATAAGAGGCAAAAATGCCATTACAGAGCAAGGGAGGAGGCTCGAACTCCATTTTCAACCCTAGAGAAGAAAAGAAGGGAGGGCAGAGCAGAAAAGATGAACCACCCTAATTTTGAGCCAAATCTGGCTTTTTACATTGCATGGGTCGAGCCCAGGGGACAGAAACGTGGGAAAACGTGTAAGCCCATTCCTCATTGAATGCCAATGCATTAAATCAGCATGGAGGACCTTACCAACCCATATCCTGCCATCTTTGACTGATTTGGAGGAGAATGCGACCCATTTGCATTAATTGGGCCGCTGAAATGTCACTTCTGGCCGTGCTGAAGAAGAAAGCGACCCATTAGCATTAAAACAGGTTGTTGAACGTCGCTTCTGGCCATTATCACGCGTCAGAGCCATTTCTCGATTTTCTCTCTCTAGACTACACCAAAACTCGAGATTGATCCCAGAATCATGTAGAGCATCTCACAAGCTTTCCGTTGATATAAAGAACGTGCAAATCCGAGCTCTGGATCAAAAGATATGGCGATCTGAAGATTTAGGGCACGGAACAGACCAAAACGGATTTTGAAATATTTCCCGCGCTTCGCCACCTGGATGACACGTGGCACGCATTGATTGGTCACGTGATTCTCTCTCCTCTACCTTTCGGTGGGCTTTCATTTGAAATTTCCTTGTGGGCCCTAGCTGGGACACGTGGCACTATTTCATTGGTTCGGATCAGTGCTCGAAAACTCGCCCTTTGACTTTTTGACCTTTTCCCTTGTGACACGTGTCATGATTTGGTTGGTTCTCGGCTCTTTCGGCTCCTTCGCGTCCACCGCGTCCATTTGTCCCGGATGTCCCAGTGCTCCTTGTGCTGATTTCGGCCGAACCGGCCGGTTCGCGTACCTTTGTCCCACTTGTCCCACTTTGTTTCGGACTGAAGTTCCTCATTTCGGCCGATCCGGCCGGTTCGGGTCCTTTTGTCCCAGATGTCCCAAATGCTTTTCAGGGACTGTTTGTTCCCATTTCGGCCGAACCGGCCGGTTCGGGTCCTTCGCGTACTCTTGTCCCGAACTGTCCCGCTCAGCAGTTAGTCATTTTTCTTCCTCTTTCGGCCGGATCGGCTTCTCGCGCCCGCCGCGTACTTCTGTCCCACTTGTCCCAAATGCTTAGCGGGCCGCCTGGAGGCTTTTCGGCCGATCCGCGTCTTTCTGTCCCACACGTCCCAAAGGCGACCTTGAGCAGGACTTAGCCAATTTTCACGATTTTTTCTGGATCAACCTACTTGCCTTTCTGCAACTTTTTCACATTTTCTCAGAGCTTGCTCCCTCCTTCTTCGGCCAGGGGAGTTAGAAAAATATCTGAGAGAACCTCAGAAACATGATGTTTGCTCTGAATCAATCAATTTTCCTGGGACTTGAATATTCTGATGTATGTTATCAAAATTACCCTGGGGGGTGAATTTTGGATAACGATTACCTAAGTGTGTAGATACACTTTGACTTCATTTAGAGCATCTTATGTTTGTGCTAGGACTTTTTATTTTTCTGATTGTGTTTTTATTGCCAAGATGATTACCCGCAGAGAAGAGAAAAGTATATTCAATGTCCATACTATAGAAATCAAAATTTAACTTGAATTTTTTTAACTTAGTGTTAAAAAAGCAACATGTTAATATAAAAGAAAAACAAAGGAAAGAGTACACCTTATTGATTTACAATAGAGGGGAGAGAGTAATCCCACTACCATTTCCATGTATATTTTTGGTACTTTGTGTTGGGTTCAATTGGAAGGACTTGGGGGTGATCAGTCCCCAAGTGGAATGTGCCAAGGATAAAAAGAAGTGAAAATGCACCCCACATGGTGAAGAGAAATGTATAGGGAACATTCCAGTTTTCCACATCCCTCTATAAAAATATGAGCAATGGTAAGTCAATCCTACAAGGATAAAAATCACCTTGACACTTCGAAGACCCATGGATAAGTGTCATTACAGATGAACACAAACCCAATTGATTTTCAAATGATGACACATGTACCAAAAAATGTTATATTTAACATTCCCTTGATTCCACCATAATTTGAACAATACCATACATTACGTCATTGGCAAACCGAGAAAAAGTTAGTAAATTACCCTAAAAAACTATACCAATTGAGAAAATTATTTATTCTGCCCCTAGGAGGGAAGCATATGAAATGGGCCATAGCATTTAGATGGGCCCATGTATATTTTCTTATCCAAGTCTATTTCTAAGCCATTTTATGAACCTTTGTATGATTTTGTACTTACTATTCGATTTCTTGATTACGAATTTTTGAGGGTGATATCATCACATTGTTTCCCCCTTGTTTTGTGTTTGTGTGTGTGTGTGTGTGTGTGTGTGTGTGTGTGTGTGTGTGTGTGTGTGTGTGTGTGTGTGTGTGTGTGTGTGTGTGTGTGTGTGTGTGTGTGTGTGTGTGTGTGTGTGTGTGTGTGTGTGTGTGTGTGTTTGATGGAGCTATGTGAGTGTGGACCAAACAAGAGAACTTATAGTTGATGTGGACATGTTTTGTAGGATTCCCATAGGAGAAATAAGGAGTACACATGGTGTATACCACAACGCATGTATAGTAATATAATAGAAAAACTAGAAAAGTGTTAGTAATAAGCAATAGGAAAATAATAGAGTATATGTAAGCAAAAGCATGTAGGGACACACAAATAGTTTAAAATGGAAAAAATATGCCACATACATGGGACACCATGCAAGATGTCACAAGAAAATCAAGGCACCCAAGGCCAACAAGCAACAATAAAGTAAAATAGAGCATTTTTTGGGGTTAATCACACAAGTTGTGACAGATATATTATTCAGATCTAAGCATACAAGAAATAAATATGGAAATAAACTAGAAGAACAATACACAAGATATAATGTGGTTCACCCAATGTGGGCTACGTCCACCAAGAAACATCTAATATTATTATTCAAAGCTTTATAGAGATTATACAATGAAGATCTGCAATTTTCCACACCTCTTGGATGTACAATACTTTCTTCCTCACAAGCTTATCTTTTTCTCTCTCCAAAAATTCATTCTTACAATTCTCCCTTCCTTTTTATCTAACCCTAGTTTTCTATCTTATATAACCATATAAATACTTAGGGCAACTTAGCCATGTTATTACAACCATTAGATCAACTTTATAAAAAAGGTTAGATATAATTCCCCTAAGTTAAATAAAAATATCACGCACAGGTAATCGATGTTGGTTACCCTAACCGATGTCGGTTCCTCCTTTCCTTAACCAATACCAATCCCTAGGTGATGACACTAGTCATACGACTGACGTTGGTTACTGTGTATTCCAGAAATTTAATAAAGCATGCTAATGTGAAGCAATTAAGCTTCACAACTCAACAATCTCCCACTTGGAGATAAATTGTTGCACTGTAGCATACAAATCCATTGTTAGATCCTTTCCTTGGTCTGTTTCTCCCTCTTCAAGTCTCAAAATTGAAGACCAACAAAAGTGGAGTGTAGTTCCAACTTCTCCTTTTCCAACGGCTTTGTTAGCATATCCACAGGGTTCTTATTTGTATGAATTTTCTCCAATTTCAGCTGCCCATCCTCCAACACCTACCGTATGAAGTGATACCTGAATGAAATGTGTTTTGTTCTTGCATGAAACATTGAGTTCTTTGTTAGATGAATCTCACTTTTAATATCACTGTATAATATACAATTCTCTTGCTCCTTTCCCAACTCTTACATGAACCTACTCATCCATATCATCTCTTTGCTAGCCTCTGTAGCTGCAACATACTCATCATGTGTAGTAAACATAGGAAAAAATTATGCAATCTCAAAATCTAGCTAAATGTCGTCCCACCTAATGTGAAAACATATCTGGTGGTGCTTCTCCTACCATCCAAATCACTAGCCATATCTAAATCAACATAGTCGTATAAGGAAATAACCGACCCTACATAGCATAATTATATGCCAGATGTCCCTCTCAAATACCTGAGAATCCATTGGACTACTTTCCAATGCTCTTTACTTGGATTGGCCATAAATCTACTCACAACTCCCACTGCCTATGTAATGTATGGTCTAGTACAAACCATAACATACATGAGACTTCCAATTGCTGAAGCATATGGAACTCGTGCCATGTACTTGACCTCCTCATGTGATGTAGGACACTGATATTTTCTCAATTTAAAGTGTCTAGCCATAGGTGTACTTATAGGTTTTGAATTCTACATATTAAACCTTTCCAACACCTTATTGATATAATGTTCTTGAGACAAATAAAATTTTTTGTTCTTCCTTCCTTTGTGTATTTGCATGCAAAGGATTTTCTTTTTAGCTCCCAAATCCTTTATTGCAAATGTGTGAGCTAATTTTTCTTTATGCTCACCGATGTCCTACATACTAGATCCCGCAACATGCATATAATCCACATACAATATGATAGGATTCGTTATTCCCTTCATTTGATCAACTAGTGGTTGATGTCATATTAAAACCAAGAGTGTATCCAAAGCTATATGCTAAAAGGAACAATAACCAAATCATGCCAAGCTAAGAACATAGATGCTAATCAAACATCACGATCAATAAGATGAAAGAAATTTGCCATAATAACTTTACATAAACCTTTGCAAACAAATGAGTAGCAATATCATATATTATTATAGAACTCAATGAAATACAATGAGAATGGGCCTTGTTTATATAGGCAAGGAATAACAATCTAAGAACCAGTCAAGGTCGTAGATCAAACCATAAATCATGGAAAGAACTAGTCATCAAATAACTAGTCAAGTCCATAGATTTATGAGAGAACTAGACATCAAGGATCTAGTCAATACCATAGATCTAGGAAAGAACTAGTCGATACCATAGATCAAGGAAAGAACTATACCTTACAAATAGATAATATCTCCTAATATCTAAATAAATAAAAATAAATATCCACACACATAAGTGGGTGAAGATAAATACAATAAAGGTAAGTAATGTACCTAGGTGAACATGAGCTAAGGTAAATACCTACTCTAACACCCCCCCTCAAGTGAAGCTAGGGGCCAAAATAGAAGTGGCATGTCCACAGTATGAGTCCCGACAACTAGGCTTGATGAGGTACTCATGTACAATATATCCATGAAAAATATCAAACCAAAAGAAGGAAAGAATCCTACTGTAAGGAAAGAGAAAGAATAAGAAGAAGGAAGATGTTCTCACGAACACCCCCAAGAATAACTTCCAAACCCCAAGCATGCCACACAACTCAAGGTAGCGAGGTGATGCAAAAGGATTTGTAAAGATGTCTACAACTTGTTGAGTTGGAAGGTACTCCAAGCAAAGAACTCCATCCTGAATGTGCTGCTGAATGAAGTGGATGTGTATCTCGATATGCTTGGTCCGCTGGTGCTCAATTGGTTGTGAGAAATGTGAATTGTACTTTGGTTGTCACACCAAAGTACAATCGGTGAATCCTGTGGGAATCCAAACTCTGTCAATAATTGGTGAAGCCAAAGAATCTATTGACTCATTGTAACTGCTACCCTATACTCTACCTCTGAAGATGAAAGTGCAATAGCCTATTGCTTTTGCATGCCCAAGCAACTGGAGAAGAACCAAGACAGAAAAGATAGCCAGAAGTAGAATGCCTGTCATCAATAGAACCTACCCAATCTGAATCTGTATACCCAACCAACTGAGTAGAACCCCTAGTGTAGTGTAGGACAAAGTGGGAAGTGCCTTGTAAATAGTGCAAAATCCTTTTAGTAGCCTGCCAATGACTACTATGAGGAGAATGTGCAAATTGAGATACAAGCCCTACTGCAAATGAAATATTAGGGTGAGTATGGGTCAAGTACATGAGACTCCCAACCAACTGCCTATATAATGTAGGATCACAAAGTGGTGTGGTACATGTGGATGTAAGAGTAACCCTAGACTGAAAAGGAGATGGACTTGGCTTGCAATCAGCCATATCAAAGTGCCTAAGAAGATCATGGGTGTACTTTTGCTAACTCAAATGAATCCCTAAATTTGTCTGAGAAATCTGCAAACCAAGGAAATAATGTAATAGCCCAAGATCTATCATGTCAAACTATGTAGAAAAATCCCTCTGAATACTTTGAATGTGGGAAGAAGAGCTGCCAATAAGTAACAAATCATCAACATACAAGACAAGTATCACAATATCCTCACCGACATGCTTTGGAGATACACTGTATGGTCAGAATGGCAATGAACAAAACTAGTAGATAGAAGAAAAGAATCCATTTTTTCATACCAAGCTCGACGGGCTTGTTTGAGACCATAGAGAGACCTTCGGAGCCTACAAACAAGAGAAGAATCCTGAACAAATCCAGCCAATTTCTCCATGTATATTTCCTCTTATAGATCTCCATGTAAGAAGGCATTCTTCACGTCCATCTGGTATACGGGCCACCCCTGTGATGCAATAATAACAAGTACAAGGTGTACAGAATCCATCTTGGCAACAGGTACAAAAGTCTCAGAGTAATCAATACCTTCAACTTGTGAAAAACCCTTTACAACAAGATGAGCCTTATACTTGTCAATGGACCTATCAGTTGCGTATTTGGTTTGGTATACCCACTTACACCTAACCATCTTTCTTCCTTTAGGAAGAGATACCAAATCCCAAGTATGATTCTTCATCAAAGAAGAATACTCAACCTGTCATCATCACATCATCCCACTTGTGTATCCCATGAGCCTTTGAAAAACCTGTGGATCCTAAGAAACTACGCCCGACACAAAATAACACAAAAGTCCAAAACCGGTAGAATGTGCGTGATGATGCCTAGTGGGTGGAAGATCCTCTCTGAAATGTGTTTCCTTAGAAACTGTAGTACAATCCCACTTAGGCATAGTGGGAATAAGATCCTCAATGGCATCTATAACCTCCTCATCAATCTCCTCAAAGAAAGGATCCTCAAGATGAGATGAAGAAGAAGAAGGAATGGAAGAAGATGAAGAATCATGAGGAGTGAAACGCTCATCAAACTGAACATGTGTTCGAAAAAGAACATCATGTGTATCAAGATCTAAAAGACAATAAGCTCTCATGTCCTCATAATACCCTACAAAAATCAAGGGTTTACTCTTCTTATCCAAAGCTTTCCTTTTCTTCTTTGGCACAAAGGCCCAAGCATGGCTCCCAAAGACTCGAAAAAATGAGACATTTGGCTTAATGTTGGACCAAGCTTCCTCTGGATTCAAATGCTCAAGTGCTCTGTGTGTGGTGTACGATTCTAAATATAGTTAGCATAATTAATCTTCGCCCAATAGATAGGAGGTATATCTCTAGAATGCATCATACGATTAGCCATTTCCTTCAAAGTTCTATTCTTCCTTTTGCTAATCCATTCATTTGTGGAGTATGAGGAACAAAATATTGGTGAATAATGCCTTGAGTTGCCAAAAATTTAGAAAAATCATTGCTCAAGTACTCCCCCCATTATCGGTGAAGGTTCTTTATGCTACTAGAAGATTGTTTCTTAACCAAAGCCTTGAAGTCTTTGAAGTGTGAAAAAACATCACTTTAATACTTGATAAAGTAAACCCAAGTACGCCTCGAGAAATTATCAATAAATGTAAGTGCATACTTAGCTCCATTGAAAGATGGGGTAGGAAAAACCATCAAGTCACTATGCACAAGCTCAAGTGGTGAAGAAGCTCTCTTAGACAAATTCTTAGGAAAATGATCTTGGTGTTGTTTCCCTAATGCACAACCATGACAAACTCCCTCAAGACAAGAAACTCTAGGAAGACCATCTACCATACCATGAGTGCTCAACTCCTTCAAATATCTGTAATTGAGATGTCCAAATCTTTCATGCCAAATCTTACTCTCTGAATCTGAATGAGAAACCAATCCTATCCCTATAGAAGATGTGTCATCAAAACCCTTAAAGTGATATAGTCTTGAACTATGATCAACAATACCCTGAGCAACAAGTGAATAAGGCTCCAACAAAGTTCTTACTTCTACCCCATGTGGTGTAAAAGTCACTATTTTCCCTTGACTAGAATGACAAATTTGATATACATAAAGAAAATTTGTAGTGATGTTAGGAACATATAGTGCATCTTGGATATTTCCACCATCAAGTTGTATATCACCTTTTCCCTCAACAGAAAGAAAGGAAGAATCTCCAACCTCAATTTTGGAAGTAGAACTCAAACCTAGAGAAACAAAAAGATCCCTTGGAAGAAGTCATGTGATGAGAAGCACCATAATCTATAACCCAATTGTTTGTAAGTGGTGACTGAGATCTTCCAACAACATTAAGTGCTTTTCCATGCTGATTAGAAGGAGGTGGAGTGGAGATAGAAATTTTGTGTTTCTTGATTGCATCCTCTAAGGCTTGCATTCACTTATAACACCTATTTTCTTCATGATTACTACCCCCACAAAAAGAGCATGAACGGCTAGAAATATTCTTGGATTTAGAAGACTCCTTGGGTTTTGAGTTGTTTTCTTTGGGTTTATGAGCATTTTGAGATAGAGAAGGTGTGGATTTGGTTTTACTGTTTGGTTTTCCCTTGCCCTTAGGATTAGATGAAACTAATGCCTTTTGAGAGGTGGAAGACTCAAGGTGAGATAATTTAGATTCTTCCCTAGTAAGTATTTCACAAAATGTTTCTAAGTTAGGCATTTTGAAGGTGTCACCTAAGGCATCCATGCTAGAGAAAAAGGTAGAAGAAAACATTTGGAATGGTCCTCTCAACTTGGATAGAATCAAGTAAACACACGAGCTTCATCTTTCTTATCTCTTCCACTCCCCTTCAATTGTGTCAACAAATGCTTGAACTTGGTAAGATAGTCTATAATTGTTGGAAAATCTTTAGGATTAAGAGAGGTGATCTCAATTTCAAGTTGCATGGCTCTCATATGATCCACCTTACCAAATAAATCTTCCAATTTCTCCCATATTTTGAAAGGAGAGTCACACTTTTCCAAATGAAATAAAATACACTCACTTCCTATCAAACCCATACACTCATCAAATTTGCAATCGATACTGAAATTTCTCATATTCTCTAGTGAACACTTGGTTGTTACAAGAAGTTAAAGCCCATAATCCTTTCCGCTTGATTATTGTTTCCATTCTTGGTTTCCATGTGTGGTAATTATGTGTTGTTAATGAGTCAACATGATATAATGCAGAATTAGATAAAGATTCCATCCTCAAAAAATCACCAAAATAAATGCAAGAACCAAGCAATGCAACAAGACCCCCAAACAATGCAACAAGAGCCCATCATATTTTGGCACTTTATAATGAATGTGTGTTAATATGACACTTTATAATTATAGTGAAATTCTCAAAATAAATATTTTCAATGGAAAGAGCATAAAAAAATACACACTTTTGCAAAAAACGGCACTCAAAACCGAGTTACCGATCAAAAGATACAAGTTTTTCAATATTATGCTCTACTATTTATTTTAGTTGCCACTAAAAAGAATAAAATGATCTTTCCTTCACCACAAAAATAAAATGAAAGGGGGCTGGAGTTAAGCACCTAACAAGCTTTAAGCCCTCATATGACCATACCATATGACCAGGGGCTAAGAATTTCAATAGGTAATAAAACTTACAGACGGATGTCAATAGCAATCTCCTGCTCTGATACCATAAAAGGAACGATAACTAGATTGTGCCAAGCCAAGAACACAGATGCTAATCAAACATCATGATCAATAAGATAAAAGCAATTCGCCATAATAACTTTACATAAAGCTTTGCAAACAAATGAGCAAAGAATATCATATATTATTATAGAACTCAATGAAATACAATGAGAATGGGCCTTGTTTATATAGGCAAGGAATAACAATCTAAGAACCAGTCAAGGTCGTAGATCAAGCCATAAATCATGGAAATAACTAGTCATCAAATAACTAGTCAAGTCCATAGATTTATGAGAGAACTAGACATCAAGGATCTAGTCAATACCATAGATCTAGGAAAGAACTAGTCAATACCATAGATTAAGGAAAGAACTATACCTAACACCTAGATAATATCTCCTAATATCTAAATAAATAAAAGAAATATCCACACACATAAGTGGGTGAGGATAAATAAAATAAAGGTAAATAATGTACCTAGGTGAACATGAGCTAAGGTAAATACCTACTCTAACATTTGCAAAAGTGAAGTCTCAGGTGAACTAGTAATTGATTGTAGTTACTATTATTTTTTATTTTTTCTCTGGGGTTTTATAGTATTTTAAGATCTTTTGGCCAAATCCTTATTGAAGCTAAACTATAAGAAACTTACTGAAGGAAACACACATTACTAAAATGAACACACCTTGCAGAATTGAACACACTGCTGAAATAAACACACTTTACAGAATTGAACACACTGCTGAAATAAACACACCTTGTAAATATTGTTTAAAATGATTTTTAAGGAGATAAGAATGTAAACTACAACACTTGCAGGGACAATAGATAACTCACATAACAAAACTTACTTGCTGAATCAAAAGTACTACAAAATTGCCAAATAACAGAATTATACAAATTACTTGAAAGGAAAAATACCAATGAAAGAAAAGATCCTTTTCCTTGGAGGAGTGGGCCCTTGCTCCACCTTGAATCAGGAGTTAACACAATATGTTTCTCTCAAAATTAGATGGCTATTCTTATTATTGAAAATATTAAGTCTTACAAAACTAACAAATATCTCTTATCTACCTTCAGTTCTCTATATATATTTTCTCATCCGAAGATGCATTTACAATAATGAGTGATCAACAACTATCCTTACACCTAAAAATCCTAGTAAACTAAATAGTGCCCAAAGTAGCTATGAAATTGAGAAAACTAGCTAGATATATAGTTGTTGGTCTTATACATGTATATTTGGAGTGTGAAGAACCAGAAAATTATTGGTCTATGTTTGCTTGGAAGGCCCATTCTTTGCTCCATAATCAAATTTTGACAGATTAGGAGGATCCCATTGATTCCTGGAACTTTGGAGAAGTTCCAACCAAAGGGGAATCTTCCAGAACTAATTTCTAGAGTTCGGAGCTAAGCCATATTTAGCCAACTTTCTCAAAAAGATGTTGGTCACTCCACAATTCACTTATCCTGACCAAGTATGACCTGCTTATTCCAAAACTGAATTTCCACACCATTTGTTAGGAATTATAGAGTTTTTAGACATTTGAACTAAATCAAACAAAATATAGACAATTACATCCTAAACTTATATTAGATCACACAAAAATAATAAAACGTAGTCCAAATTGATTAAAAAGGCAAAGAAAATGAGACGTCGGTTTTGTCCAACCGATACCGGTTCAAGAAACCCGACACCAAGCACTATAGATGTCTTTTCTAAATATGAGAATGAGTTTTCTTCCACAAACTTTCCAACCAGTTCATCTTTGGGTACCAAAACTTGATCCATGTACATTCTCTTTTCATTCCATTCAATGTCATGACTCTTAACAATCTTCTAAATCCCAAAAATGGAATCCAAATCACCAAAGCCATAACCAATAAAAGTACATATCTTAGATTTAGCATCCAACTTCTTTCTATTTTCTTTATCAACATGCACAAAATATTTTGAACCAAATACTCTAAGAAAAGAAAGATCTACCTCTTTTCCAGTCCAAGATTCTTTTGGTATTCCACCATTCAAGTGCACTTGAAGGCCCATGGTTAATTAAATAAACCACCGTGTCTACTACTTCTTCCCAAAACTGCAAGGGTAATCCAACATGTATCCTCATGCTTCTTGCATGTTCCATTATTGTCCTGTTTATTATTTTTGCAACACCATTCTTCTTTTGTGTTTTGGAACCGTTCTTTCTCTACGTATTCCATTTACTGAACAATAATCATTGAAAGACTTGTTTTAGTACTCACTACCATTGTCAGATCTAAGACATTTTAACTTTGAATTTGATTCATTTTCCATAAGGGCTTTCCATCTTTTAAAAGTCTCAAAATATTAGATTTACGTTTAATACAATAAACCCATACCTTTCTTGTGGCATCATCAATGAAAATCACATAATATTGGGATCCTCCATGAGAAGCTACCTGGGATGGTCCCCACACATATGAGTGCACAAGATCTATTTTTTCCCTTCTTTGTTGACCCAACTTTGAGAAATCTCACTCTCTTTTACTTTCCAAATATACAATGCTCACAAAAATTAAGATCTACATTTCAAATATGGTAACTTATGCTTTGCCCTTAAGATCTGCATTCCTTTTTGACTCATATGACCTACAAAATTATGCCACATGCTTGCATATGAATCTAAAGTAGATAGCACAAAAAAGGAATCAGTAATACAGATAGAAAAATACAATGTTCCTACCTTCTTACCTCTTGCTACAACAAGAGATCCCTTCGTAACCTTCCAAGAGTTGGCTGTGAATGTAACCATGTAACCAGATTCACCTAGTTATCCTACAAAAATTAGATTTCTCCTGAGGCTTAGCACATGCCTCACAATTTCAATATCCATGTATTTCCATTTTGAAATTTTAGATGAACTTCTCCTTTACCAATAATATTGCATGGTTCATCATCTCCTAAATAAACATGCCCAAAATTACCCTAGACATAATTTTTGAAATAACCCTTATTAGGGGTAGCATGGAAAGAAGCTCCTGAATCTAAAACCCATGATTCAATTTTATTATCCAAGGAGAGAATAAGGGAATCTTGCATTACCTCATAAGATGCAACATTTTCCTCTTTACCTTTCTCTAGTACATTCTCTTTGTTTTCCTTGAACCAACAATCCTTCTTTACATGTCCTTTCTTTCCACAATTCTAGAAGGGTACTTCTCTACCTCTGGATTTAGATTTTCCATTCTTAGAATTTGATTTCCCATTACTCTTTCTCTTGGATCTCTCCTTCTTCCTTCCCCTTCTTTCTACATTCAAAGCATTACTAGATGATAATTCTCCTGTACTTTTCCTACGTATTTCTTCATTCAGGATTATACTAACCACATCATCAAACTTTAAAATATTAGTAGCAGACGATGTATTACTAACAACCATTACCAAGTTATCCTAACTATCTAGAAAAGAGCATAAGAATAAAAGTTCTTTCACTTCATCATAATATTAACCGATTTTAATTGATTTACTATAGACCGGAAATCATTCAAATGACTTGATGTAGATTCACCTTCTTGCATCTTAGAATTAAATAATTTCTTCATCAAATAAATTTTATTTGAATCATTAGGTTTTCATATAAATTAGATAAAGATTTCATCAAGTCTACCATAGTTGTTGCTTTGGTAATCTTCGAAGCCACGAGATGTTACCGTGCTCAATCTTATAAATCCCAAAGCCTTTCTGTCAAGAATTTTTCATTCTTCATTAGTCATCTTTGTAGGTCTTTCCTTCTCATCCAATGGTAAGTATAGATCTTTCTGATACATATAATCTTCCACCTGCATCTTCCATAGTTGATAATTATGACCGTCAAATTTCTCAACTCTGTATTTTCCATCTTCTACCATTGTTGTAGCTCCCACTCAATTAGAAATCCCTCTGTGAGTAAATCTGTCAACACACAAAACCCTCAAACAAGAAATATTTGATACCAGTTGTTGGGGTTAATCACACTAGTTGTACATATATATTATTAAGATCTAAGCATACAAGTAATAAATATGGAAATAAACTAGAAGAACAATACACAAGATATAACATGGTTCACCCAGTGTGGGCTACGTCCACCAAGAAACATCCAATATTATTACTCAAAACTTTATAGAGAATATACAAGGAATATATGAAATCTTCCACACCTCCTATATGTACAATAATTTCTTCCTCACAATCTTCTCTTTCTCTCTCCAAGAATTCCTTCTTACAATTCTCCCTTTTATCTAACCCTAGTTTTCTAGCTTATATAACCATATACAAATTTAGGGAAACTTAGCTATGCTATTACAACCATTAGATCGAATTTATAACAAAGGTTAGATCTGATTCTCATGAGTCAAATAAAACAATCACATGCACAAGTAACCAATGTTGGTTACCCTAACCAATGTCGGTTCCTCCTTGCCTTGACCGATACCATTCCCTAGGTGACCGACGTCGGTTATTGTGTATTCCAGTAAGTTAATAAAGCATGATAATGTGAATCAATTAAGCTCCACAACTCAACACATTTCCCATAAACAAGTGAAAGCACATAGAAAGCATGTAAAACAAGAAACAAGCCATAATATGAAAACATTTATGATTTTGAAGTAACCTACAAAATAGATACTACACATGAAGCACCCATTAGCATGTTATAGTAATGAATAATATGACACAATGTATGTAATAATTGAATGAGGTAAGTGAAATTAGAGTAGTAAATATTGGAATAATAACACTAATGTGTGAGAAAGTGTAAAGTGGATGCCCCGAAATGCTTAAAAAAATGGTAGAGAGTAGTGTCGAACATCTTGCATCATGTAACAATATGTGAGTATAATGCATTCAACTCAATGTACCACATGATCTCACATGTGTATATATAAAAATTATATAGCATATTATGTATCAAGCTAACAAGATAAGTAATGTGCAACATGAATAATACAAGCATGCAATAGTTACAAACAAACAAGAGTAATACAACTATTTTTGGATGTTTGTATATATTTGAATGTTTTTGGATTTTTAGCATATATGAATTTTTTTAGGTTTATAGCATAATTGAATGTTTTTAGTTTTAGGCCCTTGAGGGGATAAATGAAAACCTATTCTTTGAAGAGAAGGAAGGGTTAATGTAGGAACATCATCTAAATGCTTGAAGAATACTAATAAGCTTGAATAAGCCTTATTAAGGCATGCAAATATGTACTAGGTGTTAGTTTATTTTCCCTCCAGGTTGGTAGTTGAGAAGTTTGAATTTGTGATTTTATAAGTTCTTACCATGAGGTAAAAGTGGAAATTAGGTAACTATGAACTGTCTTATCTTCATAACTACGTGGGAGGAGAATCAAAATAGCCTAGGATATTGTGTTATCAACATTTAGTTGTTAAAGGTCATAGTTGACCAACAAACTCCTTAAGTTGTGCATGTATGGTTGAGAATATCACTAAAAATAGGAATTTTAGATCTAGATAAGGACTACAACAACTAAATTGAGCTCATTAAAAAATAGGAAGGTCGAAATTTGAGAGGTCGAGATAACTAAGTGAATAATTTATTATGGAGAAGGATTTGTTAGGGTAGAATGTATGAATTATGCAAGAAATAATGTATATGACTGGTTTTAGTTGTGAAGAGACCTGATTTATACTCACTGATCTCTATAGATCATAAAATTATATTTTATTGCATGTGTCCGAGTAATGTATGATGTGATGATGCATAATCAATAAACTATAAGCTTTATTTTTGTGGTTTACATGCATATTATGGGACCGTGTGTATGGGGGTTTGATAGGAAAGCATGCTTAAAACCCCATAGAAAAGTAAATCATCATGAAATCCATGAATGTAATTCAAAAAGGAGGAGAAATCAAGTACAAACCCATTGAAATTTATCTCATCTTTTGACTCCACGTTTTAGGGGTTTTATATGCAAGTTTGTGCTCTCGGCCCTAGATTAGGGCAAGCCATAACTTTAATATCAACTTATTAGCCCAAAATTCAAGGAAATATATGTCTTAGCATGACAAGGAGTCCAAATTTTTAAAAGTATTTGGACACATGCAACAAAAGTTATCAATACCCGAAAGTTTCAAGACCGTGATAGAGCTGTTTTAAGGGAATATGAGCGTATTAGAAGTCATAAAGTCTTCAAAACAAATCTAATTGATCTGAAATTTGGTAGCCACATTTTTGAGATGTTTTTTAAGGTGGGTTTTTAATGGGTTTTTTGGAAATCATAAACTTTTGAGTTATGAATTACATAAATTTCTAGGCTTAGAAATTGTTGACAATGAACAAGGAAAGTGTGATTTGATGTTTGTTTGATGAAATATGAATTCTATAAGAGTTTAAATGGATTTAAAGGATTCTCAAAGTTCTTATGATTTTATTCATGTTAGAAATCATCATTCGAGTGATTTTCATCACACAGTCTTAGTCTAGGTTCTTGAAGAATTACATTACCTTCAAGTTGATGCCAAATGGTTAGTAAAATCCCTAGGATGATATATTGGTGATAATAATATCCTTAAAGATATTTTCCAAGGCTAAAAATGTGCAATCACTGGGAAAAAGAAACAAGAATCCTAAAATCCAAAGCCTAGATCTATTATATCAAAGAAGATAATCTATTTAATGATAGTTTTGAGGGTTGATTAAATGCAACATCCAGTATATTATGAGTTAAAGAAGTCATGAATGGTATAGTGGTGTTTTGGAAAGATGAAATCAATGTAGGGGTGGATCTATCAAGATTGATTAAATACAAGGAAGAGCTATGGAGGTCTTATGACAAGGTGGACCTAGATCAATGTAATGACTATGATCATCAAGCAAGAGGACAATCTATACATGGTGTTTTAGAGCCTAGTAATTAACAAAAAAATTCATACCAAAATATCAAATGAATAATTAACTACCCTCAAAAGGTACATGTGCTCGTTTATTGTCAATTTATAATCTAAAATTAGGATAGTAAGGAATGATTGTATGTGGGAAAAAGAATGATGTTCTTGAGCATGTTATAAACAAGACATAGACTTGTCAAATTAAGGGACATATTATTAAATAGTACATAATAAAATTCGTGGTAAGTCTTCATCATGTTCACACTATGACATGCTGTCATAACACTCTTGAAACTCATCAAGTTGAATGTTGTGGATCTAGTGAGACCCTATTCTTGAATGCATAGTGGAAGGTTGAATATATAAATCAGTTACAAAACAATCCTAGAAGTTCCTTGAAACTCTCTAAAACTTACATGCAAGTATATGTTTTGAATATAATCTTTACCGCTATTATCAAAAACATACAAGGAGGACTCGGGTGTGGAAATAATGTCATAAAATTGTTCAATTATCAAGATTTGTTGAGTCTAGGATGACATTAATTTTTGGTATCGTAGTCGGGGCTAAAAAGAAGTTTTTGAATTAATATTTGTTGGTATTTTGAATGTTAAATGACGATCTACCAAATTTTTAGGTGATTGTGTGAAGAGGATACTATAAGTAGTCGAAGGTAGAAGAAATAAGTGTGGTAAAGGAGAATCCAAATAGCAGGTGAAGCTCAAGAAGATTCAAGAGACTAAGGTGAGACAAACCCGGGTGAGACAATCTAATAGACTAGGGTGAAAGAGACGTAGGTGAGGACGAAGAATATCTATAGAACAAGGTGGAAGAGACCTAGGTGAAGATCTAGAGAAATGGAGATAATAAGAAGAGATAATGGCTTAGAAGGAGGAAAATGCCATCGTAAAAGAAGAGATCTAATCTTTGAAAAGAGATATATGAGATAAGAGGAAAGATTGAGGAGTTAAGAGTACATGGTAGAGACCATGATACAAGATGAAATCCAAGAAGTTGTATGGAAGATAATGAAGAAGGTAAAATGACTAATTGGGCTATTGATGGATAAAAAGAAGAGGCAAACTTTGATTGCCTTGAAGAGAGAAAAGAAGAAAGGTACTCATAGAAAAATGAAGAATGAGTTACCTTATGAGGAAAAAAGAGAGTTATCATTGTGGAGAACAAGAGAGACGTGCCACAAGAAACACTTGACAAAGAAATCATGAAGAATGAAAGATTGCCTATGATGAAGACATTATTGATGATGTTTTGGCATATTGTTTTGATTTCTAACTCTTTGTTTCATTTTGTACATACATATGTAAGGGGTGGCATAAACAAGATCAATGATATGACCTTGAAATCAATAAGAAATGGATCGAATAAAACATCCATGAGGAAGGATGAAGAATATATACAAGATCTTGTAATATCTTGAAGAGAAGAAATGCATTTAGAAGCATCAAATGAAGAGGAAAACATAATCATTTAGTTAGAAAATGAAGGTATGGATGATGAAATTGAATTCTATGATGCATTAGAAGATGCAATAGAGAAAGTACAACAAAATTAAGAGTCCTTAGGTTGAGGATATTTTAAACAAAGGTAGGAAAATGTAGAATAATGATGAAAAGATAAGACAAATTCTGATTTTTATCATACATATGACAAATAAATTGCAAAATGCCAATTCATACAAGAAAGTGCATATAAACATGAGTCTTTAAAGGTGAATTTTTCTTCAAAATATGATATTTATAATTCTTCTAAGAGGTTAAATACAAATGTACAAGTTATGAAGGATATGAGTAAGGTGAAACACATAAAATTGGATTACAAACATGGCTACATAGTCCCTAAATGGCTTAAAAATCCAAATTCTTAAGTGACGAATCAAGTGTGGGTGATCAAGAATGCAAAGAATTATGGAGATACATCTCAAGAAGGTGTGTGTGGTGGTGACAAGCATGAGAAGGTGGTGATGGCACCAAGAATTCAATGAATGAAATTCAAAACAAGCTCAAGAAAACAAGAAGCATTCAAGGAGCATGAGAGGTATACTAGGGAAATGAAAGGTAAAGAAGTTGTTTACGATTATGATGATTTAGATCATGATATTTTTGAATCTACCTATGAACCTACTTTTTATTTATTGATTCAATTCATTTTAAGAGAAGATGAGGAATGGCATGAGATGTCTTTACTAACTCATATGCAACAAGGTGAAGGATCTAGCTTGGCAAACAAGGATCATTGTTATGATCAAGAGATGGTAGAGAGTGATGAGAAACCATTGAGTGAAGGGGATTTATACCTCTTGAATGAAACTAATGAGGACTTATTGAGACAATAAGAAATGATAAATCCATATGCTGATATAAAACAAGACATAGAAGAAGAAAACAAAGAGCTAGAGCCTATATTTGATGAAGGAAATGAAGAAATAGATTATGTAACCTTGAGTGAAGAGTTGAAAAGTATTTAATAGTTGTTAAAAACTTCTAAGGGACTGCATACAAGTGTGAATTATATTAAGAACTTCATGGATCAGTTTTACAAAGAGGCAAAGAAAGAGAAAACATGATGAGAATTGTAAATTCAAATAAGGTCAATGAAGAAACAAGAGAAATTGAAGAAGACCAACACCATGAAGGCACTCAAGAGGTCAGTATGGCCCAAAACATTTTCATATGATATTTCCTTTTCTCGTTGTGAATGTAGGTTTATAAGGAACTCGAGATGAATCAAACACCTAATTCAATGGGAGAGCTCATTGATTAACTAAAATATGAATATTCTATGTTAATCTAAACTAGTAACAACAATGAAATAACTGATATGAACTGAAATATGAATGCTAAGAAATTTTATTTGATATTTAAATGAAATGAAATAATTGAAATAGGAGGGATAAGGTACTAACCTAAAAATGAATTACCTCATTGAAATTTAGGACCAAACATAATGATGTGTGGATGAAGTAGAGTATGACTGTACAACCCAAGAAAATGTAGTAGATGAAAGTTTGATTTGACTGGGAACCTAGGAGAGGATCAAGGCACTTTTTGTGGGTGGGCCAAGATATAGTATGGGTGCTTTGGTCTATAGAACATCTCAGGACCTTAATCTAGAAGTGTCGCTAGATCTTTGCAATGTCTCAATATTTTCCATGTGATTGTCGTTGTAACTTCACTTATGTCTCCGTAAACCTGTAATGAAGATCTACCTGCAAAACCCCGTATAAAGCATCAAATCCCTAAAAATAAAGATGCATATGAAGGGGTCAAACTGACCTTAGCTACCACAATGGTTGACTTACAACTAAGCGTTGCACTACATTCCATACCCAATGTAGTTATGTGTGCTTGTGTGTGCAATTGTGTGCCTAGGGTTCCCTAGCACCAATGACGTAGAGATAGGGGCAATATCAAGATGTAAAATTCTAATGGTGGATGGAATAGAATGAATACAAAACTTCCTATGTAGTGTGTGTGATGAAATGATTCCCAAATGCAGTCCCTTGCCTTAGTAGATAGTCAGCCCTTGATAGTAGATAGCTCACCCTTAGAATAGTGTGTATGTTGTGTTTATATAGGGATCCTTTGCTCAAATTCCGACACTAATGACCCAACATGCTGACTAGTACCTAGGGGAATGAGAGAGATAATTACAAAGACTAAACTTGAAACTCTAAATTAGACGCAAGTGTTTTCGAGACCAAGGTGCCTAAAATAAGGACTTGGGCACCCAAGGGTGCCCGAGCTTTTCCTTTAGGAACCCTAGTGAGAGACTAGAACGACAAATGACCAAATAATGAAACCTAAGACTCCCTGAGAGATGACCAAAACTATGTAAACAAATGACAAATATGTTAGTCAAATAACGATGAAAACCAAATAACTCGACGAAAGGACTAGTGGATAGGCCATTAGTGAATACTTTTATTACTCGAGATCCATATATAAAACAACATATGTACTATGTGTTAGTTTATTTTCCATCCAAGTTGGTAGTTGAGAAGTTTTAATTTTTGGTGTAATAATTTCTTACCATGAGGCAAAACTAGAAATTAGGTAATAATGAACTGTCTTATCTTCATAACTACGTTCTTGAACTTTGATAATCCTTTAAAACATATAGTCTTAGTCTTATCAAAGTTCTTATGAGGTTATTAATTTTATAAATAATCCTTTGTAGTGATTATCATCATATAGTCTTAGTCTAGGTTCTTGAAGAACTACATTACCTTCTAGTTGATGCCAAATGGTTAGTAAAATCCCTTGAAATTCTATTGATGATGATAATATCCTTAAATACTATTTCTAAGGCTCCAAAATGTGTGATCACTGGGAAAAATAAAGAAGAATCCTAAAAGACAAAGCCTAGATCTATTATATCTAAGAATATAATCTATCCAATGACAATTTTGAGGGTTGATTGAATGCAAGATCCGATATATTATGAGTTAAAGGATTCATGAATGGTATAGTGTTGTTTTGGAAAAATGAAATCAACATAGGGAAGAGCTATCAAGATTGATTAAATTCAGGCTAGAGCTATGGAGGTCTTATAATAAGGCGGACCTAGATCAATGCAATGACTATGATCATCAAGAAAGAGGATAGTTTATAAATGGTGCTTTGGAGCCTAGTAACTAATAAAAAAGTCATAACAAAATAAAAATGATTTATTGTAAAATTATAATATGAAATTAGGATAGTAAGGAATGATTTTATGTGGATATACGACTATGTATGTGGGAAAAAGAATGATGTTCTTGAGCATGTTATAAACAAGACATAGACTTTTCAAATTGAGTTACATATTATTAGAGTGAACATGATCAAATTGGAGGTAAGTCTTGATCCTCTTCATACTATACCATGCTGCCATAATAGTCTTGAAACTCCTCAAGTTGAGTGTTGTGGATCTAGTGAGACCCTATTCTTGAATGCATAGTGGAAGGTTGAATATATAAATAAGTTACAAAACACTCCTAGAAGTTCCTTGAAAATCTCTAAAACTTACACACAAGTATATGTTTGGAATATTATCTTTACCACTATTATCAAGAATATACAATAATGATTGTGGGTGTGAAAATAATGTCATAGCGTTGTTCAATGATCAAGAGTTGCTGAGTCTAGGATGACATCAAGGGTGATCCAAGAATTCCCCATAGGGAATTATTTGGATTTTTAGTTCTTTTGATGAGTAAAGATTAAAAACCAGAGAGGGGAAGTAAGGTTACCCCAAAGGTGTGTGTGTGTGTGTGTATGAAAAGTGAGGTTTGGGAGTGTAGCTGCTCATCGTCAATACCAAGTTAAACCTATAAATAGAGTGTTATTGGAAAATGAGGGGGAAGGTTAGATTCCCCCATGGGTGAGTATTGTCGAGAATAATCAAAAGTGTCATCCGAATCTCAATCAAATCCTCATATCGTAAAAAGTATCACCCTAGGATTTTCTCGTGATAGATTCTTACTCTTTACTACCATGGGGTGATCTCACAAGTGTGGGACTTGCAAACGAGATCATCCTCCGTAGAGAATGTTGGTTCCTCTACCTAAATCTAATCCTAACACTACTCCTACATCATGAAAATGACCTATCTAATCATAATATACACATTCCAAGGGACCATGGAGAGAGAGAGAGAGGGTTAGAAGGATGCATGGGAATGCAATCCTAAGATAACATGTGGTGATATCACCAAAAAGGGTGAATACACTTTAATGAGTGAAAAGGGAGAAGGAAAATAGAGAAGGGAGAGATCGGACAAGTGGCACATGTTAGGAAATAAGCGATAAAATATGTAGAATAATCCCTCACATAATCGCAATAAGAGAAAACTAATATGAAAAAATTATCACAGATCTCAAATAAAAGTGCAGAATAAAATAATAGAACACAAAGAGACAATATTTAACATGGTTCACCCAATTTGGGCTACGTCCACGAATAATCAATTGCTCAAATTTTATTACAAGCCACCGCTCTCTCAATACAATACCCAGATCCATTTGGAGCTATGCTTAACAAACTCTATAGAATTCACAGTGGAATTCAAAACACATGTACAATTTTTACATTATATCTACCATATGCACAAAACCATATAAATAGATAACTACTTAAGTAGTTTTACAAAATCGTGGGTATCAAAACCATGGGCCAAAACCGTCCCATAATCATATGGGTCAAAAAACCCGCCCATATGAGAAAATCACGTTTCCCAATATATCAGGCATGTTTTAAGGCCCAAAAAAAATTATTATACAAAGGTGTGGGAATATTAGTTCTGTGCTCTTTACCCGAGAGTTGGAATAGCACTGTAATGGTGATAAGCAACTCGGTTTCAGCTAACTCAAAGTTGAAGTTTGAGGATGTTGTAGGGGTGATTCTAAGTGAGGAAATGCGAAGAAAAATCTTTGGTTATCTTCTACTTCAGGGAATGCATTGATAGTGGAAACTAGAGGGAGATAAAAGAATAGAGGAAGCCATGGAAAATCAAAGGATCAGACAAGGTCAAAATCCAAAAGCAAGATAGTATGCTGGCACTGTGGAAAGTTTGGGCATGCAAAGAAGGACTATTGGGAGCTTTGGGACAAGAAGAAACAACATGAAGAAAACAAGGAGGCAAATGTGGCAACGGGTAATGTATGTCAAGATGTTTTGATTCTTTCTTTGCACAATATTATTGAATCTTGGGTTTTAGAATCGGGGGCTTTCTTTCCATGCTTCTCCATAGGCATTATTTTGTTGATTATGTTCAAGGAGATTTTGGGCATGTTTTTCTTGGTGATGATGAGACTTGCAACATAGTTGGAAAAGGTTACTTCGAGTTAAGATGCGAATGGGAATACTTGGCTATTGAAGGACATCAAACATGTGCCTACATTAAGACGTAATTTGATATTGGCAGGGTAGTTGGGAAGTGATGGTTATACTGTGATATTTACAGAGGACTCTTGGAAGGTTACCAAGGCTACTCTTGTGGTGGCAAGAGGTAAGAAGGTTGGAACCTAGTATTTAACCACTTATAGTAGTAATGTTTGTAATCTTGTGGCTTCAAAAGTAGACACGACATTGTGGCATTATAGGCTCGGTCATATGAGCCATAAGGGCATGGAGATCATAAAGAAGGATTTTCCCGGATATACATAAACATGTTTGGAGTTATGTGAGGACTGCATATATGGGAAACATAAGAGAGTAATGTTTCTCAAGGTTGGACCTACAAAAAGAGTAAGTTAGAGTTGTGCATTCGATGTGTGGGGCCGGCTCGTATCATATCTTGGGGGTTCAAGCTACTATGTTAATTTTATTGATGATGCTACAAGTAAAGTTTGGGTTTATTGTATTAGAAACAAATATGATGTATTTGACACTTTTGTTAAATGGAAATCCTCGGTAGAGAATGAAACATGTCTTAAGGTAAAATGTCTCAGTCGAATAATGGAGGGGAGTATTGAAGTAATGAATTTGATGATTTCCGTTCTAAGAATGAAATCAAGGAAAAATATGGTTCCAAGAAATCCACAAGAGAATGGGGTGTCAGAAAGGATGAATAGAACAATAATGGAACGTGCTAGGAGCATGAGGTTACATGCAGGATTGCCTCTTTCTTTTTGGGTAGAAGCGGTGATCACAACTGTGTACTTGATAAACAAAGGACCTTAAAGTGCCTTGGATGGAGGCATACTTGAGGATGCTTGGTATGGTAAGAAAGTTTATTATTAATTTCTTAGGGTCTTTGGATGTGAGGTGTTTGTACATATAGACAAGGATGATAGGACCAAACTAGAGGCTAAATCAGAAAAATGTACTTTCATTGGTTATGGTGGTGATGACTTTGGATATAAATGTTGGAGTATTAAGGACAAGAAAATCATTTGATCTAGGGATGTGGTCTTTAATGAGAAATTCATGTATAAGTAGTAGTTGCAGGAAAACAGGGAAGAATCCAAGAAAGAATATGCAAAGCGAGTAGAGATCTTCCAGGATGGGAAAGTGACACATGAATCAGTTCAGAACCTCCTCAACAGAACCCCAAACTCCTATATTGAGGAGGTCTTCTAGGGTAAGAAGAGAACTTGAATGTTTTTCTCCTTCTCTTTATTATTTATTACTCACTGATAGTGGAGATCCAGAGAGCTTTGATGAAGTAATGCAGGTAGATGTCAGGAAGAAGTGGGAGCAAGCCATGGATGAGGAGCATCAAGCTCTCATGGAGAACCAGACATGGGATTTGGTGAAGCTACCCAAAGGAAAAGAGCATTACAGAACAAGTGGGTGTTCAAAGTCAAAGAGGAAGGAGGAAATAAAAGATATAAGGCCCGGTTGGTGGTCAAGGGGTTTGCACAGAAAAAGGTATAGATTTTGATGATATTTTTTCTCCTGTAGTAAAAATGACTTCTATTAGAACTGTTCTAGGAATAGTTGCAGCATAATACTTGCACTTAGAACAACTTGATGTAAATACTTTGCATTTCTCCATGGTGATTTGGAGGAGGAACTATATATGCAGCAACCAGAGGGCTATGAGGTCAAAGGTAAAGAGGAGATGGTGTGCAAACTGAAGAAGAGCTTGTATGGCTTGAAACAAGCTCCACGTCAATGGTATAATAAATTTGATAGCTTCATGATGGAGCAAGGTTATATTAGATGTCATTATAACCATTGTGTGTATACAAAGAAATTTGAGGATGGTAGTTATATTATCCTTTGTCTGTATGTGGATGACATGTTGGTTGCAGGTAAAAACATGTAGGAAATAAAAGTACTCAAGCGAGATAAGTGAATCCTTTTCTATGAAGGATTTTGGGGCAGCCAAACAAATCCTTGGTATGAGGATATCTCAGGATAGGAAGGAATAGAAGTTGAATTTATCTCAGGAAGATTACATTAAGAAAGTCTTGGAGAGGTTTAATATGCATGATGCTAAACCGGTTGGGACTCCTTTGCAGAGCCATTTCAAGTTATCAAAGGAACAATATCCCAAGACAAAGCAGGAGAGAAACTAGATGTCCAAGGTAACTTACTCATCAACGGTTTATAGTTTGATGTATGTCATGGTGTGCACTAGGCCTAATATTTCCCATGTAGTGGGAGCGGTGAGTAGATTTATGAGTGATCTAGGTAGAGATCAGCTGCCAGTAGTAAAGTGGATCCTTCGGTATTTGAGAGGGACCATGGGGACAATTTTGTGCTACAGTGGATCAAACACCACTTTGTGTGGTTATGTAGATTCAGATATGGCCGGAGATGTAGACAGAAGGAGGAGCACAAAATGTTATGTTTACATTGTAGGTGGGACAACAATAAGCTAGATTTCACGACTACGAAGTTGGTGGCTTTGTCAACAATGGAGGTGAGTATATTGCTGCCACCAAGGCACGCAAGAAATTATTTGGTTATAACAGATTACTTGAGCGAGTTGGGGCATATGCGGGAGGAAGTAAAGTTGCATAGTGATAGTCAAAGTACTATACACCTAGCTAAGAATTCTGCTTTCCATTCTAGGACGAAGCATATATAGTTAAGGTACCATTTCATCAGGAAAAATTTGGAGGAAGAAAAATTGAAGCTGGAGAAGATTCATACCACCAAAATCCTGCAGACATGATGACTAAGGTGGTCACAATGGAAAAATTGAAGTTGTGTTCAACTTTGGTTGGTCTTCACGAAACTAGTGAAGGGTTGAGAAGCTTGCTCAGAGGAAAACTAGTCTCCAAGTGGGAGATTGTTAGGTTGTGGAGCCTATTTTCATGTGAGAAAGTGTTGAAGATTGTATAATAAGAGTAATTTACACTTTCTACGATTGTCTTGCTCGAGGCCGGCCCGACCCCCGAACCCTGGTGAGATAAGCTGTGGAAAGTGTACAAGTACTCTTATTGTCATGATCTTCAACACTTTCTCACATGAAAACAAGATCCAAACCTAACAATACAGAATTTTCCATTTATTCTCCATGAAACACAACCAAATGAACGTGCAAAAAAGGAGAATCATGCACAACATACCAAAATAGTAAAACAGAGGCAAGATGTAGATAAACACAAGATTTTATTTTTTTAAAGATGCATGAACCATTAGAACAGAAATAGAAGGCAAAAATACATTTTGGAAGTCCAAATGGAGGTTTAACACTCACAACTACTTTGGGAGACCATTTTGACATGGTTCCTTTGAATTTTAGAGCATCCTCCCCTTTTACAAATGAGAGATTTTAAATTATATAGCAAAATGGGAGAAAGAGAGGGAACTCAAATTTCTACCTTTGACCACCACCAAGATGCATTTAATGTATGAAAATAGGCATGGGTACCCTATTAAGGACATTCTCCCATGATGCTTAGCTTGTAGGAGAAGGAATGGGCGACATACCTCATCAAAAGTACAAGTTTATGAAATTTTGAGTTACGGGGTGAAAGTTATGGCCTTTGAAGTAAGGGGTGCCATACTTCAATAAATGCGAGTGGTTGAGTTGTTAGATCAAGCCCTGTTGGGTTCACGACCATGCAAAACATCCCCAAACCCAACACACTAATGGTGGAAGTTTGATCTTGAAAAGCAAACTGCAAACTCCCAAAAACATAGGGTGGAACTCGAGACTTGTTTTCATCCTCGAACCTCCAAATCACTCTTGGTAGAAGTTGGTACTTGTTTTACAACCTTCAATCTCCCAAATGATCTTTGGTGGAAGTTGACCCTTACAATACATGTTAAGAAACCCAAAATAATTATGTCGGAAGTCGACCACCCCTTTACAACTTATTGGGTTTTAGGTTTGGGAATCAAGTTGCAATTTACATGTAAATTACAATTGACAACCCAAAATCTGAAATGCAATGTTTTCTTTGTATTTCGGGGATCGGGTTTTGATTTACAATTTACATGTAAATTGTAAATTGGAACCCAAAACTCGAAATGCACTAGGAAGGCTAAGTTTTGGGGATCAAGTTTAACATTATAATTTGCATGTAATTTGTAATTTAAAACCCTAAACCCAAAATACACTAAATCCTTTATATTTCGGTTTGAGCTTGAAGAACAATTTACATGAAAATTAAAAATTGTTTCCCAAATCAAATATGAAATACAAGAATTTTTTTTGACACTTAGGCATTTTTCCAAATTTCTCAAAAATAATTTTTTGGGGATGGAGAATAGGGAGCTTAGAACATGTGTAAATGCATGAAGAGCATGAAAATTTGACACACTTGAAAAGAAATCCTCACCACAAGCAATAGTAAATTTTTTTGGGTCTAGAAATGAAGATGTGGGTTGCCAAAATAGCTTGAGCGGGGTATTTTAGAAAATAAAGACTACATGGCTCAGTCAATTGTATAATATGCGAAAGGTTTTGGGGCCCAAATATAAAAAAATAATAAAATAAATTAAACTTTGAAACTATAACATTAATTAAAACAATCTAATCGTGTGTGACAAGAGTTTAATGTGGAAAACCTCTTATGAGGTAAAACACCCACATAACATAGAAATTTCCATTTATGTGAGAAACCTCCAAAATTACAAGTCTAGTAACTTTTTATTCTTCTCCACCTCACTTCATCTCCCCTTTTCATATATTTTTTCCCTGGGCCCCGTATGCCCTATTTAAATTAGGGTGATCGAGATACAACTTCCGAAAATGCACCCTTTCACCTTTAATTGATTGTAAATCTATTAATATGAATGTTCGTTTATATTTAATAAATAAAAATATATTCATATTTTTATTTATTAACTATAAACTAAAGTTTATAGTTATATTTAATTTATTATTAAATATGATCAAGACTGATCTCAAGGTTGGAAGCGGGCGAGATAGTGCAAGGAAAATTTTGAATTCGTTTAGGTGCAATGACTCTTATTTCACGGTGCATCGATGGCATATAGGGGAGACAAGTAGGGGCGGTCTCTCGTCGTGGTTGCTCAAGCACACTTTGGGCCCCGTGGATGGGCTCAGAAAATTTTCTCGAAGAATATTCAGGGCGGACAAGTCATAGGAGGTTCACTTCTAGAGGAATATGTCTCGATCTTAGTTGATGAATAGGATGACCTATTTGCACAACTCACCTTCTCGAAAGCGAGTAATCTTTTTGAAATTTGTAGGATGATGGTTGTCATAGAGGGCATTCGTAGCTGGTGTGATACCTAATGGGGAAGTGGCCTTAGAGTGCACTTCCTAGCCAAGGGGGGTTCTTCATGGTCATCTTCAAAAGTGAAGCCTAGAGGGCAAATACATTAGCCAGAAAAGAAATATTGTTCCTCGATTATGACATCCATATCAAATCTTAGAGCACCAACTTTTATCCAAAGCGAGTAGTCATGGAGGAGCTTTAGGTTTGGGTAAGATTATACGCTTTTAAGTAGCGAATCTGGAATCCTAAAAATCTTACCAAAATTTGTGAAAAACTGGGAAGGGTCATCTGTATAGACCCCGTGACTCTTGAAGTATCCTTATCTCGCATTTGTGTGGATCTAATTCTTTATAGGATATGGCTAAAAACTACAAGAATATATAGTTATCTCTTCCCCTTCTAGTAAATGGGTCCAAAGGGTAGAGTATGAGAAGATATCTTTCAACTATTTCAAATACAAGATGAATGCTTATTTTCAAAAGGACTAGAAGAATAGTCCTACCCCACTTAATACATCTTGGAAAATATCACCTTTGAACCTCATGCTTTGAAGTAAGGAGTGAGGGCACCTCTATTCTCACAGAGCATGTTAGGAGGGAGGAAGGTCACATCGAAATAGAGTCTTCCAAACTCATGTGTCTTAACCCGACTACAAACTCTCTTGTCAAGGAAACCACCTTAGTTGTTCAAGACTCTACCCGTATTCTAGATTTTATGTAAGAAGGCCTTAAAGTGGGCCACGGAGCCTTTGCAAAATCATTGGAGAAGTGGGTGAGTAACCGTGAAGTGGTAGAGGCCACCTTGGTTGCGGGAAGAGATGAAGATGAAGGTGTTTTTGGATAGAAGGAGAGTCGAGTGATGACCAGATTAATCTTTGAAGTTACATTCTACCTACACCGGATCTCACTCGAATAGACTATGGTCCTAAGAACCCTCCAGGCTGAACCTCAAAGGAACAACTCTCTAAATGGGAGATAACTTCCGAGAAACAAAATTATATAGGTTTTTTCTTTCAATCATCAAGTAGGAGAGGAAGGTCCTCTCTAAAGCAAGGATGAGGATATTTTCTTACAACGTTAGGGGTTTGAATGTCTCTAAAAAATAACACCTACTCAAGCAGTATGCTATAGAGAAAAATGTGGATCTGTATTTAATTCAACAAACTAAGATTTCCAAAGATGATTGTTTGACAAGGTGGACATGGAGATAAAGGTTTGTTTGACCTTTTTCTTTATTCAGAAGGGGTGTCTAATGGTTTGGGCATCTTATGGAAGGTAAGCAGGGTATCATTTGAGCTTATTTTGGAAATTAACTACTATCAATGGTGTCATGTTCAAGTTAAACATTCATACGAGATGTTATTATTTTGTAATTTTATGGTCCAATTAATCCTAATAAGAAGATGGAGATTTGGTCCAAGTTGGAAGGTGATCTAAGGTCCTTTTCACAAGATAAAATAATTTTAGCAGGGGACTTCAATGCTACCCTTTCTGATAAAGACAAGAGAGGAGGAGTTTGATGACAACCACACTCTCAATTGTATTTTACCTCCTTTGTTGTGGCTTCAAATTTTGTGCATATTGAACCTAAGATGGGTTGGTTCACTTGGGCGAAGCAGACGTATGGGTTTTTGCAATATGGGGTCGAGGTTGGATCATTTCTTAGTGTTAGAATCTTGGCTCCAAAATAATTACCTTATGGAAATCGAACTCATGCCTCTCTCTTGTTTTGATCACTTTCGTATCTCCCTCAATGTTTAGATAGACATCCCTTCACAGAGATCCCCATTTAAATTCAAATTAATGTGGCTACAAGATCCTAAATTATCCGATTTGATCAAAAGTTGGTGGTCATCCTTCAGGGGTGAATGGAACTAAAATGGTCATTATTTCCAAAACTTTAGCCCACCTCAAAGATAAACTACTTGAATAGAATGCCTCTTCTTTAAAGAATATATTTATGGAATAGTGGAGAGTGAAGAGTTAGATTTGGGGCTTGAATGAAATCATTTTTGGGACGACATGGGTCAAGAAGAATATTGGAAGGAAAAGGAGCTTCTCAGTGAGTTGGGGATCTCCTTCTCAAGGAAGAGACCTTCGGAGATAGAAATCCAGGAGGTTTGGTTAAAATATGGTGATAAAAATAAAAACAAATTCCATTTGTTGGTTAAAGCTAGAAGAAATCAAAACTATATCTCTAAGTTAAAGTCGAGAGATGGAAACTAGATCTCATCACGGAAGCTATTAAGAAAGAAGATGTTTCATTCTTTCAAGGGTTTCTTAGTGGGGAATGTTGTTCTCTTCTTGACAAGTAACACTCTCTCCTTGATTAGATTTAAAGAATTATGAATGATGAAGATAACGTTAAAATTCTTTCCCCTTTGTCTAAGGAGGAAGTTCGCAATATCATTTTTTTGATGGAGAGAGATAAGGTACTTGGGCTTGATAGTTTCCTAGATGCCTTCTTTTAGGATTTATGGAATTTGATTGGTGAGGATGTGTGGCTAGTGGTGGAGGAATATAGAAGCTCTGGGAAGATTTTGGGGGAAATGAATCATACTTTCATCTGCATGTTCCAAAAAAACCCCGTTGAATCGATGGATAATTTCCATCTTATCTCACTATGTAATACTTCTTACAAAATTATTTCTAAAGTCATAGCTTCTAGATTTTGTCCTCTTATGGCTCATATAATTTCTCAAGAACAAAGAGGATTCATTCTGGAAGGTCCATATCGATGTATCATCATTTCTCACGAGCTTATAGATTCTTTAAAATCCACTCATTTCCCAGGTATGATGATCAAATGCAATTTCAGCAAAGCTTAAGATCACCTAAATTGGAGATTTCTTTTCAAGTCCCTTTAAAGGATGGGTTTCAATGATCGTTTTTGTGGGTGGATCTTCAATTGTTTCTCTTCTTCTTGATTCTCCATTATGGTCAATGGCTCGGTGGAAGGATTCTTCTCTAGCGATCGAGGGA
Organism: Taxus wallichiana var. yunnanensis; assembly: GCA_018340775.1. NCBI lineage: Eukaryota > Viridiplantae > Streptophyta > Pinopsida > Cupressales > Taxaceae > Taxus > Taxus wallichiana. The sequence goes on along the minus strand of CM031237.1, from coordinate 912,656,169 downwards.
TTAGGAAAGGATATCCCTTATCCTCCTTCCTCTTTATTCTTGTTGTTGAGGCTCTAAGTAGAGATATTCAACATTTTATCACCCAAGGTTCTATGCAAGAAATCAAAATGTTTGTGAATGTTCCTCCTCTCTCCCATCAACATTTTGCGGATGATACCTTTCTTTTCACTACGGCCTCTGTATTGGAATATAGATTCATTGATTACATCCTCGATTCTTATTCCAAAGTGGAAGGTCAAGTAATTAACTTACAAAAATATGTTATTTTCTTCTTTAATGTTTCTCTTCTCTGCAAAGAATAATTCGGGTAGTTTTAGGCTTTGAAGTTGGCTCCCTCCCCCATAAATATCTTGGTGTTCCCCTATTCTCCATGGCGGGCCGAGCCTCTCTATGGGATGACTTGCTACATTTTATTGCTCATAGGTTGCAATATTGGAAAGGAAATGACTCAAATTGAGTGGGAGATATCTCCTTATTTGACCGATTTTGTGTGCCCTCCCTACTTACATGCTCTCTATGTTGAAGATTCCCAAACTTGTCCTTGAAAAAATCGAGAGAATTGTCAGAACCTTCCTATGGCAAGGTAATAATGAGGAGTGTAAGTTCCATCTGGTGAAGTGGGAAAGTATTAAGCTCCCTAAAAAATTGGGAGGGTTGGGAATCATTGATTTGGAGCTTCAGAATATTACTTTAGGAGCTAAATTAGTTTGGAATTTCATTTTGATCCTAAAAGGTTAGTTTTTCAAGTTCTTTCTCATAAATATCTTGGAGAAATTCATCCGAGAGCTTCTTCTTTCTAGTCTTTGAGCTACCTAGGGGTCGGACATCCGGAAATTTATTACCAAACTCGGGCATCTTATTGTGGATCATGTTTCTTGGTAAATAGGAAATGGGATAACAAAAATTTCTAGGAGGATAGCTGGAATGGGTTTGAACCTCTTCTCTTAAATAAAAATTTATCTCGTGTTAAGAAAATCTCTAAGGCCGTTTAGGGAATAAAGTTGCAAATTATGGAGTTACACCTCCATATGGATCCCCCTCTATGTTACGAAGGACCCTTCTACTCTTGGCTTGACCGAGTAAGAAGTGAGGATTTTAGGGAGTCCTTCTCTCTTAGAAAGACCACTTGCAAGGTTTAGGAGGATAACTTGCTTTAGATGGGTGGCCCCTTTGGTTTGTATTCTATCAAAGCGGGTTACACTAAATTGATTTCCATGTCTAGAAATGGGGTTACTAGTTGGATAGGTGTTGGAGCCCTAAGATTCTTTCCGAAAGCAGCTATCTTCGGTTGGTTATTAGTGAAAGGGAAGATCCTCACGCAAAAGAGAAGAAAATTTTTGGGCTATGTTGGTCCTTCCAAATGTGTCCTTTGTGAAAACACGAGAGGAGGATCTTGATCACTTGCTACTATTTTGTCCCTTCACGGTTTAGGGATGGAATTGGTTATCTTGCAAGTTGGACTTAGTTTGGCCCCCTTGTAGGAAGGTTCCAAAACTCAAATGGCTTGGCATAAGTTGGGGAAAGGAACATTCGATTCTATTTGGATCATCACTCCTTTCCTTTTGATTTGGCATATATGGGTGGAGCGTAACATTAAAATCTTCAGGGAAGAGGCTTCTAGGTTTCATACTTTCATTGGTAAACTGGAGGTAGCAATATCAGAGAATGTTAACACTTATAGCTCTAAAAATCCCAATTTCAACTCGCATGATGTAGAGATTAGAAAATCTTGGCCTCTAGTCAAAATTACCCCTCAGCTTGATTGTTCACCAAGGCCTATCTCAAATTGAAAAAATCCTCAAAAGGAGACATGCAATATGGATTCCACCTCCCTCGATTTTGTAAAATTAATTTCGACGGGGCCTCTAGAGGTAACTCGGGTAAATCAGGGGTGGGGTGCATTGTGAGAAATGAGAATGGGGATGTTATTGTGGCGGGATCATTTCCACTTAGAGATGGAACATGTAAGTAGAACCTAAAGGTCTCATGGAGGGTGTTAAATTAGTTGTTTCCAGGGCATGCGATTGTCTTCAAGTGGAAGGTGACTCACAAGTCATTGTTCATGCCATTGCCAAGGGTTAGGCCCTTTTCGTGGAATTTAAATTTTTTCATCTCCAACATTTTATTTTGGCTAGGTAAATTAAAAATTTGGAGTATCATTCATATCTATAGAGAAGAAAATTGCACCACCAATGTGCTAGATAATGCTGCCATTGATGGGCTAGACCCATTAAGATTTCATACAATCCCAAAGATTAACACAAGTTATTTGAAATTATTTCACACAAAGGCGTTATGGCCTCTGCCCTAAAATTAATGGTGTCTCGTGTGTCTAAGTTTTTAAGTTAGTCATTGGCTTCTCCTTCCTTACTTCTTCTCTAATAAGAGTTTGGCTTGTGTTTAATGGCATTTATGGGTTTTCCTTTCATTTCACTTCATGAAAAATGAATGGAGATGTCCCTCTCCTCGGCCATATATTGCATGTGACTCTCTGAAATTTTCATTACTCCTCCATCCACGAGGCAAAAACAATTGAGAACAAGTTGGGAGAATCTTATTTGCATGAATCTCTTCGGCGAGGGCCAACTTTGACATTGTTCTGCATTCATCTCCTTCTCTCTTCTCCTTCATCCAATTTTTGTAGATGTCATGGCCGTCGCCGAGTATTTCATCTACCCCATTCACAGAGGTGGTTTGCATGATGATGAATTGGATGAATTTTGTCTTCCCAATCCTTGTTATGGGTCGAGGAGGTGGATGAACTAGTTATTGGTCATGGGAGGGGGATACACTGGCTCAAAGAAAAGTATAGATAATTACTTCATTATGCTAAGAATGTGGACAATCTTCTTTGGCATGGATGCCCTAGATCCTCTCCTTTTATCCCCTTGGATATTTCAAAAGCCCACTTGCCTCTTCATTCGGCTATTGATAATCTCAACGAACTTTGCACGATCGTGCTAGGAAGACTTTCTCTTCCTTCTTGACAGGCCTCTTAGCAAGTTGGTGGAACATCTCGGGTTGATGCGAGGCATTGGGAGTGGGGTGACAAGGGTGACAAATGACTTAGTAGATGCTCTAGATTGTTAACGTCAGTACACATAGGATCTTTTATTACTTGTTTCTCTCTTTTGCTCATTTTTTTGCTTTGGGAATTATAATCCAGGCTCTGCCTTGGATTTTGGTTGGTTCTTTTGGTCTAGTTCTCTTCTCGGTGGGGCCTATGATGTTTGTATGTGATATTTTTAGTCTTTTGGGATCTAGTTCATTTTTGTATTGTATGGGTGGGATCCCGAATCCTCTAGTTCATAGCTCGGTCAAAAGCATTTAAAAAATAAATTAAAATTATTATTATTAAATATAATCTCTTAGGAACATATTAAGGGGTTAAAACCCACTTAAATATTATTGTTCCAACACTCCCGCTTAATATTAAGTGGGGTCATATGCCAACATTACCTATTTATAAAACAAGATTTACAATCTTTCAACCACGATAAGGGTTTTAAGATAGCATATCAATTTTGAAGGATTTATACACCTTCATCATGTTAAATTTACTTTTTTGTACAAAAGGATTTGGAATCCATAATCAGAAGTGATGATTTTGGCTAAGCATGATTTTTAAAATTACATATCACAGTTTCTCATGGAAAAACTATATAAGCACCTTAGAATCCTTTTATAAAGTGATGACCTCCTTGTATACAAAAAAGAGGTGTTAGTATGCAAATGAAAATAAGAAATTAACCAAACTAATTCCTAAACTAACACTTCTAATTGCTACCTCAGATAGAGAAAGATGGAAAGGAAGGAGAATATAATACCTGCACTTACCTACAAGATTGCACAACTCCTCCTTTGATGTGGTGGATTGCTTGTTGGATGCTTCAGATTTTGGAGACACTTGGGCAGCACCTCCCCTTTGATTTGCTTGAAGAATGCTTGATGATTGATGAAGGATTAGATGATGATAGATTGTAAATGGATAATGGATTGATTGAATGATAAAAATGGCAGAGATTTGATATGAATTTATGACTTTTTCCAAGCTTGCTCTTATGGAGGATGAGAGTTCAATTTATAGTTTTTGGGTGGAGGATTCAATGGCTAGCATGAATCCATCTTGGATTTAGATCGATGGTGGAGATTGCATGTGAGGATTAGAGGATTCTAGAATGGAGGATTATAGAAATTTGAATTTAAAATTCATGGAGGGAATAAGCTTCCATTGAATTAAAAATTCAATGGAAGGAGAAGGTTAGAGAGGCTTCTAGATTTAGAGGTGAGGATGTGATTAGGATTAGAATTAGATTAGGTTAATAAATAATGATTAGGAGTAAGGTTACATGGAAAGGATAGGTTTAGAGATGTATAGGGTAGGTGGGTAGGTAGATATAGGAATATTAAATTCCTAGAAAATTTTAATAGGGATTATAATAGGATAATAATAATTAATCTTATGATTAATTATTATATAGTTGAAAATCGATAAAATAAAGGATTAAAGGGATAAATTATGAAATGGGATATTTAAATAAATGATAAAGGGATTAATGATAGAATTAAATAATAATAATTAATCTTGCGATTAATTATTATATGGATGATGTTGGGATATTTGCAGGACATATTAATCGTAATTAATCATGTCAACATTTTATATGTCTACATTTTTCCCCTCTTTGAATGGTTATTGTGTAGCAATGACCGTATGAAAAAGAAGAGAAAATGTTAGGATGGTGATATGATTCCCCCTCGAAGGGTTAGGCGGGGAGGGATGAGGCGGGTAACCACTTGAAAAGTGGAGAGGCCCAAATTAGTAGATGAGAGATTATTAGAGGATGAGAAGATTTGAGGATTTAGGATGAGGATTAGAAAATTCAAGGATTTATAGGATTAGGATTAGAGGATTAGAAGATTCGAGGATGTAGAGGATTAGGATTAGAGGATTAGGAGAAAGGATGACAAGAGTAGAAGATATTGGATATTGGATTTTTGATGCCCCAATCAATGATGTATGAAAAAGGTGAGGATTTTAGATTCTTGATGAGAGGATGCCCTATCAATGATGTATAAAAATGTAAGATTTAGGAATTTGGATTAAAGGATGTTGGATTTGAAGATGTTATTTGTTGAGATGCCCCAATCTAGGGGGTAGGATTTTGGATGTTGGATTTAAAGATTTGGGATTTATATTTGAAGATGTCAGATTTGAGGATGATTGATTTGATTTAAAGGATTAGAATATTGAGGATATTTATATACAATAACGAGGATTAGTTTTGGATCAAATATGCCCCGGTCAAGGGGTGAGGATTTTGGATGTTGGATGCGAGATGATAAGATTTATATGTGGAGATCGATAGATTGATAAAAGGATTAATTGGATAAGAGGATGAGGATGTTAGATAGTTATTTAGATGATGATGAGGATTAGGTGTGGTGACGATAAGGGGTGTGCTACCATAAAGTGCCCATTTTTTATCATCATTAACAGTGTGATTAATGTGGCATAGAGTAAGATGCACCATGGTACAAGGACCGTGATGACTGAATTACCAAACACCCTTGTCCTCGTATCATTGGACCATAAAAAGTGCAAAAATATGGTCATCGTATCATTGGACCAATGTAAAAAGAAACAAAATGGGCCTCATATCATCGGCCAAAATGTAAATGCAGACAAGCAAGCAAACACACACATTGCATTTTTGTATTTTTTTAATGTTTAGATTTTGGATTTTAGATGTTTAGATTACTTGATGTTTTGATTTTTAGATTTTGATGTTTGATTTTAGATGTTTGGATGTTGGATGTTTTTATTTTTAGATTTTCGGTTGTATATATTTAGACTTTTAGAGTTTAGATTGGATAGGTGATGGGGGATGTGAAGGAGTGTAAGGTGGGATGCGAATTTCTCCTATAAGTCCCAAAGCGTGTTTTGGGTGGGATGAAAGGTAAGGATTTAGGGAAATTGGATAGGTTGGATGGGAAAGGATGAGGATAGGATGATTTTAGATTGAATGATGGGAGGATTTTTATTGAAGGATAGGATGAGGATTGTTTGATGTTGGATATGGATTGGTTGATAGGAGTGAAGGATAGGTGGGATGTGAGATGAGAGATAGATAAATAGAATGAGTGATGTGGTATATGATAAGATAAGGGATTAAAAGAGTATAATATATACCCCCATGTATAGGGAAGATGGAATAAGGGATAGATGTGAGTGCCCATAAGTGTAAAGTAGGGTGGCATTTGGAGGAATGAATGGGTTCGATTTTCCCCCTATATGTAGGGTAGGATATGAAGTGAGGGGTGTCGAAAATGGATGATGCCCCCAATGGATGGTAGTAAGGCTGCCCCTAGTCATGATGATGAAAGTCAATAAGGAACATGAGGAGGATTGGATGATAAGGAAAGGATCATCCTCTACCCACGAAAGTTTGATCCTAAGGGAAAAAGGATGTGGATGTGATGGATGGAAGGAAAATGACATCAGTGATGAAAAAAAGATGAACCTAACGACACATGTTGTAAGGAAATATTTAGACTAAAACAAAAGTGTGACCAAGGTCCAAAAATACCTAGAAACATACAAGACTGATGTCTCTTTGAGATCAAAGTGTGTGAGATTATGATGGTTAATTACCGTTTGTAGTGAAGACTTAATGGGTAGGATGTGAAGATAAACTAGCCAATGTATAGGGAGTGATTAAGTTAAATAGGTTTATGGAAGGTGAAAGGACGGTTAAGCCATGCATTACTCCACTGCCAACTAGGTGTTCATAGCCCCGACAGAGATACATATGATTCTTGTCACAAAAATTGATCTACTATCACTAGGTGTCCATAGCCCCGTTAGAATTGTTGGAAACACCCTAGAGAGTCTTGCAAGTGTGTTTTATTTGATATTTTTAATTTTGATATGATTGTTTTCTTTTTGATATTTGGATTTTTTTTACATTAGTAGGTTCCACTCTCTTGAGAACTCTCAAGGGGTTAAGAATCACTAGTGGCCCTATGGGGGATGGAAATGAGTGTAGTGATGACATTTTCTAGAGTCTCAAAAGATGCACCCAGGGTTCTTCATCAAAAGTTGATTAAAGTGTGTTAAAGTGTGAGGATATCGAGGAGGACAATAAAGATGGAATGTTGGAGGTAATGATAGACCAAGGTCACATGGTTGTAGTAGGTACTATTGGCTTACAACATGTGTGAGAAATCTGATCTAATGTTATGATAGAGAATGGATTAGATGAAAAGGGACTTGTATGTTGGATGGAAGGATGGTGGGTGGGAAGGAAAGAACATTCGTACAGCACAGGAAAAAAATTATGTTCCAATCCATTTTTAGGTGTTTGGTAAATGATTTTGTTTGGGTTGCATGGCGAGGATGGTAGGATCATAAAGAGGAGTGGTAGAAATGGGTTATGCTGGAGTAGTGGAAGGGTATTTTTTTAGTGTTAGGGTTATACCCTAAGCCTAAATGACCTTGATTTTGAGGAAAGGAGATGGGTTCATGAATGCCTTGTTCATGGATGCCTAAGCCTTTGCCTCAATGTTTCATATTATCAAACATATTTTGGGCTATAGGATATGAATTGGATGGGGAAGATGATGCCATGTGTTCATTATGATAATCTTCGGGGTTGTAGTTTTGTCATCTGTAAGAGGCCAAATTTAACGAGGGATGGGAGATGAAATTTGTTTTTGTTTTGGGTTGGTGAGGATGTTTGGATGTATGATGATATTTTTATGGATGATGATGTTTGGATTATGGATGATGGTTAGGGATAGTATTGGGATGGAAATGTGGTTTAATGAGGTTAGGGATAAGAATTCCTTCTTTAATGAGGTTTTGAACATAAGACATAAATTGCATGCAATGATTGGTCAAATGTCCATGGGTCTGATGGAAGTCACAATAATAGTGATCCCAATACCAAGATGGTTTGGGAAGGTTTGGATTACATGATTTGATTGGGGGATAAATGATCATGTTGAAGTTTTTAGACGATGGAAGATGGTTGTCAAATATTTTCCTAAAGGAGTGAAGTGGTGTGGGTTAAATAGTTTGGATGGGGTAGGAAGTAAACATACGAGGATTGAGTGGAAAATGATATGTGTTGGTTGATTTGGATTGATGATTTGGATTATATTGTTATGGCTTAGAAGAGGAAGGGGATGGATTAGGCCTAGGGGCTGAAGAGGATGTTTGGGGCTTAGAGGTCAAAGTATATTTAGTTTATTTTGGATTGGTTTGATTATGTGGTTTTGAGGTAGATGGTTTTGCTTTAGGATTATATTGTTTGATATTAGTAGATGTAGATGAAGGGTATGGGTATGTTATGGGGTTATATTGGATTTGAGTGATGTTGGGGATGAAGGAGATTTTGGAGATGGGTGTGGTGTAGGAACCACATTAGATTAGGTTGATTTAGGGGATGAAGTAGATGAATGTGGCATAGCACTCTCATTATATTTGATAGGAGATGGGGTGGGGAGAGGATTGGGATTGGATTTGTTAGGTTTTGGAGTTGGTGACTTAGGATTCACTTTAGATGTTTTAGGATTGGGGGATGGGGGAGATGAAATAGGATGAGTGGATAGGATAGTATTGGGTTTAGGTGATGAATGGGTTAAGATAGGATTAGATGTGGATGAAGAGAATGAGGGTGGCATAGGAGCCACATTAGATGGTTTAGAATGGGGGATAGAAGGGGTTGAGGGTGACTTAGGAGTCAATGTGGATGAGATATTGGTGGGCTTAGGTGATAGAGGGGATGAGATAAGCTTGAAGACTAAATTTGATGTTGGATTAGGGGATGTGGAACTATCTAGGAGAAATTTCGTAGGATTAGATTGGGGTGATGAAGATGATGAGGATGGAAGACTAAGATGAGATGTAGGTGATATTGATTTAGGATTAAGTTGTGATTGTTGTCGATACATGAATGGTATTTGATTATAGGTTTTATTATGATTGGATTTAGGAGTTTACATTGTGGATGGTGTTGTATGAGTTTTGATGGGAGAAAGGTGGGGGTCATGATGATTGATAGGGGATTTGGAGGTTGGAATTTGGGATGTTTGTGTGGGTTTGGGATTGGTGGCTAGATTAGCAAGGACATAAAGGAGGTCCTCTTGGTCTAGGTCAAAATTAATGAGGTGGTCAAAGTTGATGTAATTGGATTTTGGGGATAGTGTTTTATGTTGATTAGGTAGTGGTGTGGATTGGGATGATTCAGTTTCATTAAGGAGGAAGTCAATGGGGTGAGTGGTAGGGATTTTAGGAAGGGAAGATTGTGGATGGGGTTGGTTAAGAGATGATAGTTTAGGGGTGATTGATTGATTGAATATTGAAGATTGGATATTTTTTGATTAAGTTGTTGGATGGTTTTTAGGATGTTAGGATAGACATGGGATGGTTTATTTGGATGACAAGGATGAGATTGGTTCAGGTAGGATGTTGAGTTTGATATTTGTTTATTAAGGTGTTGGATAGTGTTATCCAATTTTGCACACCTGGCAAGATTGGACAACGGGGTCCTATCACGTTCAAAATAAAATAATAGTCCCAGGAACCCACCTTCGGTTATTATCGAAATGCAATAATTAAAAATAATTCCTAAATTGCATATGAAGAGATCACCTAGCATCGAAAGGCACCCAGTTGATCTCGACTCAGTGAAGAGTTCGGGGTCGAGTTGATAGAGAATCCGGTGTCAAATTGATAGTCATCTCGGAAATCATCTCAGTAGAGACTCTCAGTTGTAAGAGCTCGACGATGGTCTTGTTAATGCAAAATATAGCTCGTTGAAAATTGACGAATGAAAGGAACTGTACAAGGATCCCGGTGGAGATCGATGCAAAAGATCCGAAGGCCAAGTCAGGGAGAGTCAAAGTCAACATGATGTCAGGTTTAATCCACTAAGGCAGTGCTCGACCAACCACTTGGGAAAATTATCTTGTTTGACCAAGATGATATGAGATTATGCAGATATGACGATGAGGTCATCTGGTAGTGTTTGAACGAAAAAATGCTTTAACTGACAACCAAATACATCTCAATTAAAATCTCGTAGCACTCTATGGAGAGGGTCGCCAAGAAGGCGCGTACACGTTCTTCTTACAACACATAATCCATCTCATGAAATTCTTTAACATATCTTCATCTACTACGATTTGCATTACTAAGAAAAGCCCTTGCAGAGGCCAAGCAAATCCACTCTCACATCAATAATGGGGACACACATTTGGAGGACTCACGCTATTACCAAATAAACTTATCTACATGTATGACAAGTGTGAAAGTTTGATGGATGCTCGTAAAGTCTTCAAGTTGCATGGTGATCCGGATCTCTTCTCATGGAATATGGTAATTGTAGCTTCACGAGAAGGCATGGACATCCTATACATGCATTGAAACTATTTCATGAAATACTGACGAACACTGACCACCCGATCACCCGAACATTCGTGTATAGCACAGCTTTGATGGAAAAGAATCGATCGGTTGAGGATGGAGCTCGGGCGTGGTAGCATTGGCTCACTCGGTCGAGCGACAAAGGTCGTGAGCATCCGGAGTTTTGTTTGGTTCGATTGTAAGTCGAGAAGGAAAAGTTGGGGTTCAAATCCGTCTTTAAGGCATTGGCTCGGAGAATCTCATCCCTTTTGTCGGGTTGGACTTTGATGATGGCAAGCCATTGTAAGATTCCCACATGGGAAATATTTCAGTATATTGCCAAGGTCATAAATTTGATGATGGCAGGCCAAATCAGTATTTCCCCACATAGGATATCTTCATCCCGATTTCCATGGTGGAAAATTTGCAGCGGACAGCCAACACCAGGTTTTCACGTAAAGGGGGTCCCGAGTTTCATCTTGCCAAGGACGTGGGAAATAATGCAAGCAATGCCAATGGGAAATTTTGGGATGGAAAGCCATGGTCAGACTTCCGTGGAGTGGAGAAATCGGGTCAAATTGCCGAGTTTGCGCGGCAAAGCTGAGGCCGGGGCCCGTGGATTGGTGTGGCCAAGCCGTTATGCGGGGAGATTTGGAGCAACACCTGTGCCAGTGGAGATTTGACGATGGCAATCCGTCATGAGACTTCCGCATGGCAAGAGAATGAAAATTCCGCGCAGCTTGGAGTGGTCCGAGTCTTTGTGCGAGTCACACGCAAGGTGAGTCGGAGAACGTGGGAATGAGGCAGTTGAAGTGTTTAATAGGATTGACGTGGTTGTCTGGTCGGCCGTTTTGTAAACAGAGATGGGCGAAGGAGGCTCTACACGTTCTGCCTACCACACTGAGCATTCGAGGTGGTAGGCGAAAATCCCACGCATATGCATGGGCATGCTTTGCGGTATAATAGAAGCCGTTTTTAGCGCTCCCACGCACAGTGCGAGAAATAAATATTCAACTGCTTATATACGATGGATTGGAGTCATGTCATTCAAGGCTTCATGAAATTTGTCCGGTCGAGATGAAAGTTTATTACGGTGCGAATGAAACGATTCGTATTGCTCAAAGCATTTCTTTTCCTAGAAAGCGAATTGAATGTGAAGGTCGACTCACGAAAATACCCTAGTGGCCGTTTTTTACTGCATCCTTGTTACTCGAAAATGGTCTCTTTGAGAAACTCAGAGGCGCAACACAATATTTATACCCTTCCATTATGTACGTCCAATCGATACATAAAAGTATTCTTTTTACGCATTGAGAAACTGTTTTTTTTAAATGGACGATTATCTGCAGCTTCAAACCTGTTTTATCTAGCTTTATTTCTATTAGCTTTGATCCACGACTAAGGGAGAATTCATATGGTTGTTACCTGTACATTTTTCCAAGGTCCTCTTGGCTGCCCCAGTTGTTCAATGTATTTTTTGAAGGGCTTCTGTTATGTGTTGCAAATTGTAACATGAAGGATCTTTTTAGTTTCTGGAAAAATGAGTATATTGTGTAGCTCACGGCTACCTATGCCATAATCCCAATAGTGGCATAATTATTGATTGGAGCCGAGATTGCAGAATGCACTGCCAAAATACCGAAGGGCTCTTTGGCCAAAATTCAGTCTCAAGGATGTCTATCGACATGTTATGGGCATGAGCCTGTGTCATCATCATGGCAGCATTAGGTCTTTATTGGTAATGGCATTTTCTCATTGTTTGGAGGGTACAATTGCGCTTATTATGGCAAAGCTAAACATTCTTACTACAAGTGTTATATGATAAGGAAGAACCGTGAGCATTGTGGTAAAACCATTCTTAGAGGCGTGAAAATGTGAACATGATCGAACAAATCTTAATATTTCCCGCAGATACAAAGCCAGGTCGAATCAGTTGAAGAGCTCGTGGTGTTGTTTCATGGAGTTTGAACGTGGAATGCATGTGAATATGTGGTCCAAAACAAGAAGAAATAACTCTATCTGTCAAACTAGAGTTATCACAGAGAAATCAATCGATTGAGTGTTGACAGGGCCACGTAACGTGATCCCTAACAATTTTCATAGCTTGAAAATCATTTCTAAATGGCGCAACATGCAGGAGTGAAATAATTTAAATTCATTAAATTGTTTAACCTCTGTGAGTACAAGCAATGTATCATGGGTCAAATCCACTAAGTATGATTTAGAGTCAAACTTTTCATATTGTGGAAACGTTGGTACCAAGTCAAGATAAAGAATAAGCTCACGGGTGTCGAAGTTTAATGTATTTGTAGAGGCTTTCAATTTCGAGCTTAAAGCTTCATGTTCACGATGCATATAGGTGGCTTGGTAATTCAGAATGGCCTCGAGTTAACAGAGCAAAACGGTAAGAATCAAGTTTGATAGCCCACCATTCGGAGGACTCAATGCAAAAGAGCGCGATTACCAAAGCAAGGAAAGAGTTAGTGCAGGGTCAAAAATCGATTGCAACACCGAGTTAGCGGATTCGAAGCTCACCAAGTTGAGATTTGTGCAGACTCTATCCACATGGACCCCCCTCCTCTTCAAGTCAAACGGGTCAACGGGGGGGTCCCAACATTATGTTAATTAAATTAATATTTTTATTTAAATATTTTAATAATAATATTTATTATTATTATTTAAATATTTTATTTAAATATTCTTTTAATTAATTGAGAAGACTTGGTCATCAGGCAATTAATGACCCATGATGGAACCTTCTCAGGTAGTTCAACTAACTGTAATAAATACATCATGGGCCTTCATTTTAGGAATGTAATTATGACCATTTCCTCTTCTTTCTCACATATTCTTCTATAAATGTAAGTTGGAAGCTCATTTCAAAGGGTTCCAACAGTTCAGACAAGTTAGACAGTTAGATATCTCAGGCGAGTGTATACTTTTCAAGAATCCTCTCTCTTCTGCAAGTTGTTCTTGTGTGTTGAGAGAACTTTCAAGCCTCCTCTTCAAGACTGTAATGGCAACTATTGCCTCTTCTGAATGTATGATGCATTGTGCATGTTATTGAAGCAATAAAAGTGTGTGTTTTGTGACTAATCTCGGTCCTTTCATCCTTCATGCTTTTTGTGCCTTTCTCATACTTGCAGTACACCGTGCAAGTTTAAGTTCTATGCGAGTTCTTGGAGTTACGTGCTTATCGAGTGGTGGAGTATTGCATGCGGTTGAGTTGTGGTGTCTATTCACCCTTCTTGAGTTCATCCTTCTTGCGCTGGAAAGCGGTATATTTCTCGATCGATACGGTTAACCAAGGGAACGCGTGTCTCTTAGTCTGTGGTATCATGTACCCTCTCTAAGTTGCGGTAGGTGAAGTTGACTGTGGTGCACACACCCTCTTCAAATTAACCCTTCAAATCTGAAGAAACCCTTCATTCGGTGCATCACCATCCCTAGTATAGTTTCATTTCTGTAAATCTCTTTCCCTAAAACCCCATGAAAATGTTAGCATAGGACTAGATAATCATTTTTGTTACACTAGGAGTAGTCTGACACTTAGTTTAGGAAGAGGAAGCCGGCCTTCTCCTAGAGGTTCACCTCGAGCCCAAGTCCCACAGCTTGAGAGGTGATCCCATGTGTCCCAATCGCACGACGTCCTATTCACATCCTGGCCATTCGGGGGTGCAGTGATTTGGCGGCAACAGAGATAGTGTGTGGGATAAAGTGATATGAGTCGACTTTGATGGATGGGGGATGATGTGATAGATTGGTTGATGGATTTAGAAAAGAGGTAAAGGTTTGAATGTTGTTTTAGATAGGATGTGATTTGAGGATGAAATTTTATGGTTAGATAATATGTGTAGGGGATTATATTTGCACTAAGATTTTGGCTTAAGGATGTGGATAGGATTAGGATAGGGATTGTGGGATTAAGGATGGATGATTATGATAATGTTTTTTTAATTAAAATTTTAATGTGGTAAGATGGTTAGGGGTATTCACAAGTAAACAAAAACATTCAACACATGCCCTAACTAGTCAAGTGGGATTGTAATCAAACTATATCCCACTTTCAATACCACACACTGATGATGGTGCCACACACTGGCTCTCCACCTATGTGCCAATGTGGGGTCGAATAGTGAGTGATCTTAGGGAGTGTGGCCTCCTTGCACTATAGCTTAATATGCAACCAAAAGGTTACCTAGTCTAGGATGTACGAGCTCACTAGGAGTCCCTTATATACCTTAAGGTACATGGGGCCCAAGTTTGTTTTACAAGGATGTTGTCTAAGGCCTAGGTTTTGGGATGTGGAAGCCCCTCACTTCACACCAATCTTAAAACAAGCAAGTGTTTAGCCCATGGTCATGAACTCCTAGGACTATGGTAAGTGCATGGATATCACTTCCACGTCATGTTACCCCTATAAAATAAAAATGGGAAGGCTAGCTGATTTTGATCCTCAAGATCATCCTAGGACATGAGAGGAGAGCATAACGATTTTTCCTTCGAGATGAACAAGCAATAAAGGAAAATACACAAAAATGATGATAAATGCAAGAAAATGATTAAAAATTATGTAATGGGGTCTTCAAGAGGAGGCCCTGCAAAAAAATATTAGTAGTTTGTTTATAACCCCAAATTTCTTGGACCAAATGAGTTGCAAAATAAAAATTACTAGTAATTTTAGATTGATTTGTTTAATCTTTGGTAAGCATAGAAGTCATGCATACACATTTTTAGTCATTTGGAACAAGAAAATAAACCTTAATATGGAGTTAAAATAGAAATATTTAGGAAAATGAAAACCATTAATAAATTATCATCCAAAATACTAAATAAAAACTTTAAATGAAAAGATCTTTTCAATACCTTTTCGGGAAAAAAATGGATTTGTTTCGAGTTCAGGATCAAAATTTATGGCCCCTGTAAGGAAGGTAAAAAAAGTAAAAACAAATGCGCGATTACGAACATATGCGCCACTTTACATGGAAATGTGGCACTTTACCAACAAATGTGTTGTTCTATTTGCAAATACATGTTTCTATGTGCAAATGCGTTGGTATGTCTGCAAATGTGTTGTTACATGTAAAAATGCACTATTATATGTACAAATGTGCTAATTAGAGAAAATGTGCTAAAACATGCAAAACAAAATTGGGGCACGCAAATTCGTTGGTTTATACAAAATACGTTGATTTATGACACAAATGCACAAATTTATGTCACAAATGCACTACTTTAGGCACAAATGTGCCAAAACTTTACAACAAAATAGAAGACACAAATGTCTTTCTATATAAACAAATGTGTTGTTAGCGAGTTAAATGCGTTGAAACATAACGAAGTCACGAAAATTTTAATTTAAGGTTAAATCTCAACAAAATTTCTTCAAATTTTCACAAATTTTTTTTAATGGGTAATGTTATTAAAAAGAACTAAACTTTTAGGGGGTGAGCGCCACGATGGGCGCCAAAAAATGTATACAAAAAAGAGGTGTTATTATGGAAATACAAACAAATAAATTAAACAAACTAATTCCTAAACTAACACTTTTAATTGCTACCTCAGATAGAGTGAGATGGAAATGAAGGAGAATATAATACCTGCACTTACCTACAAGATTGCACAACTCCTCCTTTGATGTGGTGGATTTTCTCTTGGATTGCTTGTTGGATGCTTCAGATTTTGGAGACACTTGGGCAACACCTCCCTTGATTTGCTTGATTAATGCTTGATAATTGAAGAAGGATTAAATGATGATAGATTGTAAATGGATAATGGATTGATTGAGTGATAAAAATGGTAGAGATTTGATATGAATTTATGACTTGTTCCAAGCTTACTCTTGTGAAGGATGATAATTCAATTTATAGTTTGTGGGTGGAGGATTCAATGGCGAGGATGAATCCATCTTGGATTTAGATCAATGGTGGAGAGTGCATGTGAGGATTAGAGGATTCTAGAATGGAGGATTCTAGAAATTTGAATTTAAAATTCATGGAGGGAAGAAGCTTCCATTGAATTAAAAATTCAATGGAAGGAGAAGGTTAGAGAGGCTTCTAGATTTATAAGCCTCTAGATTTAGAGGTGAGGATGTGATTAGGATTAGAATTAGATTAGGTTAATAAATGATGATTAGGGTGAGGTTACATGGAAAGGTTAGGTGTAGGGATGTATAGGGTAGGTGTGTAGGTAGATATAGGAATATTAAATTCCTAGAAAATGTTAATAGGGACTATAATAGGATAATAATAATTAATCTTGTGATTAATTAGTATATAGTTAAAAATGGATAAAATAAAGGATTAAAGGCATAAATTATGAAATGAGATATTTAGATAAATGATAAAGGGATTAATGATAGGATTAAATAATAATAATTAATCTTGCTATTAATTATTATATGGATGATGTTGGGATATTTGTGGGACATCTTAATTGTTATTAATCATGTCGAAATTTTAGATGTCTACACTCCTTTACAAAATGATGTTTTGTTACTTGGACTACGAGTAAAATTTTAGATAGAGAAATTTACTTAGATCATAAAAATATATTTACAATGATTTTATGGAGAAGAAGTATAGAGGTGAAAAAGAAAACACATGGCCAGTTGTTAGGAGGTGGAATTATCATGCAAACTCCCCTCAATGGAAACTATGAAAGGACAATCATTGCACAAAACTTGTAGAAATTCACAACACACAATGGCTTGGTGAATATATTTGTAAATTAATCTTCAGTAGGACATTACTGGAGATCTTATATCACCACAGAAAACCTTATCTCAAATGAACTATATATGAATCTATATATGCTTTATTTGTTGATGATGAACATGATCCTTTGTGAGAGTAATACAAATCTAGCTATCACACAAGAGAGGATTACTGCCTTTAACTACCATGTGAATTTCTTCTAACAAATTCTTTAGCGACATGAATTATTTTTTTACTTCCATTGCACTTCTATATTTTGCCTCGGTAGAATAGATGGAGACTATTGCTTGTTTTTTTAACTCCAAGTAATGGAACCTATACCAAACTTGAAAACATATCTACTTGTATATTTTTTATCAATTACATCACCAACATGGACAATATCCATATAAATAAGCATTATCAAAAGAAGTGTAATGCAAACCAAAATTAAATTTTCCTGTTAATATGTCTTAATATTCTTTTGGCTAGCTTACAATGATCATGATATGGTTCTTTCATGAATATGGAGGTAATACCTACTACACATGCAATATCAGGTCTAGTAATTGTAAAATATATCAAGTTACCTACAAGTTTCCTATAAAGAGTAGGGTTTGCTTTCTCGCATGTAGGTTTAGGATCTAGTTTAAAACTAACTCCAATATGGATAAAGATATGGTTACAATCAACCATATTAAGTTTTTAAATTAAATTAGCAATATAGTGTGATTGAGAAACAACTATAAAGTTTTGGTCCTGGAAAAAAATATCCATACAAAGGATAAAATAATAAGACCTCATCCTAAATTTTTGTAAAGAAAAAGATTAGGTGTAACCAATATTGGATGTCTCCAATACATACATGAAGGGTGTCCTTTAATGTCATTTGATATGCATACAATATTTTTCTTACCAATCACATACTAATTTACTATAATAGAGGTTATCTAATTCATAAATGCTTCCTTAACATATATATCTCCATTATCTATTTTAAGCCTTTTAATTTTATGACTAGAACTCATTTTCAACTGAATTTTTAAATTTAGATAAAACATCAAAATTGTTCTCAATTTTTTATTAAGAAATGACCTAATCATGTGAGAATAATCATTAATAAAATTAATTTCATACAGTGAACCATTTAAAGAAGTTACCTCTAAAGGTCCTCTAACATCACTATGAACACTTTCAAGAGGTTCAGAGGAGTTGGCGTCATGGTGGCTATGGAAGGGATTTTCATATTACTTACTGTGTAAGCAACCTTCAAAAGTTTCGTGAGCATGGGAGATAGGAGGCAACCCAAAAACAAGGTTAAGAGGAGACATATAATACATTGTCCTACAGTTAACATGCCCTCATCTTTTATGCCATAACTAAAACTCATTCCTACTTTGAGAAGTAAGACATGCAACAAATGCAAAACCTTTAAATCCATACAAGCCTTTCTTTTTGCATGCCTTATGTAATAATAGTATCTAACTCATTTTTTAATATACCATTTATCTTTCAATAACATGACTTTATAGTTATTTTTAGTTAATTGAGAACATGATAAAAAATTCATCTTTAATTTAGGAATATATAGAACATCATTCATATAAACATTGAACACTTTCCTTATAACATTTTCATAAGATTGAAGGTTATAAATAAATGTGGAAATAGTAGTCACATATCCAAAGTAGTATCCATGGCATTCATGTTTTTAGATTGTCAAATGAATACTCATAAGAGCATATAAATAATATATTTGAGGATGGTCTATAAGCGCACATAGAATATTGTATTCTAGAATATAGATAATTATCAAATGAGACGTCCAAAACTAAGTAATACATTTTATAAGTCCATTATTACCATATACATTCCTCAAATATATACCATATAAGTGACATGTATTCAGTTCAATCAAATTCAAGTGATTTAAACATGTGTCTTCTTCAAGCTAAACATGTATTGCTTGCTCTAAACTCTTCTTAGTAAGAAATGCATTACACATTAGTTTAGAAAGAAGTAAAACCCATTAGGGTTTATGTGACTTATATTACTTGAAACAAAGTTAAAGTTTTATATTTATAACATATGTTATCCCACTTTAGTCTCATTAGAGGTAATAAACACATATAAAGTTAACTTACCAACATAAGCACATGTTACTCATGGCTCACCCATTAACAAAAGTTAAAGGTGGATGTTTTATTAGAGAGTGATTATTTCACTAAAAAACCATGGGTTTTGAAGAACCCAAGAATAATTAAATCCTTAAATTTTATTGAACATGGTCTTTGGGAGCGAGGGTCTAGGGCGAAGCCCCTAGTGGGGTCACAAGATAACACCCTGGGCACACTCCCTATCACGATACAGGGTGGGGTCGAGGGGAAACGACCCTCGATTCCAAGCACAAATTATAACTTGTTTTGTTTTTAAAATTATTGGAAAATCGCCTTTCATGAAATAAATATAGGAATCAACAAATTATTTTTTTATGATTTTAAATGAATATTCGGACCTTATTTTGCACTTTTACACAAATAATAAGGTTAAAATGAATTAACGATACCCCTTTTTTGTTAAAAATAATTAAAACATGAATTTTAAAATATAATTAAAAGTAAATGCTCCATGTAATTTTGAGCGATAATCCATGGTTGTGCACACAACATTTGGGATCTTCATGTTTCCTGGCACAATTAATCTTCCACTAGTATCTATTTTATAGGATCCGATAATTCTCGAACCAAACTTTATAGTTTTAAAACATGTGTACTATGGATATATCTATTTAAAAATTAGCTTGAAATAATCTCTATATCACAAAATTACCCTTATTTACATGACTAAAGCAATAATAATAATAAAAATGTACATGGACTACGATCAATTAATTTTGTGATTTTTCACATCAATTTTCATAAATGTTGTAGAGATTAAAAATGATTTTTTTTTTTATGAAAAAACAAAATATTTTCTATTTATTTATTTTTATATTTAATTACGAAGAAAATCCCTTATTTATATATTCTTTAGAATACATATGTACACAATATTTATAAATAATAATTTTCTTAATTGGAATAATAATAATAATTCACGGAGGTGTCCTCTATGAAGAGAGCCTGTTTGAAAACGTCAATTTACGCAGGCTCTTTCTAGGAGGAATAATTTTGGCAATGCATTTCTAAGAACACCATTTTTAGTGAACAGTAAACTCTCTCGAAAATATGTTTAAGATTAATATATCTCCACTTTGGCATTCTTTACCTTTGTATTGTATTTGTTGGAGCTCAAATATGCACCCGTGCCCGAATCATAGACAATTCGGGATTTGAGACAACATGGGACTATCTCCAAGTTGTGGGACTCAAACTAAGACAAACCTCCGGAGAAGGTCGGCTTCCTCTACTTACTCCTCTTTTCTAAACTACTCCTAGGAATTGAAATGCAACTATATAACTCTACTCTAAATTTCCAAGGGACCAGGGTGAGAAGGATATGCATAAAACAAAAACCTAAGCTAGAGAAGATGATAGCACCAAAAATAAGGGGATGAATACTTAAAAAGAGATAAAATGAAAGAAAATGATGATGAAGAGGGCGAAGACGATGACCATAGATCAAAATCACATTCAAATTTCCACCTTCACAATGGAAAATAGACACAGATTCTGAAACAATGCATATAACACACCTACAAATGGATGAGAGGTAAGACAATGTAAAAAGACAATAGCTAAGGTAGAAATGAGCCATAAAACCAAATATTTTATTGCTTAAAGATCATGCACAAATCATCATGATACATGAGATAGATGTAAAATGTTTACAGAAACATAGCCCAAGGCATGCGACTCTTAGAACACTTGTGCAACATGAAAATGATGCCCTCGTATTCCCAAAGTATCCAACATTAAAAATAGGCATGAATTTACATATATAGAAAATTGGAAAAGAGAAAGAAGAAGGAAAGAGAGGGAAATTTGAATTCCTCTTTTCACCCCCAACCACCTTCATTTAATTTCCATAGAGGATCTAATTGTTCTATGAATTTTCATCCCCACACCATTACCTTGTTGAAGAAGGAACGACACCCATACTGCATTTAATCCTAGAGGTTGAGCCGTTTGGAGTAGACCCTTTGCGTGTTGGAGACATCTTCCTTCACTTCACCACCTACCACCATTTAATCCATGAAATCTGATCTCTTTCGCATAGAGAAAGCTAAGATTTATTCAAAATATCTGATTTGCAAGGATCTGATCATCGAATTCAAATTTTTATCCATTTTAGCTCACCATGGAAAACTGTTATTTTCCTTTGATGCGTGACTTTTCTGTTTCAGTTCAGCACGACTTTTGACTTCCACGGCTTTGTTTCCTTCATTCTATAGCTTCATCATCCTCTCTGCTTTATTCCGTGGCACTCAATGTAGCGTGAATTTATGTTAACATCTTCATATTTGTTTTCCTTGTTACGTGGCTTTTCCATCTGCTTCTTTTGTAACTTTTGACTTTGACGACATTTTCCCTTAGCCGCGGCTTTTGTTTCTTCAATCCGTGGCATGTTAAAATTGTCCATGGTCCTCATCCTGTTGCCGTGGCTATCGAGTTGTTCAAATTTTGCAAGGGTGCAAAAATAGAAAATAGTATTTACACGCTTTGTATAGTAAATGATTTCAATATTTTTAGCATAATTTTCGATTGCACATATAGTTGCTTTGTGTACATTTGTGTTAAAATAATCCAATATGATTTGATTCCTTGTTCATTCTATTAGATATGTCTAACGGTTTCTTGATTGATTGCCATATTATGGTGGTTGAGCAAGGATTATTGCTCAATTTCGAGGACAACATGGGGAATTAACGGTGGTTACGGTAATGTATGACATGAGTGTAAATAAAAATTATATTCAAAATTTAAATATGTAAAATTGGTGTCAATTTTAAAATCTAAAGAACCATTTTAATGTAGGTATTACCCACCTTTCCAATTATGAATTCAATCATAGAAGCTTTAAATTTTTTTCCAAAAGAATCATAAATTTATGTGTGTGAGATGTTGATTGGGCGAAGTTGAATTGTAACCACACTAACTTGAGGTTGCGTCACCCAACCAAATTCATGGTGGGGAAGAGTAGTATTTGTTCAAGCTAAGAATTTCATTTCATATGTGATATTAAAATTCATTTCTACACCAATTTGTGTTTGAAGCGGTTAATATGGAATTAAATACAACCATATATGGAGAAATATCCATTTCTTTGTATGTTCACTATAATTATGGTAGATGTGTATTTATCATGAGGAATCTGAAATAAAAAGTGTCATTTTCTCAATACGACATTCTCAATAGCATTTTCTAGCTTGGCTAAAAAAACCTTTCCGGCACAAAAATAGTAATAGAAAGGCGTAATAAAAAAATAAATTTTGTTTTTACAACAATATACCTGCAACTTCTTCACCCCTACAATATTTTATATCACTTTCCTTTGCATATTTAGGATGAACTATAACTACAGGGAAAAAAATGTTAAAACCCTCTATGAATGTATTTGTTTTGGAAAGGAGGATATGGCCTTAGGTAGTAACATACGATGTATAGGGGAAGCCAAAGGTTTTGGTCGTTAAAAACATGGAAGAAAGTCAAGTTGGATTGGTTTCAAAGAATATCCAATGTGGACTCATGGGAAAACATGGACACTTAACCTTCGAATACATGAGAACCTTCAAGATGGAATTCATTATTTTCAAATAAATCCTTCCTCCCTCCTCTCATTCATTAAATTCTCTCCTCTCCCTCTCCCCTCGGCGCTCGGCCCATTGTGGATTGGCCTCCAAATTTGGTAGTACTTGTTATTTTTTCCAAGTCGATGCATCGATGTATTAGATATTTAATATGAATTATCCAATTGAACTCATTTAAGAGGCTATTTTTAAAAAAATGGGATTTTAAAAAATAAATAAACTATTTTAACATTTTATCTTCTCAATCACTTGCCAATGAGTTTCATTTTAAAATATACCTTCATACTTAACCACTATTTTTTGCCATAAAGCATCCTTTATGGAGCTAACCCTATTGGAAAATATCAAATTTTGGTGACCGTTCAATGACCTCCTCTTTCATGGTGACCTCCTCTTCTCATAAATCTGCAATGACAAGAGGACATTGGTACCCTCATGAGAATTCACATTATTTCAACAAATAAGGCCAACAAGTGTATAATCCATTAGACAATAATAGTTAATTTTTACCTAAACATACGTCACTTGCTACATAGCAAGCTTATTGCCTCAACAGAAGATCACTAGCTTGAAACTCAAAGCGGAAAAATTAGCTACATTTTTACACTTCTCTTTCCTTGGAATTTTTTTCTTAGACCAATCACGTGGCCAATATTTGAAGCGAGGAAAATGGACTTGCACCATATCGATCCCTCACCATTATGATGTTAATGGGAGTATCCTTATCAGTGGAAGAAGACTGAGAAAGGCATAATGTCAATGAAGGAAGACAAATTTTATAAGTGTGTAAAGGAGTCGGGAAAGGTAGAGGTGGACAGTAGATGTAGGATGAATGAGAAAAGGAAAGGAAAATGTGGGCGAGGATGATAAATTTTAAGCGCAAAAGAAAATAATGCTTATGAAAGGGTGGATATCGTCAAAATCTTCTTTTTAATGATTTCAATCACCATCCTCTTCATTTTAAAATGACATCAACCTTTTATGTTTAACTTCCTTTTTAAAGTGTCTTTCTATGCAATGATTTTGCACTTTATTGACAACATGTTAATTCAAAGAGGAAGAGCTTTAGTGGATGAACTTTACATTTGAGACCAAGGAGGAGAATCCATAGAAAGTGTGAAAACAAAGGTGTTTACTAGAGATAGAGTGGATGAAGACAAATTTGAAGAAATTGCAATGATCTTCCATCATGAGAGGTAATAATAGTGATTACAAGATATTCAAAAAAATGGGGTTGTTGAATACACATTAGAAACATTTAAATACCTACATAAGATCTTTAGTAGATAAATTCTAGGTGTTCGACCAGATGATGGAATGTGATATCTGTTCATGAATATCATAAATGTCACTTACAAAAACATGGTCATCCTTAAGAGCGATCGCGAGTGTTCCACCAAATGAAAAAATGGATTTTCATCCTAATTAGCTCGCCATTTCTAACATACTTGTCGGCCATAGAAAAGTAAGATCTTTGCAGTAACATATGGACATCCACCAAGGCATAATAAGAATTGTTTCCTTTTCGAAGTTACTACATTATTCTCTCCTCCCCAGCACACAAACTTAAAACAATTTAAGATAACATACATCTCGTTGTAAATTACAACTCCAACAAACTAAACATTGGTATCCTTTCCGGTGTAGTTTGCAACTCATGTACAAGTGCTACTAATAATACTTAAATCCTAGGATTTTTTGGGTGCGTAGGTCAACATAAACAATAATACACTCTAGTTGGTCCTCTCATAACATGTCTATGGTGTATGAGAAATGTTGTTTAGACTTAAAACACATAGTATATGGGTTAGTTTATATTACTTGAGTGATACTTTCATGTGATGGCGGATCATCCTTGCACAATTATGCAATCACACTCATTGCTTGAGTAATCTTTTATGTGGTGTTATAATCTTGATCAAGTTAAGTATAAAGAAAATATTCTTTTAAAACGTGTTTTTAAAGAATATTCTTTTAGTAATATCAAAGATCAAATAAATGAATTACTTAATCGATACTCTTCTTTATTACACATGACCATCCATATAATACACCTAACATAAAATAAGTTTTAAACATGCAATATAGAGACTAGTACATATGCTTATTGATCACGTGTTGTTTTCAAGAAAACTCAAGGTGAGATTCTTATGATTTTCTAAATAAGTTGAGTGGCGGTGCATGGAAAAAAGCATAGAAAGTGTCTGTGTGAGTACATGTCTAATGCCTTGTTATGGCTAGGAAAAAATCATATACATAGTTTCTAATCCACCATTTTCTTATGATGTTTTGCGGTCAAAGATAATTGCTCGCCTAAATACAACAAGAGCAGCAATCTTGCTAAGTAGCAGTTAAACTGACAATATACAGGCTGGAAGATAGATAAATTATATGATATTATAATTGCAAACAATGAAGAAGATACTATTGTTATGGCGGTAATATGGAGACACACTGAGAGCTAGTTCATGAATCTTGCTGCAACAATCGAGAGAATCCACCACGTTCATCTGGTTTAGATGATGGGATATTGCTTTGGAGGAATGAGAAGCGCTCTTGTCTACGAGTACATGGTGAAAATTTCTCTGGATAAGTTTATATTTGATGGGAGAGGGAAGAACGAGTCCTTAGCTGGGAGCAGTTATATTCAATCGCCCTCAGGGCGGCTCGTGGGATTGCATACTTACACGATGAGTGTAGCAACACATTATTCATTTTGACATCAAAACATAATGTATTATTGGACGCGTTATTATCAGAACTCAGATATGTGGAGGAAGGAACCTTGTGGTGTTGCCGGGTGAGAGGATTAGGATTGTGTAACAGATTGACGATGAGGATAATGACCAGGGTTTGGATCTGGTCATTGTTAATGGCATAAAATATAGAACCCAATGGAATTAAGTGAACGCTTCCTTTTTCTGACTGCACTTCCCTCAGTTTCCCATCGTGCACGCAGCCTACTTTTGCCTTCCATGCGCACACACTCAATACAAAAATGTCAAAAATTAATTTTACAAAACAGAACAGCAGATGATGAGTATGATTAGTACTAGAGACATGAGTATGATGGTTCAAACATTGGAAACGACGATGATGTGGGGAGTCCTCCATATGCGACCTTAACCTTAAATGCTATCATAAATGTTCTGACATCATAAATGTTAATGACATCATGTTTTTCTTGAAATTGTTGAAGGTTGTAATAACATGTTAATTTTTAGGCCAATCAAATTGAAGATAAATGCATTTTTATAATTATTTTGTTAAAAAATGTGCAAGTTTACTAATGTTTATTAATGTGGAAAGTGTATATTTTGTTAATGAAAATAATAACAATGTTTGATTGGTTGAAAATTACAAACAATAACAACTTGTTAAACAAATGTGAAGCCTATAGTCTAATGCCTTCAACAATACTAATAAGAAAGCACATCGCACAGGAATGAAAAAACCCATCATTTCCTATGTAAAGGCCACATGTATGGCTTGAAATTTCCCACCATATATACTCATAACATTTTTATAGGGACACATGTTCTTGTTTCTTTGCATTTTGTGGGATTAATGTCTTCAAAATGATTCTTAAAGGTCAATTGGATGAGCCTTTAATGTTGCTTAGTAATGGATACAATAGCTTTGATTTCTAGCTAGCTGAATAGCGGGTTATAATAGTAATGGATTCCTTTATTTGTTTTTATTTTGCCAATTCAAAGTTTTTTCGGTGTCTCAAATATTTAGCATAAAATTCATACCAACTCTAGTATGATGACACCTTTGGTTACAAACAAGGTTAAGAATGACCGTTTGTAATTGAATCTTATGTCTCTATTGAATCTTTAGATATGCCTCCTTTTCCACTTTGGGAAAAATAAGCTATATAATTAGTAATTAGTTTATCTTATGCAAGATGGGTAAATCAATTAACTTTTTAATGGTACACCTATTGTGTAGGAACACAAAATATGTCATTAGGCCTTTGTGGCATTAAGGAAGTTGATCTTCCACGAGCACCAAATCGAGTCTTGCATGGATTTCTAGAGCAAAAGAAATGCTAATTCCACTTTTGATGAGTTGTTAAAAACTACATGGGGTGTAATTTTGGACAAGAGTTTGGTGACCTCGAAGGACATCTCCTGCTAGATGATGAAAACTAGTGGCCTTGAAGCATCCATTGTGATGCGCCCGAATTAGCAAGGAACTTGACAAGGTCATAACTTGAGCTCCGGGTGTCCGTTTGAGTCCGTTTTTTTGAAACCACGTGTTTCGATGAGACGAAACGGTGACCCGCCTACCCGGTTGGGGCAAGTTTTTGACACGTTTCGGGCCCTAAATCTGCCATCTTGAGGCCGAAAATTAGGATTTAAGTTATAGTTTGGTTTTTTCCTATTTTTGAGCATTAGTTAATTTTAGTCTATTAATTGCATTGTGAGTTATAAAGTTGGCAATTCCTCTAATTTAGGGATGTAGAAGATGCGTGGCAATTTCTGTGCCGTAGGAATAAGCATGCGAACTTACTAAGAATAGCAGGTTCTAGTAAACTGCTAAAAATAGTAATTTCCGCCACCTAGAGTAGATTTAGTCGAGTTAGCTAGAGTTTCTTTGGGTAACTCGAGTTGGGAGTTATTTTCCTATTCGAAAAACATTGTAATTGATTATTTCATAACGAAGAAGGAGATCTATTTTCTTTTGGAGTTCATTTTATTACGGTTTATCTGGTTGTTCTTAATTTGGCTACATTATACGGTATCGAGCTGGTTGAAGTATTTTGTTTAAAAATGGCGGGAAGAGGAGGCGGTATTGCCCAGGATGAATAGAAATATGCAAGATCTGCGAGACAAGTTCATTGCGCTTGCTGAATGATAACCCAAAAGAGGAAATCAAGGTGGAGATGACACGAGATGAAGAAGAAGTTTGTGAAGAGGAGGAAACGCATGAAGCACCACCATTAGCTTTTGAAGAAAGGATGCTTGAGCATTAGAAGGAAAGAATGATGGGATAAGAGTTGATGTTTGAGTATGGTGGTAGTCTAAAACCGGAGGAGGCTGATAAATTAGTTGAATAGCATGGGAAAATTTTTTGAGTGGAAGGCTATGTCAGAAGAAAAGAAGGTAAAATTTGCATGCACAAAATTGAAAGGTCATGCTATGTTATGGTGGGATCACCTACAGAAAGAGCGGTCAAGAAAGGGGAAAGAAAGAATTAGGACGTGGAGTAAAATGGAGAAGAAGCTAAAAGATAAATTTCTACCTGCGGATTATGCACAAACCCTTTACAGGAGGTTTCAGAATCTCGAGGCAGAACTTACAAACAAGATGCGAGAATACACGAGATGAGTTCTACAAGTTGTCCATTCGTGTAGAGCATGAAGAAACGAGAACAAATGGCTGCGAGGTATGTTAATGGATTAAAATTTACTATTCAAGATGAGATAAGTATGCATAGGATTAAAAGCATGGAGGATGCCTATCAATTAGCCTTAAAGGCTGAGGAAAAACAAAATCGTCAAAGTTTTAGGAGATCACCTGGAATGAATAGGGGGCCTCATCTTCCTTTCGAGGATGAGCTGGTTTCACCAAGGTAGGGAGAATCATCTCGTGGATGGGAAAAGCAAGAGGATACGAGACAAGATTTCTGAATCAACAAAGAGGGGAGGGATTTTCTAGGGGTAGAGGATATGCTGGCGATAGAGGATGGGAGGCTCCACGAAGACCATTTGTTTGTTACAAATGTGGTGAAGAAGGACATTGGGCTTTTGAATGCCCACATACTTATACACATGACAAAAGGCAGGAGATGCTCCAAGAGTAAATCTTGTTGAAGTGAGCAGTAGAAGATGAACATGACCTCGAAATTCCACCGGTGTTGGAGAAACTCGATGATCAAGAGGACAATGATTGCTCCAAGAAAGGAGGTCAAGGGGGATGCGTGGCTATGTACAAATATTTTGAGAACAAGATGCACTTCGGGAGGAAAGGTATGTAATGTTATTATTGATGGTGGTAGTTGTGAGAACATGGTTTCAAATGAGATGGTCGATAAATTGGAGTGCATTGTGAGAAGAATCCTAACCCTTATCGTATTGCATGGTTTAAGAAGGGTAATGAATTCTTGTTGATAAGAGATGTTTAATAAGCTTTTCTATTGGGAACAGTTATAAGGATGAGATTTGGTGTGATGTTATTCCTATGGATGCATGTCATATCCTGCTTAGGAAGACCATGGCAATTTGATAGAAAAGTTATTCATGATGGGGAAAAAATACTTATACTTTACGGAAGGATGGCACAAAAATAGTTTTGATACCTCTTAAAGAAGAGGGAAGGCTGAAAATATGCTTTCTGCAAAGGAATTTGTGAAGGAGGCAAAGGCAACCGGTTTCTATTATGTACTAGTTGCGAATAAGGATGAACTTGTAAGTGCTCAAATACCAATAGAAACTTGAGAATTACTAGAAGAATTTTCGATGTTATTCTGATGAGCTACGGATGGATTACCACCCAAAGAGATATTCAACACCACATGGATTTGATTCCGGGTCTTCACTCCCAAATCAAGCGGCTTATAGGATGAGCCCGACATTGCATGCGAGTTGAATAGGCAAGTGGCGAGCTCGTGCGAAAGGGGGTCGTAAGGGAGAGCATGAGTCCGTGTGCAACACCGGCTTTATTAACACCAAAGAAGTATGGAACATGGAGAATGTGCACGGATAGCGAAGCGATCAATAAAATTACAATCAAGTATCGGTTCCCAATACCTCGCCTTGATGATATGATGGATGTGCTTCTTTGGATCTAATTATTTCACCAAGATTGATCTTGAAGTGGTTATCATCGATTCGGATCGAGAGAAGGAGATGAGTGGAAAACAACATTCAAGACAGGGGATGGATTATATGAGTGGTTGGTGATGCCATTCGGGTTATCTAATGCACCTAGAACTTTTATGAGGTTGATGAACACCGTCTTTACGGGAGTATAATGGTAAGTTTGTTGTGGTTTATTTTGATGATATCTTGATTTTTAGTAAAAATAAAGAAGAACATCTGAGGCATCTAAGGGTGATATTTGAAGTGTTAAGGAAAGAGAAACTCTATGCAAATATGAAGAAGTGCACATTTATGCAAGAGAGTTTGGTATTCTTGGGCTTTATTATTTCAGCGGGTGGGAGTGCAGATGGACTCAAAAAGATAAAGGCAATTATTGAATGGCCTACTCCACGGAGTATAGAGCTTTCATGGTCTAGAACATTTCAGAAAAATTTATTAAAAATTTCAGCGATATTGTAGCTTTATCACATTGCACAAAAGGAAGGGAGTTTTGTGGACAAAGGCAGCTGAGGATAGTTTTCAATTCTTGAAGAAGAAGGTGACAGAGGCACCCATTTTGGCACTACCAGATTTTGATAAAGTGTTCGAGGTTGATTGTGACGCCTCACATGTGGGTATTGGAGCTGTTCTAAGTCAAGGAGGAAAGCCGTAGCTTTCTTTAGTGAGAAACTAAATGAGGTAAGAAAGAACTATTCTACTTATGATGTGGAATTTTATGCAATTGTACTGAAGCATTAAGGCATTGGAGGCATTACTTAGTGCTGGGAGTTTGTGTTATTTACAGACCACATAGCCACAAGTATGTGAATACCCAAAAGAAGTTGAATAGTAGGCATGCAAAGTGGGTATCATTTTGCGGGGATATACTTTTTCTCTAAAACATAAATCGGAAAACAGAATCAAGTTGCGGATGCATTGAGTAAGCGTGTGACTTTGTTTACCACTATGGAAAATGAGGTGGTGGGTTTTGAAGCAATAAAGGGTTTGTATTCTTGATTAAGATTTCAAGGATATTGTTGAAAGACTAATTAGTCCATTATCGACAATGTAGGAGATGTCCGGATGAGTATAGTTTACGGGATGGCTACTATTCGAGGGACGCCAACTATGTATTCCGATTGGGTCTATGAGAGAAAATATAGTGAAAGAGTTGCATAAGCGGGGGTTGGTGGACATTTTGGTAAGGATAAGGCGATAGCCTTGGTAGCGAGACAAATACTATTGGCCAAAGCTGAAAAGAGATGTGGTAAGATATGTGGAGAGATGTCGAATTTGCTAAGTCTCGAAAGGCCATGCACGAGAATACGAGGTTGTATATGCCGTTGCTGTTCATTCTAAAGGGTCGTGGACGATCGAGTATGGACTTTTTTTTGGGATTACCAAAAACACAACGAGGTAATGATTCAATTTTTGTGGTTGTTGATAGGTTTTCTAAGATGGTTCATTTTATTGCTTGCGAAAACAAGCGTCTGACAGCGTAGCAGATTTGTTTTTCAAAGAAGTTGTTCGTTTGCATGGTGTTCCAAAAACCATTACTTTAGATAGGGACACAAGGTTCTTAAGTCACTTGGCGGACTTTATGGAAGAAATTTGGCACTCAACTACGATTCGGTGTGCTTATCATCCCACGGTGATGGGCAAACGAGAGGTGGTAAATAGGAGTTTGGGAAACTTTCTAAGGTGCATTGTTGAGGAAAAGCCAAAACAATGGGACTTAGCATTACCATAAGTGAGTTTGCATATACTTGATTCCATAAACGAGATCCACGGGAAAGTCTCCATTTTCAATTGTGTATGGGAGTAATCCAAATGGGGTATTAGATTTGGTATAGCTACCCGTTGATGGCAGAGTCAGTGATGATGCAGAAGCATTTGCCGAACATATACAACAAATACGGGAAGAAGTGCGGAAGAAGGCTGCAAAATAGTAATGACAAGTATAATGAAATAGCAGATGTGCCTGAGACGGAGAAAGGTATTTACATTGGTGAGTTGGTTATGGTATATCTGCGGAAGGAAAGGTTTCAAGAGGAACCTATAACAAGCTGAAATCTGAAGATTGGACCTGAAAATCGTGAAAAAATAAACGATAATGCTTATGAGGTAGAATTGCCGAGATTTTTGATATTTCTCTAGTGTTTAATGTTTGATTTGTATTCTTTTCATGGGGATGGTGCGAGACGGGGATGATCTTTGATGAAGTAGTAGATTGGCGGCGGCGGAGTTCCAGTGAAGAAGAAAGAAGAAGTGGATCAATTCTAGATAAGAAAACAATGGACACGCGACATGGGAAATACAACAAATATTTGGTACATTGGAAAGGAATGGAACAAGAGGACAATACTTGGATCACGAGTCCGAGATTTAGAAGTTGGATGCGAGATAAATGGAAGCGAGTTTGAAGAAGACAACTTGCGGGAGCTGCGTTTTTTTGCGGGAGAATGATGCGCCAGAATTAGCAGGAACTTGACAAGGTCATAACTTGAGCTCGGGTGTCCGTTTGAGTCCATTTTTTTGAAACCACATGTTTCGATGAGACGAACACAGCGGCAACCCGCCCTACCCGGTTGGGGCAAGTTTTCGACACGTTTTCGGGCCCTAAATCCGCCATCTTGAGGCCAAAAATTAGGATTTAAGTTATAGTTTGGTTTTTTCTATTTTTGAGCCTTAGTTAATTTTAGTCTATTAATTGCATTGTGAGTTATAAAGTTGGAAATTCCTCTAATTTAGGGATGTAGAAGATGTGTGGCAATTTACGTGCCCGTAGGAATAAGCATGCGAACTTACTAAGAATAGCAGAGTTAGTAAGCTGCTAAAAATAGTAATTTCCGCCACCTAGAGTAGATTTAGTCAGAGTTAGCTAGAGTTTACTGGGTAACTCAAGTTGGGAGTTATTTTCCTATTTAGGAAACATTGTAATTGATTATTTCATAACGAAGAAGGAGATCTATTTTCTTTTGGAGTTCATTTTATTGCAGTTTATCTGGTTGTTCTTAATTTGGCTACATTACATTGAGCACGAAGTCAAGCATAATCTTGAAGAAATTTGATCACATCCTTTAAACATATTCTCCTGAATCTGCGTGAACTTAGTATTAATGAAGTTGATCTTGTGGAGTTGGAAGGATATAAATTTAAAATTGCTCCAATTATCTTATTTTCGCCTTGAAACTTGCTTTGAATGCTTCCAGAATTTGGACATCAAAGGCCCTCAAAACTATATAAAACATGGAAAATCATAAATTTCCAAGAGGAAACATGTAAAGTGTGCACAAGCACTTTTCAATAAACAAACCTAATATACTCCTACTCTAACCATAAAAAAGAGAAAACTAAACAAATCTTGATACATGATGGGAGAAGTAACTTCATTTCTATACAAAGTGTGGGAATGTGATCAGTTTGGCAACAAGATCACATGGTGGAAGTGAAAACATAGCCTACACTTCATGTTTTTTCAAATAATAAACTAGAAAGAGAACATATACCTCCTTAAGTTGCTCTGCATTTGGTTGAAAGTGTTGAAGTTGACCTTTGGTGTTTTGAAGCTTTTCCTCATGCTCTAAAATGAGCATGACCGGTGACAACTTTGAAATCGTCTCCAAATTATCCAAGTATCTAATTGGACATGCGACCTTGGGAATCGATGGACTAATCCTTGTGATTTTTCCATTTCTTTTAAACTCAACCTCATGAATGAAGTCATCATATAAATTTTTCTCTTGATGGTGGATCTTTATGTAAGGTGGTTTGGGCTATGTTATGCTTCTTTTGAAAGAACACCTAACTCCTACAGATCTGCATCCTTTGATTATAAATGATCTCTTTAAATTAGATTCCCTCCTTTGTACATATTGCACAATCTCATCCTCTTAATCAAAATCATACCAATCATCAATTGGTCGAAGATGAGACATAAACAAGGGGTTGTTGATTAATTGCATTGTTAGAAAGAGATGATTTGGAAGGTGAGGGAAGAAAGGGAGAAATGGGGATGGGTTTCCTTTGGCCATCCTAAATGAGGTTCTTCTCAGCTTGTATGAAAATGTCAAAAACCTAGGGAAGAGTGTTGCCTCCTGGAGGTTGGATTAATACAACTAAATTAACATCCAAGGACCTCAAATAATACAAGAATGTCATACTTTGTGAGGGTTTGAATTCTTGAGGATTATGAGCCATGTCCTTGAGAATATGATGTTGAAATCTAAGATATACTCCATTGAAGCTCATTATATTTTGTTGAGGTGTTCTATGAGAGAAATGATGTCTGCATCCTCCTTGAACTAGTTGTGTAGTTTCTCTCTAGCTGATCTAATGTGAAAATTGATTGAGGTGCAAAATATTGTACCTTCTCTTGATTTACCTCTGAATGATGAAACGAGAAGTTTGAGGAAAATGTTTTCTTCTCTGATGTTGTGAATGACACAATGGTTGGCTATGTCTTAAATGTGATCAATAGGATATTGATCTCCATTGCCATGAAAAAGAGGCAAGTTTACCAGGGTTGTTTTGGGGATATCATTCCATTACTAAAAATGGAGAGGGATAAAACTAAAATGGGAGAATGGAAGATCTCTTTGGAGATCCATGAGATAAATGGAAACATGAAGATGAGTGGAGAGGTGGAGGGGGAATGGAAGAAAGAAGGGTATGCAGATGAGATAAATGGGTTTGTTAGATCACTGGAGTCGTTCGATGTGTTAAGAGATGACTCCATAGGTTGAACGTCACTAAGAACACATAAAAATTGGTGAAGTGAAGTTGTAGAGTGCTTCAAAATTGTCTCACTTCTGGACATGCCAAAGCTGTTAGAGCTCAAAATTGCACCCTAGCTAGGTTAAATTTTAAGACCCCCTAAAATTTTTGTATATATTGCTAAGCGAATATGTGAAAATGAATTTTGAAATGATGGCGTATATGAAGGAAGTGGCTTTTGAATGGTTTGGAAAATCATTTGATATCTTGGTGTCAAACTAGTAGCAATTTTTGACTAATAGTATTGTTGTCGAGATGACATTATATGATGTCGTCGACAACATATGTAATTTTCAAAAAAAAATTGACAATAGCATTTAAAATTGTCTCAACGAGAAATATGTCCTCGTAAAATATGGTATAGTTTTTTTTTTTTTTAATGATTTTTTGTGAAAAAATGTAGATTTTGCCAATTTTGTATGAGATTTTTGTGAATTTTTATTTCAACGATTAAAATGATTGTCTTAATGAGAAATCATGTCCTCATAAAATTTGATGTAAGAAAAAAATTCCCATGCTCTTTTTCCCCTCTAATGACATCACCAGAAAAATGCTGCCGATCGGTAACATATATTTATGCTACACTCGTCGAGTATATTTTCATGATCTACCGAATGGTAGCTTTTTTCATCTATCGTTGATAGTATTTTTGCCACTTCTTGCTAGTAGCATTTATTCTTCTACCAACCAAGAGCATGTTTTACGCTACCGTCCAATAGAAAAAAATATGCTAACTTGATTGGTAGCATATTGTATCTTTCTTGGTTGGTAGCATATTGTATGCTAACGATCGATAGAATATTTTATGCTACCGATCGGTAGCATAAAATATGTTACTAGCATAGAATTATTTTATGCTACTAGTCGATAGATATATTCATGCTAACATTGGTAGCATGAATTTATGCCACCGGCCGGAAGCATATTCACTACTTTTAAACTTCACAAAAGGCTTACCTGGGGTCCTGTATGTGATTTTCTATCGATCATCAATGCCCACACTAAAATCAGAATTGCGAGTTTATGTTTAATATCAGAATTATAATTTGAATATATTTACGAATGTGGTAAATTTCTATTTTTGGTAAAGGTGAATTTGATATAAATAGTCGACTATTAGTTTTAATGCACAGCAAATGACCCAAAAAATAAATTATACCCATAAAATTTAGGTGAAATAACAAGTTGTTGAGCCCCTAAAAATTCACCAAAACCAAATTTCAAAATCCATAATATTCGTGAATTAACAAAGATTTTCCACCTAAATTTTCCTAAATCATGGGAGATCCAAAAATTTGGCCAACATGGGACTATCTCCAAGTGTGGGACTTGCGACTTGAGATAGACCTCTGCGGAAAGGACAGATCCTATACCTTTCCAACATAATGCTAACACATCTAAGGGACTAGTGAGAGAGAGGAAAAGGAAATGGAAACTAAAACTAAAAGGGTCATTGATAATACTAGAAAAGAAGGATGATCACTCTCAATAAGGGGAAGAAAGGGGATAACACACAGGGGAGAGAGTGAAAACAAACATGCCACAGACCTAAAGTCAGCAAGCTAACCCTCCCCACGCTTTGACAACACATAAGAAATGGAAATCCTATAAGTTGAAAACACACAAAACATACCAAAGAAGAAAAGAGAGAGCAAGAAGGTAATAAATACAAGCATAGGGTAAAGAGTAGCCACAAACATAAGATATTTTTACTTAAGTTATGCACATCTTATTAAATTCATGGCGAAGGAAAAAATACATTACGAGAGACCAAATCTAAGGTCCGGAACTCATGGGAAGTAGGCCACCATTTTGGCATGGTGTTGTTAAAACAAATAGGGATCTTTTTACAATAGATGAGCTCCGTATTTATATAGAATAAGAAGGAGAGAGAGAGAGAGAGAGAGAGAGAGAGAGAGAGAGAGAGAGAGAGAACATGAGAGATTCCAACATGAGAGATTCACCACCAGGACCGATTACTATAGATATTTCTAGAGAAGTATGGGAATTTGACATGGATCAAATCGCATGTCATCTTATTTGTAGGTCAAGGAAGACGACACCAATATTTTATTAAATTATGGTTGGTAAAGTGGTTGGATGTTTAATTTCAAATTAGGCATGAATATTGTGTGAAATTCACAAACTTTTGATGTTTCATGGTTTCTGTGGACTTCACACCCTCAAGATGATATGTGGAATCATTTTTGACTCTCGATACACTAAACCCTATGCACTATGTTCTTTAGACTTTAGTTATGTAGAGTTTCTAAGTAACAACATTTCTTTTATGTTCTCCTACCTCTAACCTCGTCCCACAACTATTCCTTGTTGTATTGATTTAGACGTTATGCAAATTTTTCCATGGATTTGAAAAATTCCGCACTTTTTCTTCACACTTTATCGTTATGCCACAAAGATATTATTTCTTCTTGCGCAAAATTTTATGTGCAACTATGCTCCTTTGTTTTGCATCTTTGTGAGAACTTGCACAACACTTCAATTGAGAAACTCGTGGAACACTAAGTTAGTGCTTCATGATTTCCCACTTTGGACACCTCTAAACAGATCTTTCCTTTGCCACGTCACACCATGCAAAACCTTCTTCTTCTCAGGCATTTGACTTAGGGGTCTTCATCCTTATTTCTACGGAATTGAAAAATTCTGTGGAATGCTATGTGTTTCAAGTCCATTTGAATCTATGTTTTTCCATGTCGTGAAACACTAGCTTCTCATCCTTAACCTGCTCTGTGGATTCTATCCTTAGCCATTTAATAACTTTTCTACGGTCATGAAAACCTACAATGCTATGATTTTCCTTCAATATGTGAGATATTTTTTTGGTTCCCACGGAAGATTTACTTCCTTATTTTTTGAAAACCTAACCAACCCCACGGAGCACTAATTCTACCAAAATATGCCCAAGTCTCGTGCGATCATTCCTTTGTTTGGCAGTTAGGAGAACTTGTAGAACACTACATTACTTCACTTCGAGGAAGACTTTGTGAGTTGTTCAAAAGTACATGGGGGTGTAATTTTGGACAATGTTTACTATGTTAATGGATCGATAAAAATTAATAAATTTAAATTAACTTTAAAAACTATAACATTAATTGAAACAAGTTAAATATGTGACATGAGTTTAACATGGGAAAACTTGTTATGAGGTAAAAAACCTACAAAACATATAAATTTCCATTCATGTGAGAAACCTCAAAAATTACAAGTCCAAGAACTTTTTATTCTTCTCCACCTTACTTCATCTCCCCTTTTTAATATATTTTCTTGGGGCCCGTGTGCCCTATTTTAAATTAGGGTGATAAGGTATGACTTCCTAAAATGTACCCTTTCACCGTTAATTGATTTTAAATCAATTAATATAAACGTTAGTTTATATTTAATAAATAAAAAATATATTAATATTTTATTTATTAACTATAAACTAAAGTTTATAGTTATATTTAATTTATTATTAAATATAATCTTTTAGGAACATATTAAGGGGTTAAAACCCACTTAATATTATTATTCCAACATAATCAAGAGTTTCATCTGAATCTAGATCAAATCCTACGGGGCTGTTCGGTTACATAATATGCAAATGGTTTTTGGGCCTAAAGAAGAATCATGTCATACACAAGTGATACATGGACATGATATATTCTTCATTGGTGTAAGGTGGTCCATGTTTGGTCATGTGTTGAGTCCAATGTATCATGTTAGGCATGTAATCAAGGAATGAATCATTATGAATTGTGACCATGCTCTTGTGTAGAGGGTAGGTGATAATAGTATTATACTAGTCAATCTTACCACCAATGTGTCATAACTAAGAATGTTCAAGTGTAAGTGGAGCTATTCATGTGCTAAGGGACCAAACCCTCATGGCAAGGATTTGTCCACCGAAAGTAATAAGTAGCATGATGTAGCCTTGGTAATCACTATATTAATGTAGAAGAGGAGTAATGTATGAGGGATTAAGTCCTAATTATTTGAGATCTTCATATGTGCACACAATGTTGTTGTTAGTAGGATTGAGAGGCACATGTTTCCAATATTGCCCATGGATGTAGAGTGTGCAAGTGAATGTATCAAGAACACTCTGTGAGGGTTCCAATTGTATATCTAGATAAGAGGATGGTTTATGTAGTGACTTAGAGTCTTGAAAAAGTAGTGATTTAGAGTCTTCAAAAATGGTGATTATTCCATTTCCCTTAAGGGTGAGTATTTGTTGCAATAGGGCTTGACAGTTTCTATTCACGTGTCTAGATAAGCAATGGTAATCGTAAAAGGGAGTGTCTGGATTTCTATAACATTTCTTAGTGGAATGGTGTTGTTTAGTGGGGTGAGTGAGCAAGCCATGATCTAGGAGAATGGGTATAAGATCATGTGGGGTATATTGGTGTGTAGGAATAGTGAAAAAGCTAAAAGTTGGAATAATATCAAGGGCATGGATATAATTATGGAAATGAACCATTACATTGGTAGTAGCCGAGTGGAGTAGCGGAGTGAAGGTGATATTTAGTGAGGCCATTTACAGTATAAAGAGAATGGAACATGGAGTCATCCTCATCTATAGGGTTGAAATATAACGTACACAAGTTCTTGTAGGTTAGCTCAATGGAACATCATCATCATTTGACTCGTCAGTGTTAACATTAAATTGTTAAACAACATTCTCTAGAGGGTTTGGAGAAAAGGTAGAGGATGGTATAAGGGAATACATAAAAGGAGGAAGAAGATCAAAAGTGGGAGATGGAGTGGAATAATTAGGGTCAAATTTTAATGTGTTAGTAGTTGTGTTTGATTCCCTAATAACATATGTATCTATATAGTGAGGGGTGTTGGTTGCTACATGTGGGATAACAATATAAGTAACAAGTTTAATTTTATAATATTTGAATGGTTCAAGATCAGATGGAATAGTGTGTTCATACCCATCATAGGAAAATTTAACACATTGATGTACCATGGATGGGATATCTTGCATGACATGGATCCATGGGCGGCTAAGAAGAAGATTGAATTGAAATGGACTATTCATAATTTAAAATAGAGTGGGAATTTTTCAAGGCCCTACTTGAAAATCAAATGTGATTGTACCAATAAATGTTTGGGTGGTGGTGTTGTAGCCTCACATAGTAAGAATATACTTTTTTTTAAATTTTCCTATCATAAATTCCCAATTGCATTAGTAATAATAAAGGACATATGTCTAAGGCATATCCATTGTCAATAAGGACATACTTAATGATAAAATTGGATGCAAGACATAATCAAAAGAGGATGAAAAGTATCACTATAAGAGGTGATTATAATATCGTCACTAGTTAATGTAATTGCTTTATCCATGAGCTTAAAATGTTCCATGATAGGTGTAAAAGAGATGGGAGGACTATCGCTTTATAACTGAATAGGGTGGAATGCTTCTTATAATGTGTGATGAAAATCAAAATCTTTACGAAGACGATCAAAAAGGCATATCTTAATATGGGTAGTCTTTAATTGATCAATAATATCATAATCTTTGGATGATTCAACGGGACAAGATGATTGTGCACTAATAGGTGGGGGAGTGGTGTAGGCCCCCATGGGTTTCTTGTTTCAACGAGTAGTTATAAAATTTCTACTAGAATCAACAAAGGAGGATTGAATCAGGGAGTGAATTGTGTGATAACCACTATAAATTCATATTAGGAATACACATGGGTAGGGGTGAAAGAATAATAATTATCCATAACCCTAGAAGAAATATTCTAGAGAGGAGAATAAGATAGATCGGTTGCATAACAAACAAATGTCAGGTTCACCAAATGATTTAACCTAAATGGTTAAATTTAAGGGGTTGATAGTTGATGGAATATTATCCTAATCAATTAGTTTCTAAGGAAACTTACATCAACATCAAGAATAATCATTGAACAAAGATAAATAATGATATACAATGCAACCAAGTACTAACAATGAGAAGGAGAAGAAGACAAATGATATTATGAATGGTGTGTTGATCTAGGTTGACTTGATGAAAGGAAAGAGTTGGAAATGATATGATAAGGCTTTTCTTTTATATTATGTCCTAAACATATACGTGGACCAATGTGTATGGTATGTCCCAATGCGTACCATTTTTATGAACCTTTCTATACACCCATGTACCTCTATACCTTTAGCTCTTGAAACTTCATGGGTCCATGCATTATTTCCTAATCTACTCAAGTATGCAATTCAAACCTTTGATATTGTGCGATGCTCATTCTGCAGCTGATTGAATCTTCAAAACCCTATATAGTGAAGGAGTCCTACAAAAAAACATTAGTTAGGGTATGGGAACCCCTGTGTACCACTGACATCATCGAAGAGGGATCAAATTTCATGTCATTCTTGTATAGCATGTGATATCTAGAACGTATGAAACCATATTGATAATCATGACCTTGCAACAATGTGATTGTACTTGAACCTTTTCCCTAGCTTGAATTGAATGTGATATTGTGCCTTTTGTACTTGTGAATATGAGTGGATGAATTCACTAGAATGAGTATGTAGAGTATGTGAGGCTCAAGGGATTCTTGGAGTATCTTTTCTTGTGATTGCTCCTAACATTTCCTCATTGGAATCTTAAGAGTCAAGTAGGTAGAATCCCTCCTTAATGAGAGATGAATAACTTGCTTATAAATGCATTTCGGATATAGAAAACTTGGATAAGGCTGACTAGAAGTGTACCAAATAATATCAAATTAAGAAAAGTACCATTTGAGGGAGAGGGACCATAGCTTATGGGTTCTACATCCCTTTTTGGGAGTTATGCTCCCATATGCATGTGTGAGTAATTTGAAAGTTGGAATTGTAATATGTAAGGGTATAACTTAATTTGATGAATTAATATGAATGTTATGTGAAGAAATAGGTTATGTGTGTAAGAAATAATGTGTAGGATATAGCTATACATAGCATAATTTCCCAAATTGAGGAAGTGTGGGATAGTGCAAGAGTGTTGTATAATTTTTGTAGTTACAGACATGAATTACCCTAATGAGTGTCTAAAAATTCTTTATATTATCAGTATTAATGACTTATTTATTGAAAGGAAATCGAGACTAGAGCGCTTACTATTTTGTATAGATTTCTTGAATCAAATTCTTTAGAATGTATGCATTCTTTTTGACAAAATGTCCTTGTGTTTGGAATTCAGAATCGGGTGTAAAAAAACTCATTTATTTTATATTGATTTGTTTAAAGTTGTATTTAATAAATTATTATCTCACTTGAATTCTTTATCTTATCAATATTATTCACTTATTTACTAAGAGGAAATAAAACATGGGAACTTATTGTTAGTGTATAAATTGCTTGAATATCATGCTTTAGAATACATGAAAAC
This sequence comes from Taxus wallichiana var. yunnanensis, assembly GCA_018340775.1. Taxonomy (NCBI): domain Eukaryota; kingdom Viridiplantae; phylum Streptophyta; class Pinopsida; order Cupressales; family Taxaceae; genus Taxus; species Taxus wallichiana. The sequence goes on along the minus strand of CM031237.1, from coordinate 912,614,349 downwards.
GTTTGATGAGATGTCCTTGTGGTTGGAATTCATAATTGGGTGTTCGAAAACCCATATATTTTTGTATGATTTTCTTTAATCCATATTTAATAAATTATTATCTTTCTAAATTCTTTATCTTATCAGTATTAATTAGTTATTTATTAATAGTAAATTAGACATGGTCATTTACTCATTGTGTATAACTTGCTTAATCTCATTCTTTAGAATGCATGAAAATATTTTTATAAAAAGTCTTTGGAATTTGTAATTGGGGTTCTAAAAACTCATCTATTTTGGTATGATTTTCTTTAATCCCTAATTAGTCAATTGTTATCTAGTTGAAGCCTTTATCTTATCTGTATTAATCCCTTATTTATTAAGAGGAAATTAGACCTAGGTAATTACTCTTGTGTATAAATTATTGGAATCTCATTCCTTATAATGTGTGAAAAGAATATGTAATTAGGTATCTGATATATATCAATTATATTTTAGAATGCATATATATATATATATATATATTTAATTACATAAAGACTATTAATTTGAAATGCTCGATGTATTTCCAAATCATTTATAGTATATTTGATGCATAACTTTTCATATATAGAAGCTCTTCTATTTTAATGTAAAAATTGAATTAATGGATACACAATTAATTTGAAATGCTATTATATTTCATGTGCATAATAATCATTTATAGTCCTAGTAGGAGGTAAATTGATGTATGGATGGTTGGGTTTAAATTAGAAGTATCTCTTTATAGTTTTGTCTTGGAATGATTTGAATGAATGTGCTTATTTATTTTTTTATCATCATTTTGGATATCTCAAATATTCGGAATTACATAGAATTAGTTGTTATTAGCCAAAATATTAATAAATGAATAAAATTCCTATTCTAAATATGTAGGCTTTATAAATTAAATGTAATGAAATATAGATTGACCCAAGAAAATAAGCAATCAAAATTTAAAACCTTAAGACGAATGAGGAGATAAAATGACTTAGTTGTTTCGTCTTGGTCCTAAAGGTGATTTGAAATGCATGATGAAAACTTAGATGAAGATTATCATTTTAAAACCCAAATATATGTAGAGGTATAATATTTTGGACTAAGGCGCTTGGAATGAGTCACATAGACTTAGTCCGTTGATTAGTCCAAAATATTAAAAATGAAAAAATCTTAAGGTCAAATATGTTTTTGTCAATCTCTAAATTAAATGTGTAGGTCAAAATGATCATTGATGTTGTTGATAACCAACAATAAAGAAATGACCTGCAAAACCTTCAAAAGCGCATCAAATCCCAAAAATAAAATAATGCAAATGAGGGTTCGCAATTTCCTCAACTATTAAACAAGTGAACTTATGACCGAGGCATTGTACTACATATTAGATGCATTGTATTTGTGTGTGTGTGTGTGTGTGTTGAAATTATGCCCTAGGTGGCTCTTGTGTGTTTCACACTTGATAATGCGAGCAAGTAGTTAGATGTGCACATGATATAATGAAATTATCCTCCTATGAATTGTATGTAAAAGAAGGTAGTCCCTTGTGTGGAGCTATAATGGATGCTTGAATTCTCTATAATAGCCTTTAAATGTAACCTTAGGTACCGATAGCTAATACTTAGTGCTTGGTCCTTTATTATGGTCACATAACTTTATATTTATATGATTACCTTCCTTAAAAGGACGAATACCAAAAAGATAAGATGCCCAAGGACTAGAAAGGACCCAAAAGATGTGATAAAAATAAAAATAGGTCAAGGGCGCTTTGACATTGGCATCTGGTGGGTGTTGGTGTCCATGGTGAGAAAAGCCAAAGTATAAAAAGGAAGACTGGGAAAGCAAGTGTGTAAGATCAAAAGTGGCAACAAAAAGAAAACAAATATGGTCAAAGACGTGGGTCAATTAGTACTTTTCTTACTTATGAATCATATGAATACTAGTATGTGATCAAGATTAGATCGATACCCAAAGTGCATGATTTAGTTTCTATAGTTGTGAGGGATTTTTAGCATAAATATTTCCTAAATATTTTACAATTGTATCTTTATATGTTGGTACCATGAATTTCTAATCCTAGACCAAGGTGGAAGTAAAATTGATGTCGTACTTAAATCATTTTTTTATTTTGGTACTATCCTAATAGTTGTTCATTTATAAGGAGGAAGGCATTAAAATATTCTATGATGAATCCTTTTTTAATGCGGGTTGACTACACTCAACCCATACCTATCTCTATTAGGAACCTTTTTATGAATTTTATATCATTGTACATGTCATATATGATCTTGTTTTGGAAATTATACATAGGAGTAAAAACATGCCATCTAGAGACCATGCTTGATATTCTTATGGCTTACTTAGACAATGTTGTGCAAGAAAAGTGATGAGGATCTCTCTCTCTCTCTCTCTCTCTTCACTAATTATATTGTTGTTCTATGTTACTTGTATGGTTACTAATTATATTGAAGTTGTGGGTTAATGGACACAAAATTATTATATTTCCATTTTTGTACACAAATATTTCATCGTAACATATAATATCTTCTTTGGTTATATACATAATTTATTAAATACTAAAAAGGATTACCATCCTTACCTTCTATGGTAATAATTGACCATTTTTTCAATAATAAGAAAATATCATTCCTATACTTAATTAGGAACTTAATTAAAGCTTAAGGGAATTAGAATATCTATAGATTGTATACACATGGAATGGAAATTTAATTATAATAATATATTTTATTATGATTTAAAATTATTTAATTAACCTAGTGGAGGCTAGAAATGACATTTATTTTGTTATGCCACAAATCCAGGTATACACTATGTAAATTTTTGCCTTGGATTAAAACATAAATCAAAATGAATATCTCTTGAAATGTTTTGAATGATTTACATGTTAATCTCTCTTGAGGAAATAATGTCCTATTAACAATGAACTATACATTGAATACCCCTTGTTGATCTAAGATTAGATAAATACCTTTTTGTAGGGAAAATTAATCCTGGATTTCTTGTTTTACACATCTTTGGATCTACTTGTGTTATTGGATTTAATAGCTTGAGAATTTTTCATAAATAACTAAATAGAGTTCTTTTTTATAGCACAACTAAAAATAGGAGAGCACATTGTGAACTTATAGGAAACTAACTTGGAAAATGTTATGGCAAGGAACTCAAGCTTAAGTTTGCACTTCATACTCTTAGAACATAGTGTAACATTAGTAATGCAATATATTAATAAGTATTGGAATGCAATATAATTCATAATAAGTCTAAACACATGATAATGATTTAACTAATGGAATTTCTCTTGTTAAAGTATATTGTTAATACCATTATTTTGGATATGAAAATTCAAAGTTCTCACAATTGTAGTGGTTGGATAACCCAAGAAAATATATTCAAATGTAATGGTTATATATCATAAATATGATTTAACCACTCGTCCATTGCTTACTAACTAAAAATTAGGTAGGAATTTAAATGTATTATATACAAATTTCTGGCTTGTGATAATTGTAGAAGAGAAATATCCTTCGATCTATCAAAGTTTAGAAACTTAAATCATGTTTGAAAACCTAGTAAATTGAATTAAAGTATCTTTATGCATTGACTTAGTTCCTTTAAATTCACCCGTGGGATGAAATGTACATGTTTCGAGACAAAAAAATGTTATTACGACACAAGGTCCTCATCAAATCCTTTCTTTTAAACTTCCTTATTAGCTTTAGGATTTCAAATATAAATCCATACTAGTATAAAAGAAGATGAAAACATTGATGAAAAACATAAGCCCTTTGTTATAAGCAAAATTTTAGTAGCGAATATTCGTAATCGGTGAATAGTAAAGATTTCAAATTTCCCATTTTCTTTATTTGGACATTATATTCCCTCCAAAATTCACCAAAAAATCACAAATGTAGCTATTTACTTCTCATATATATAAATGACTTTTAATATAGATATGTTTTTAATGTATTACCTTTAAATCAACCAATAGTTATGTTAAAACATGTTTGGATTGCAACAAATTCTATGGGCCATTTGATCAAAATCGTTGAAAATTTAGAGGGAATTTTTGAAATTGGATTAAATTTTCCACTTATATACATGTGTGCGTGCGTGCGTGCGTGTGTGTGTGTGTGTGTGTGTGTGTGTGTGTGTGTGTGTGTGTGCGTGCGTGCGTGTGCGTGCGTGCGTGCGTGCGTGCGTGCGTGCGCGTGCGCGCGTGCGTGTGCGCGTGTGCGTGTGTGTGTGTGTGTGTGTGTGTGTGTGTGTGTGTGTGTGTGTGTGTGTGTGTGTGTGTGTGTGTGTGTGTGTGTGTGTGTGTGTGTGTGTGTGTGTGTGTGTGTGTGTGTGTGTGTGTGTGTGTGTGTGTGTGTGTGTGTGTGTGTGTGTGTGTGTGTGTGTGTGTGTGATATGATCAAATATATTGAATACACCAATTCTAGTAACCATTCATTAAATTAAAGGATTATCTAAGCTTTAAATTCAAATAGGTATTCTATTCTATTTTATATTCTTTAATTAATGAATTCTAGGACCAATTAATCCATAAAAATGTATTTCTTGCATCATGATTTGAATTGGTTGATCTAATAGTCATTTTGATCCTTAAACATGGAGGCATTTGTATTTTTCCTTTGGGAATTATCCCACATTTCCCAAGGAGTGAAGATCATATGTGTATATATAAAAAATTATCTCTTAGTATAATGGGCCAATTCCCACTTTAGGATACCTTTTAGAAAAGTCCTAAAAAGTTATAAGGTAAAGGAAGACTATGGCGGTAAACTCGGAGCCAAAATAACATAGGATGGTGAAACATGGAAAAATATTAAAAATGGGATCTAATTATGGCAAGATTTTCAACAAAGGCTTGATATATCATGGATATTCCCAAATTTCATGAAATGATGACATGTGGCTAAGGGTGTAAATACAAAATCACACACTTGGGTACATATCTAGGTCCATAAACACATACTTGCATTCATATGATTCATAAGCAAGAAGACTAGGAATTGACAACTATCTTTGGCCTTTTTCTTTGTTTCTAGTCTTCCTTCTGGTCTCTTTTATGACCTTGGACACTAGGGCCCAAGTGTCCTCATCCCCCGGGTGCCACGACCACTTTATATATTACTAGCCTCTTTTGGGCCTCTTTTATATTTTGGGCATCTTGTTTTCTTATGGGGTGACCTTTTAGTTGTGAAATTATGAAATTCAAACAAGGGGATCTTATAAATACAAAGTTATGTGACAAAAAAAAAAACCAATATCTAAGCATCTATTATCATCACCTAAGGTTGCATCCAAAGGTATTCTAAGAGCTTCAAAGGCATTTATCTAGCACTCATTCAAGGGACAAGGGAATGCATTTTCTGCATACACACATAGGAGAGGAAGTTCATTTTTCCATCCACACATCTATTTATATTGGTACATCTAGCTATTTCCCACTATCAAGTGCACTTTCACAAGGGCCTCCTAGGGAACAATTCTATCACACACACAAGAACTACATGGATTATGAGATGTTATACGGTGCTTGGTCATAAGCTCACTCTATTAGGTGATTGTTGAGTTCAGTCCAACTCCCCATTTACATATTTCTTTTTAGGATTTGATGTAGTTTGGGGTTTTATAGGATATCATTTGTTTTGCAGGTTACATGTGAATTTTTTGATCTTCCATGACATATAGGTGACCAAAGGTTAAGGTCGGTGACCACTTTGTGACACAACAAAGTAGTTTATGATCTCATGTGTGGTCATAAGCACCCAACAGAGGTCTCTAGTGCCTAGGCGCCCTCACCCCACCAAGCGCCATAGTACCGACCCATCTTGAGGTTCTAGGATTTTTATGTTTTATTGCGACATTTTACTCCTCCTGTTTACCGATTTTCTATTCCATCATACTTCAAGATTAAGCGAATATCAACTAAGTCTTTTATCCTCTCTCTTACACCTAGGGTTTCATTTTTATCTAGCTTATTTCTTGTGTTAGATATGTGCTTTATTGTTTATTTATCATACGTGACTTTACAATATCTAGGTTCATAAGTTCAATTTTTGTTAAATCATTTTTGAACCTGAATTCAAACAATCTGGGATATTCATTTTTCTTATTCTATCCATTCTTCTTTCATGTCTCTTAAAGATCCTAAACTCTCCTTGTTTTAATTACTTTAAAAGCACCCAATTTGCAAATATTATCTCACAAAATTTGTACACACAATGTACCTCCATCATGATATGCCACCTTCATAAATAAGTTCCATTTTCAATCATATCTTATAGTCATGTATTAATTTTGATAACACATCTTCTCAAGCTATTTTATATTCAATTCAATATTTACACCATGCTTTTCAAGATAAATTTCAAGCTATGGAATCCACGATTACATCTCTCAAAGTTGAAATCCAAGATCTCAAGGATGCTTCTCAAGCCCATGCTTGTTCTTCTTCTACTTCTATGTCTTCTACATGTGCTCATATTAGTGAACCTCAAGTCTTACCATTATCGGAACCTCTAAAGTTTTATCTCAATGGTAAGTAAAAAGATATTCTTTCGCATCTCAGCACTTATCAATTTCTCAACTTTCCATCTACTCATTACTATCCTCCTTATCAGCTTGCAAAATACCAAGTTCAACCATATTGCAATTATCATCGAATCAATGGACATAATGACAATGATTTTTATGCTCTAAAATGACAAATTGACTACCTTAAGCATTATGGTCTTATTTCATTTGCTACAAAAAATGTTGTTGCATGTTCATCTCCAATTGCTAAATCTCATTAGGTTCCTAAATCTGATTCATCTATGTCTAATGAACATCATGCCATCACTTCTAATGTTCCTTATTTTTCACTCAAACGCTACCTATACAACCCACTCCAACTAAGAAATCACCTCTCAAGGTATGTCCTCCATCACCTCCTCCTACTAAGTCTTCTACCATGTCACCAACTCCTAAGCATCCTCCTCTAAAAATCAATGCAACACCTCCTCCTCTCAATTCTTCTACGGCATCATCAATCCCAAATAATAAACCACTCACTAAGGAAGAGCAATAAACTATAGAGGGTTTCTTTCAATTCCTTCTTTCAATACAAACTCTAGCCCCGATTCTAATCTTTCTTCTATCTACCATACATTTCAAACTTTGTCACCCTCGCAATCTCTTTCTTACATCATCATGTAGCTCTCCATCATGTACACATTTAGGGGCATCATAGCTTCTTCCCTTTGCATTGTTATCAAATGTTTCTATCAGCTCATGCACTTGAAATTTTGCGCTTAAATTTCTAATCTTTCCTAAGTATCCTTATAGACCCTTTGATACATGCCTTGTATCATCATTACCCTATGACACACTCTTGTGCTAAGGTTCACACTTGACTTTTGATGGCATACTACATCCATGAACATCACACACTACACATTTCATGCTCTGTGATTCATGATACATCCTTCTAGCACTCTATTCTCACATAGCATACTATCTTATGATACAATATTTTGCTAAGGTTCACACTTGATTGTTGAGGGAATACCACATCCATGAACCTTGTATGCTACACATTTCACACTCTGCATTTCACAATACATCCTTTTAACACTCTATTCTCATACATCACACTTTGCCTTATGACACACTCTAGTTTAGTGGTTCATACTTGACTGTTGAGGGTCTAAATCTGACATGAAACTCACCACATTCACACTCTTTATGCTTTATGCTTCATGATCAATATTTCTAGTGCACATGTTCAAACCATTTCTGATGACATGCTCTTTTTCTATGGTTCATTCTTGATCATCGAGGGTCTTTTATAAATGAAGCTCACCCCACTCATACACACATATGCGCTCGGGGGCACTACTCCTATCACATCCACATTGCTTATCATTCCACCTCACTCATTCACAACATATTACATATCTTGGTTACACATACTCTTACTTTCTTATACTAGTTACATGTACACTTTGTTTCACATGCTAGAAAATACTTAGTATGTCATTATCTTTCTATATATACATATATGTGTTCATTTGTTCTCTAGTTATGAACGTAATTTTACTATAGATCTTTACACGTGGCATTGATTTTGGAACTATACCTCTTACTAGTCCCACCGAGGCTCCTAGGGACATCTACTTTCATACACACATCGGTGTTATTATTTCATTTATACTAGTTCCTATTCCAATAACACACTACTTGTTCTATTGATCATACATGCTTTGACATGCTCTTTATCTTTCCAACATGTTAATGGGTTCTTCATGTGCAACATTTTCTTTACATGAACTATTTGCCACCATGGTTGTCTGCTACTTTTCTTGATAATGTTACTCATTGTTTTCCATTGTATGCCATTATTTGCAGGGTTATGCCCTATGTCTTGGTTGATCATTTCTTGTATGCTTTCAGCCGCTTCAGCCCTGATTGTCTTGTGACACTTGTGAGCAATGTCGTATGTTTGAAACCTGATTTTTTGGCTACATTTTTGTTATAATTGTTGTTTACAATGTCTTCTATAGCATGCTTGTCATGTTTTCTACTAAAACGTGTATCTAGCCACTTTGTTTCCATGTTCCATGGTTTATACCATGCATATTTCCCTCCCCTGTAGGGTATTATTTTCATATCAACATCCAATCCTCTCCTTTGGGTTGCATCCTCCTAGCGATGTCACATGTACCGAGAATGAGGGGGAATACATTGGGTGAAACAATCACCCCATACAACAACTTAGAGCTTTAGTACATGCCTACATAGTATAGGAACAAAACAAAGTTATAGTTTTAGAAATGGTCCGAATATGACTTGGGCCCTCATTTCGGCATAAATACCGGTGCCTAGATATAGACCCTAGTACATGAGTGCTCTTGACCTTTCCTGGGTAACTATGACCAAGGGGAAATTAAAGTTACCTTTTCATATCAGCACAATTTTCAATAGTTCATAGATTAGTTTGCATAGTACATACACAGTCCTCCAACATTCAGAACGCATTCTATCTCCTTTTTCTATTTCCTTAGATCAAATTGGAACAAGCACAAAAAAAAGTAGGATCACACCATCTTCAATGGTGTATAAATTTGGGAAGTAGACATAGATGGAGAGTAAAACCAAACCTTTCTCCCAAACACTCTTATATCGTGGCGTGAGATTTCCCAAAAAACTTAGACTTGGCATGAGATCACCCAAAAACTCATTCTTGGCGTGAGATCACCAAAAAAAATCTCTCTTTGCGTGAGATCACCTTAAAAACTTTCTCTTCTATAGCATTTTTAGGACACTCTCTATCCCTTTTCACTCGTCATGGATCAGGTGCACACTTTCCCTTTTACACATTTTCTCATACTTTTACATACGCATATTTTTCATATACACATATTTGACTACTTATTTTCTCTTCTTTTGCATGTTTGTCCTTAATAAGCAATGAGATGTATCCCCACATTAGTAAAAACACCAAGCAAAACAACGATACAACATGACACAACACATATGCTTCACCCATAGGGTCACTTCCTCTTTCTTAGCTTCCACGCTTCATTGTTATCACTTCACGCTTTTTCTTGTCTCTTCGACACACCCTTTTCACTAATCTACATGGTTATCGGTATGCATATCTTATCTACTTTATGCTATCCAATATTCACTCAACAACATAAAGTGGGGAAAATGAAGACACAAAATCACACACTTGGGTACATATCTAGGTCCATAAACAAGAAAAATAGTAATTGAAAACTATCTTTGGCCTTTTTATTTGTTTATAGTCTTCCTTACGGTCTTACACACCCTACAACCTAGTCGATATTTCACTTGTTTATATTTATGACTTTGAAAACCAGCGCTGCCAGGATGCCAAAGACTTAGGCACCCTCATCCCTTACAGGTACCCCGACCTCTTTGTATCTTATTAGCCCCTTTTAGGCCTCTTTTATCTTTTGGGAATTTTGTTCTCTTATGGGTCAGCCTTTTTAGTTGTCAAGACAAGGGAATCATATAAATACAAAGTTATGTGACCAAAATAAAGGACCAAGCTCTAAGAATCTATTATCATCACCTAAGTTTACATCCAAAGGAATTCTAAGAGCCTTAAAGGTATTCATCTAGCACTCATTCAAGGGACAAGGGACTACATTTTCTCCATACACGTATAGGAGGGGAAGTTCATTTTTCCATTTATACATCTATTTACATTAGTACATCTAGTTATCACCTATTATCAAGTGCACTTGCACAAGGGACTCCTAGGGCATGATTCTATCACACACGTAGAAGAACTACATTGAGTTTGAGATGTAGTGCAATGCTTAGTCATAATTTCACTCTGTCAGGTGACCATCGGGGTTAGTATGAATCCCCATTTACATCTTTCTTTTTAGGATTTTATGTAGTTTGGGGTTTTGTAGGATATCATTTATTTTGCAAGTTATAGGATAATGTTGTAATCATCAAGCGACATACAAAAAAACCAAAGGTGAAGGTTAGCGACCACTTTGCAACACAGAAAAAACATTATTCAAGCTTCGCATAGTCACAAGTGACCAACGGTGGTCTTCGCCACCTAGGCACCCTCGACCTAGTCTAGGCACCCTAGTCTTGACTCATCTTGAGGTTCCGAGATTTTGTGTTCAATTACAACAGTTTTATCCTCATGTTTACCATTTTTATAGTCCATCCTACTTCGAGATTAAGTGAATATTAGCTAAGTATTTTATCCTCTCTCTTACACCTAGGGTTTCATTTTTATCTAACTTATTTATTATCTCATATTTGTGCTTTATCATTTATTCATCATACGTTACTCTACAATATATAGGTTTTAATAAGTTCATTTTTTCTTAAATCAAATGGATCGTGGTCAATCTTTTAATCTTGGGAAAGATTGGGAAAATGTGTCCAAATTTAATAACGCAATAATGTTTTTGGTTAAGGAATTCATATAATGCACATCATATCACAAATAATATAAAAACTAAAATCTAACATGGTGAAGACAATTCAAATTCACCTTTACATCTGCAAACCATTTAAAATTATTTTTCCCATTTTTTCCATAGTCACAATATCCATTTTCACAAGATTCAACATCCGAGTGAATCCCACTTGACAAGATTCACCACCCTTTCTATAAGTTTTTTTGGGTGGGTTCCTTAAAATTTTTATTTTCTTTTTTTTTTTTTTGTAAATTTTGGTGTCATGGACTAGTAGAATTATTTTAAACATTAGGTTAAGGTGTATTATTTTTGTTAGCTAGATTTGCATATTTAGGTATCACTTTAGTAGTCTTAGTAGAATAAATATTCTTTAAAAATATTGGTTGGTTGTAAGTGATCAATGGATAATTCTTCTAAGGTAAAATTTATTTGGTTCACACCTACCTCAGCTATAAGATTTCAATTTTCATTGCCTAAAGTATCTTTTTTTGAACTATGTTAGTGATAATAGGATGTAATGAGTATTTATGTAAACCCTCTAGTTTTAAACACATACTTTGGTTGTTAGATTGGTATTGTATCAAGTCTCATATTAACCTGATTATTGTTACCTTACTATGGTATGATTAAAATTATATCTTGAAATGATATGACAAAGAAACAAAATTATATTCATTACAAACCGCCTAGATGATTGACTACCTTGTGGACATGAGTATGTAAAGAAAATATTGATAGCTCAAATGAATCATAAAAATAAAAATAAAAATTGTTTTGTTTTTCTTTGCTTGTAATATTGGACAAAAAGGGGAAAAAGTGGGGCATAAAAAATTCATTTGGGTAGAACAAGATGCCCAAAAGAGGTGAATAAGATACAAAGAGGTCGGGGGCACCCGAAGGGACAAGGGTTCCTACGTGTTGGCATCCTGGTGGGCGTTGGTCTCCGAGTCATAGAAGATAAACAAGTGAAATAGCAAGAATGGGTTATAGGGTGTGTAAGACTAGAAGAAGACTAGAAACAAAGAAAAAAAGGCCAAAGATAGTTGTCAATTACTAGTTTTCTTGCTTAGGAATTATATGAATGCAAGTATGTGTTTATGGACCTAGATATGTACCCAAGTGCGTGATTTTTTGTCTTCATTTTCCCCACTTTATGTTGTTGAATAAATAATGGATAACATAAATAAGATAAGAGATGCATACATGACGATAACCATGTAGATCAATGAAAAGGGTGTGTCGAAGAGACAAGAAAAAGCGTGAACTGATAACAATGAAATGTGGAAGCTAAGAAAGAGGAAGTGACCCTAGGGGTGAATATTATGTGTTGTGTCATGTTGTATCTCATTGTTGTGCTTGGTGTTTTTACTAATGTGGGGATACTTCTCATTATGTATTAAGGACAGACCTACAAAAAAAGAGCAAACAAGTAGTCAAATATGTGTATATGAAAAATATGCATAAGTATGTAAAAGTATGAGAAAATGTGTAAAAGGAAAGTGTGCACCTAATCCATGACGAGTGAAAAGGGATAAAGAGTTTCCTGAAAATTTTGTAGAAGAGAAAGTTTTTGGCTGATATCACGCCAAGAGATATTTTTTTGGGTGATCTCACGCCAAGAATGAGTTTTTTGGGTGATCTCATGCCAAGTCTAAGTTTTTTGGGAAATCTCACACCACAACAGAAGAGTCTTGGGAAGAAAGGTTTGGTTTTAATCTCCATCTATGTCTACTTCCAAAATTTATACACCATTGTAGATGGTGTGATCCTACTTTGTTTTGTGCTTGTTCCAATTTGATCTAAGGAAATAGACAAAGGAGATAGAATGCATTTTGAATGCTTTGGAGGACTGTTTATCTTGTCTGAAACTACTCTACGAACTGTTGAAAATTGTGCTGATATGAGAAAGTAACTTTAATTTCCCCTTAGTCGTAGGCTCCTAGGAAAGGTCAAGAGCACCCATGTACTAGTGTCTATATCTGGGCACTTGGTATCTATGCTTGAAATGAAGGCCCAAGTCATATTCTGGACCATTTATGAAACTATAACTTTGTTTTGTTCCTGTACTGTGTAGGCATGTATTGAAGCTCTAAGCTATTGTATGGGGTGAATGTTTCACCCAATGTATTTCACCCTCATTTTTTAGTACATTCGATGTTACTAGGAGGATGCAACCCAAAGGAGAGGACTAGATGTTGATCTAAAACTGATACCCTACAAGGGGGAGGGAATGTGAATGGTATAAACCATGGAACATGGAAACAAAGTGGATAGATAAATGTGTTAGTAGAAAAAGTGACAAACACGTTATAGAAGAAAATGTAAATAAGTATTATAATAGAAAACGTAGACCACAAAATCAGGTTTCAAACATAGGACATTTCTCACGGTGTCACAAGACAATCGGGGCAGAAAGCGGTCGAAAGCATACAACCATGGAAAAGTTCTTGTGGCAAATAGGGCCTCTTTTATATTTTTGGCATCAAAGTAAATTTCTTATGAAATCCATCAAATTAATAGTGTCATAAATTTTGGGAAATATCTATCCTAGAGTTTGAGGAAGGAAGAATATGTGAACCATAAAAATGGAAATATGCACCAAAAGGTCTAGTTTGAACAAAAAAATTAAAAATATACAAGTGCTATTCAAAGGATGGAATCACAAAATTATCTCCACTAAGTAACCATACTCATGAAATTATGTGATTTGTGTGTAGAATGGTTTAGGTTGTTTAAGGGGAAACTCCTTATAGGGAGAAAGGGTTTAACGTGAAAGTGTGTTGTCCCTAAATTTTAACTTAGGTGAAAATTTGGGTCCACCAAGAAATTTTGGTTGCATTTGATCAAATACATTTGAAATTTATGCAAGTGTTGAAAAACCCATTGTATGTCGAGTTTTAGTTTTCTTAAGAACATTTTCAAGTTAGTTGCAAAACACTCTCAAAAATCCAGATCTTCAAAACATCTTACCAATATTGATTAAATTTTTACACTTTTGGTACACAATTGCATTTTGTATGCAAATTGCATCTAGAAATTTTATCCTCAAAATATGATTTCCCTAGTGTTAATCATAGTTTTCAAAATTTCATGCACATTTATAATTTGTATACTATCTTGATTCCACACTATAGTATTGGGCAAAATTTTAAGGTGCAAGCTTGCATCAAAAGCCTAACTAATACTTGGGTGGAGTTGTAATGACCACTCCTCTTCGACACTTGTTTTATACTATGATTTTGATTATTGTTTAATAGAGACATGGACATTATTATTATATTTTGATTAGCATGTTGATAGACAATACGAACACTTGTGATTTTCATATTGTTATGACTCATATTATAGATGGTATGGACTACTAGCAAACATTGATAGATGATGATCTAGTGTTGTTTCATTATATACTGATGTTTTGGATTCTTGACAATGATGATTACATTTAGATGTTTGGACTGACCTTATGATCTTATTGATGTTATGAATTATCAAAATTGAGATGTTTAGTGATTGCAAATAATTGATAGAAATTTCTAATTTTGATGATGATGATATAGCTACGTGTGTATGATGTTGTTGGATGATATGTATGTGTGTTTTATTTATTGATGTATTTTATGCAACCTTGAGGCTAAATGGGTATTGTTGATTGGTTGCAAGAAATTATATCACAATAAACAAGAAGGGGATATGAGACTAACCATGGAATAATATCGGATGTTTGCAATGAAGGTCACCTTGGAAACTTTGTGTTCGTATATATTGTTGTGTTATTGTTGAGTTGGTTGGGAGGTCCCCATGGGGTGACCTAAAATGTGACCATGGGTTTATGTGTTGTTTTTCCCTCTTTTATTTTATTTATTTTGTTGAGTATGTGATTTCTTTTATTGTAATGTATTCTCACTTTATTATTGCTTAATTAATGTGCTCTTGTTTAGTTAATTAATCATGTTGATTATGTTAAGTTGGGATGTGACTATGTGGGAATTAATTGTGGTAGATAGTCCTTGTTATATTATTGATTTGAGATGGATTTTATTGATTTTGGAGTTGTGTACTCAACCTCACTTTTCAAATCTCGAATTTTGGCTTTGGAGCCACTTTTGAAGGCTTTTGGGACAAGTTAAGCTTATCCCATACCTCTTAAACTCACCCACCAACCATACCTATGAAGTGAGGGGTAAAAATTAGCCCTCATTATGTGTTTTGGAAGGGAAAAGAGGTAATTAATTGCACTTTCTTACAAACTCTTTTAATTGTGTCCTTGGAGGTATGGAGTGGATGTTTGTGTGTTGAAGGAAAATTTTCATATCCTCACCCACCCATTTATGAGTCTTGGTCTTTGTGTTTGACTTGGTGAAGTGGATTGGAGGAGAAGTGATGTGGCATCCTACATGGAGCCACCTCACCCTCCTCTCCTCTTTTTCTATTTATGTGAGTTATTTTGGAGTTTTGGGGTTACTTGGTTTAGTTGCACACTTGCATATTTTTATTTTGCTTTAGTTACTTGTTTGGGAGCTTGGGATCTTGCTTTTAGATTTGACTTGGATTTAGAAAATTTTGGAGATGATTTCTTGAGGATTGAAGGTGTGGAAAATGTAAGGTAGGGTATATACCTTGCATTTTATTTTCTTATTTGTGTTGTGTGATAATGTGAATGGATGTATGTGTTCTTGCATGGGATTGGGTAGATTTTGACCTTAAGAATGGTGTGGGAGATGTAAAATGGGACCATTGGGGAGGGAAAAGGGAGTTGTGAGGCATGCATTTGAGAGGGAGTGTGATTAGGGTGTTCCACCTATGGGGAGAGAAAAGGAAAATATTGCTACATTTTGTATATTTTGAAATGGGGAGAGATAAGGATATTTTGAGTGGTTTGTGATGTGCACATGGAGGCTATTGGGTGGAACTCCTATTTCACTTGGGAGGTAAAAGGAGGTGGTTCCCATATTTCTCTTCTCCCTTGGCTTAGATTTTAAGCCTTTGTGTTGGAAAGTTGCATATTGTTGATATTGGTGTTTTTTCGCTTGTATGTGTTACATATTTTGTTGGCACAAGTGTATGTAATGTGAAGGATTTGTAAAATTTTCCATTGGTTGCAAACATTCCCTATTTCTCCATTGTTGGGGCTCGGGAGCCAATGAGAAGGATGGCTTCTCCTTCTCATTGGAATAAGGGTGGGAGGTTAGTGTTTCCTACACCCCCTTTCTTGTTGTGATTTTATGATGAAGAAATGAAGGAGCTCAAAGTTGTCATCTTGGAGAGAGTTGCATTGTTTGGAAACTCTCCACGGAGGTATAAGTTTTGTTTGGAAACTCTCTTTTATATAGTGAACCTATTTTGAGTATAAACCATAAACATTTTTCTCCCTCACACTGATCTAAACTCCTTGAACTCGTAAAATAAAAATTAAAAATTCTTAATGTACACCCTCATCGTATCTCTTATCGATACTTGTGGAGGATCACCTAGAATGCATTGGTGATGCATCTAACATTTGGGAAAATATTGTAAATTTGGTGTGTTTTGTTTTGGTTAATGACCTCTTGTTTCTATAAACTTAATAATGTGATAAGCTTGGCTCTTCCTACTCATTAAAATTCAATTGGTAATGTGATAAACCTAAGCATATTATAACTCTAATTGGGAGGCTTGGATTTTGAAACTTAATAAGTAAATTTGGACATTAGGAATATGGTTCCTTACTCTAACATTGTAATTTAATGAGAAATAAAAACATTTATTAAAAATAGCAAAGAATCCTCTCATACTCTCCCTAGAAGTAAAATGAATAATTTTTTCGCCATGTATAGAGTGGTGAGATATCATGCCAACATTGGTGATGATCCTTAATGACACAAGATATGGGATATTGTAATATAAGGAATGCATTAATTAGAAAACTTATAAGAAATATGCTTGGAAAATGTAATTATAACTTGTGTTTTATAATTTGGAATATGGAACGGATAAATTTATGGGATTGAACATAAGTAGAATGTACAAATAAACAACCTTGATTGTATAAATTTATATTGCATGCTCTAAAACTTATAAAGGACATAATTTGAATGATTGAACTAATTGAAATGTTCCCTTGAGCTACTGTGTGAGTATCTAATCTCATTTGCATCCTAAGATGTTGGGTTTTGAAATGGTTGAGTATTTCCCATACCTCCTTTGTTATATCAAACAACAAACATATGTATAATGTTTATAACACAAGTTACATACTAGGTCATTTTGGGACCTCTCATTGGTTAGTATGAAATTTTAGAAGTATACATAAGGATATTATCACCTTGTTAAAATGAATTAATTTTTATGTCCATATTGGTGGGCCCTATGTCCATCTTTCCAACGATGACAACTAATTGAACCCTTAAATCTGCCCACCTACCCTGGATAATGGAGTACCGTATTGATAGTGATGTGCTTTAGTCGTGTTTTCTCCTTGAACATAAATGTGTGTAATTTCCCCTTGTTGGAGCCTTTCAAGTCGTCATACCCTTTTTCCTCTTAGCTCGATAGGTATATGATTTTTGGTCTTTTAGGAGTGAGTCTATATTTCAATTTTAAGAGAGTGTACCCTTCTTATGTTTGGAATAGGCCATTGGTGACCTAGGCTGATTGAAAAGCTTAGGAAACATATGTTAAGGATATGGAGAAATTTTGGAATCCCCTTCCTTTTGGGAAACCATGTTGTTGTCCCCCTTGTCCTTTGGGAAGAGAAGGTATAAGTGATTTTCGTTAGCTTCCTACAAGAATGTTTGGTGTGTTTCTCTAGTAAATTTTAGTTAGACCTCTCTTGTTGCCTAGTTCTCCTAGCTCGCTTGAGTGTTCCTATGGATTATAATATTAAGCTTGTGAATGTTTTAAGATTCTTGAGCTAGGGTAGGTTTAAAATTAATAAATGTTGTTTTGTTATATAAATAGAATGGTATCTCTTGTATCGATATTATAATAAATGCCACAGATTTGCACAATAAAACTATTTAGATTTATACATGGAATAATGATATTATATTATATTCATTCGGATCCATTACATAGGATGCACTTACAAATATATAGGCACATAGTTTCCTATAAATTAGGAAACTACTCTACTAACAAATACTAATCTTGTGAGTTGTTTGTAACAACCAAACAACTCAACACACATTCATTATTAGTTGTTTTATATAACAACTAAATAAAAATTACTAATATAATAATAATTACCAAATGTAATTATTATCTACACAATGTAAATACTAATTCCTAACATTCCCCCCCTTAGTGTTTACATGGTTCAATATATCTCATTCTTTGATTGTAGTGTGCCACCTCTGTGTGCTCATGATCAACTCCACAAATGTGCAACATCGGGCTTGCAAAAAACTCGAACATGTGCCAACGCACATTTCTTCCATTGATGGTTTTCTGCTTCTACCAACAACCTTACCGAATTGGTTTTGCAGGTGTACCAATAACCTTTCACAATTGGTTTTGTAGGTTTACCAAAACCATCCCAATTGGTTTTCCTAGTTTATCAAAAACCTTCACATCATGATTGCTACAATACTTTTTGATCAATACTATACAATGTCTCTACAAAAGGAATCATGTAGGAAATACACTTTCAAAACTAAACAATAAAACAAAATGGAAATGGAACAATGAGACCATGTTCCCCCCCTCAATGTGAACATTTCACTTATTCAATCCAAAACAGGAACTCTGAAATCATATTGCACACAACAAACTACAATTCTAAAATGAAAGAAAACTCACACACACACTGTCACCACAACTTCATGCGGCCCCATCGTTGGTGACTGATGAGAGGTCGTTGATCAACCTCCTACCTCATGTGCCTCCATCCTCCATCTGAAAATCATCTAATAGAGAAAATATTCATCACTTTGATGTGCGGTATTTTCTTCCTCTTCATTTTCTCCTTCTTCATCAATAATCATGGCATTATCTTGTAGTTTCCCATCGAGTAAGTCTTGTGCTCTTTTTCTGCAATTGTTAGATATATGACCAGGTTGTTTACAATAGTAGCATGTAAATTTTTTCTTCATTCCTTTAGAGGTTGAACCGTATTTGGGATTTTTCTTACCAAATGCTTTCTTGTTTCTGCCAAACATTGCAGTCTCCTCTGGTTCAACAACCATAATTATTTTTTCTTCATCTATCAAAGAAGAAATAAGTACTTCTAGACTTGGATTTATTTTGCTTAATGTAAAGACCATATTAGAATAACATGAAGGCATGCTATTAAGTAATATTTCTTTAGCATCATCATCAGGTACATCTACTTTTATACCAGCAAGTTGATTACAGATAGAATGAAACTTACTGATATGCTCCACCATATTCTCACCTTCTTCCATCTTGAGGCCGAACAATCTTTGCTTCAAAGATATCACTATGCTTCCCATTTGTGATCCAAACAACTTGTTCAATGTCACCCAGATTGTATGAGAGGAATTTTTTAAGTCTATATGATGTAGATAAGCATCTGATAGACCCAATCCGATAATCGTTGTAGCCTTTCGATCTCTGTTGTCCCATTTTACTGCTTCATCTGCATTTGTCATTTTTTTATTTTCCATCAACAATATCCCATAAGTATTTGTTGATTAGGAATAATTGAGTTCACACTTTCCAGGTATGAAAATATTTTCCTTCAAATTTTTCAATGTGACTCAACTTATCCATTATGAATTTTCACACAATTCGGACGTCGGATTCTACCGAGAATGTGTCTGCGTGCGATAACTTGTAAAAATTAATTAAAGATTACTTTTTAATACAATAGAATGATGAAACCAAGAAATCCAATTAAAATACGTAGTAAAAAATAAATGATACTATTTTCACCATAGCTATTAGTTTCACTGCATTTGCAATACAAAATAGCTTCTTCTTTAACGCCATACGGTTATGACAAGTTTTCTATTTATAATGCATGAAAATATAGATCCGCACACATTCTATATCTTTCTGGTTGATGTTGTTCATATAAATGTGATGAATTTATCCACACGTGGTAGATCAAACCTTCACTTGGTTAAAATTGATGCTCAAAGCTTTTAGAGTGCATACCAATTGCTTTTATTGATTGGTCTTGAACACATATTCTTTGGAGTCTGAATAATATTCGAAGGCACTAGAAGACACGACAACAAGTATCCTCTCCTTATAATTTTCTTTTTCTTCTCAAAATGATGTAACTCCATCGTCAGATCTCAATATATGCACTACACTTTTCTTTACAAATCCATTTAGAAATTTACATAGGAAATGTCAAGCTTGCAAATTTGTGAGCTTCATACGTGTGTAGATAGGGTCAATGCCAAGTGGTAGATACAAAGATGTAGATTTAATCATGACACAAATAGAGTGTATCCCAACAAAGACTAAGGATGTGAACCAATCCGAAACCATGCAATCACCAGAAAAAATAGACGTGTCTACACAAGAGAATATTAACACCAATGATGAACTTCAGACGTGTATAATCAGATGTAAAAGATGATTGCTTCTGACATATGCATGTTGGATCAACAAATGATCAAATCCAAGACAACAATGAGTCTATATTTGGCTAATCTTCCTCTAGACGAGTTCAAAGAAAGACGTCTTACCTTTGGTATGGCTTGAATGCGGTAAAACAAAAAACGAATTGCATGTACGGGAGCAATAAGCGAAGAAATTCCCCTCCCAATTGTTTCAAACTTCCATCTAGAAAAATCCACTCTAATACCAAATATAATAAATGCCACAGATTTGCACAATAAAACTGTTTAGATTTATACATAGAATAATGATATTATATTATATTCATTCTAGATACATTACATAGGATGCACTTACAAATATATAGGCACATAGTTTCCTATAAATTAGGAAACTAATGTACTAACAAATACTAATCTTGTGAGTTGTTTGTAACAACCAAACAACTCAACACACATTCTTCATTAGTTGTTTTATATAACAACTAAATAATAAATTACTAATATAATAATAATTACCAAATGTAATTATTATCTACACAATGTAAATACTAATTCCTAATAGATATGATAGTATGGGAAAGATTTCCTATCACCAAAAATGGAAATGTTATCTAATTATTTGGGCATTCTAAATCAAGATTAGTGGTTGTGTGTTACAATATTGGGTACAAATTCAAGTTATGGAAACCTTGTGGCCAAGATTTTTCTTAGTGTTACCATGAAAAGTTAAGTGAGTTCTTCCTAATTATATAGAGTACTTCTAATGGATAGTCTACATCCTTGTAAACACTTTTGTTAAAATTAGGTGTCTTCCTTGTTGTTAAGCCTCGTTTGTGTGGCCTTGAAATTTTTAGTCCTATAAGAAGGTGTGGTTTCTCGTGCAAAATTGAATTTCATGATTGGTATTTATTAATCTTTTCTAAAACAACGAACATTGAAGTGTAATTCAACCTAAGTGGAAGTCTCATCTTTCCTTTTACCATTTTTGTATCTATGTGTGGCTACGTGGACACCTTGTGTACATGAATTTTCCTATTCTTCATGGACCTTAGTTTTCATTCATTGGGATCCCATCGACAATTTCCTATTTAAATGTTCTATGTTGTAACTTGGTTAACCTCGTAGAGATTATTTTGAAGGTTTTATTGCTAGCAATATTGTTTGGAGGAGGTTTAATATATGTGCCTTATAGTCTCCCTTCTCTTTTACAATAGTTTTGGACCAAACTTGGGTTCCAAGGGACACACTTTTTCTTCAAAGTAAAGAAACCCCATGGAAGGCATGGATTCTATATTTATGCTTTGTTTCCCTACCTCTTTTCGTGACTTCCAGGAGGAAGTCAAGTCTAAGGGGAGGGGGATGTAATGCCCACTCCTCTTCAACACTTGTTTTACTATGATTTTGATTATCATTGACTAGAGACATGGACATTATTATTATATTTTGATTAACATGTTGATATATAGTATGAAACTTGTGATTTTCAGTATGTTATGACTCATATTATAGATGGTATGGACTACTAGCAGAAATTGATAGATGATGATCTAGTGTTGTTTCATTATATATTGATGTTTTGGATTCTGTATGATGATGATTACATTTAGATGTTTGGACTGACCTTATGATCTTATTGATGTTATGACTTATCAAATTTAGATGTTCAATGATTGCAAATAATTGATAGAAATTTCTAATTTTGATGATGATGATATAGCTATGTGTATGATGTTGTTGGATGATATGTATGTGTGTTTTATTTATTGATGTATTTTATGTGTCCTTGAGGCCGAAGGGGTATTGTTTGATTGGTTGTAAGAAATTATATCACAATAAACAAGAAGGGGCTAGGAGACTAACCATGGAAGAATATTAGATGTTTGCAACGAAGGTCACCTTGGAAACTTTGTGTTCGTGTATATTGTTGTGTTATTGTTGAGTTTGTTAGGAGGTCCCCATGGGGTGACCTCAAATGTGACCATGGGTTTTGTGTGTGTTTTTCCCTCTTTTATTTTATTTATTTTGTTGAGTATGTGATTTATTTTATTGTAATGTATTCTCACTTTATTATTGCTTAATTAATGTGCTCTTGTTTAGTTAATTAATCATGTTGATTATGCTAAGTTGGGATGTGACTATGTGGGAATTAATTGTGGTAGATAGTTCTTGTTATATTATTGATTTGAAGTTAATTTTATTGATTTTGAGTTGTGTACTCAACATCACTTTTCAAATCTCGAATTTTTGCTTTGGAGCCACTTTTGAAGGCTTTTGAGACAAGTTAAGCTAGTCTCATACCTCTTAAAATCACCCACCAACCATACCTATGAAGGGAGGAGTAAAAATTATCCCTCATTATGTGTTTTGGAAGGGAAAAGAGGTAATTAATTTCACTTTCTTACAAACTCTTTTAGTCGTGTCCTTGGAGGTATGGAGTGGATGTTTGTGTGTTGAAGGAAAATTTTCATATCCTCACCCACTCATTTATGAGTATTGTTCTTTTGTTTGACTTGGTGAAGTGGATTGGAGGAGAATTGATGTGACATCCTACATGGAGCCACCTCACCCTCCTCTCCTCTTTTTCTATTTATGTGAGTTATTTTAGAGTTTTGGGGGTTACTTGGTTTAGTTACACACTTGCATATTTTTGGATTTTTCTTGAGTTACCTTTTTGGGAGCTTGGGAGATTGCTTTTGGATTTGGGTTAGACTTGAAAAAATGGGAGATTGTTTCTTGAGGATTGAAGGTGTTTGCAATGGCAAGGTAGGGTCTATACCTTGCATTTTATTTTCTTGTTTGTGTGTTGTGTGATAATGTGAATGGATGTATGTGTTCTTGCATGGGATTGGGTAGATTTTGACCTTAAGAATGGTGTGGGAGATGGAAAATGGGACCATTAGGGAGGGAAAAGGGAGTTGTGAGGTATGAATTGTGGAGGGAGTGTGATTAGGGTGTTCCACCTATGGGAGAGAAAAAGAAAATATTGCTACATTTTGTATATTTTGAAATGGGGAGAGATAAAGATATTTTGAGTGGTTTGTGATGTGCACATGGAGGCTATTGGGTGGAAACCCTATTTCACTTGGGAGGTAAAAGGAGGTGGTTCCCATATTTCTCTTCTCCCTTGGCTTAGATTTTAAGCCTTTGTGTTGGAAAGTTGCATATTGTTGATATTGGTGTTTTTGTGCTTGTATGTGTTGCATATTTTGTTGGCATGAGTGTATGTAATGTGAAGCCTTTGTAAAAGTTGTCATTGGTTACAAACATTCCCTATTTCTCCATTGTTGGAACTCAGGGGAAAATGAGAAGGATGGTTTCTCCTTATCATTGGAATAAGGTTGGGAGGTGAGTGTTGCCTACACCCCCTTGTTGTTGTGATTTTATGATGAAGAAATGAAGGAGCTCAAAGTTGTCATCTTGGAGCTCGCTTTGAGCTCGAGTTACATTGTGAAGAAGACCAAGAAAGAGAGACCATTTTGTAAATTTTATCATTTTGTCTCCACTTTGTGGAGGGCTTTTGACACTTGTATTTTAAAGTTAAACTCTTGTAAATGATTTATTCAAGCTTGTTGTGAGTTTCCATGCCATGGAATGTGCATTTTTAGATTGCATTTCCTTGTATTGTATGGAGCTTGAATATACTCCTTAAGACAAGTTTGTAATTGATTAAAATCTGAAATGGTTCTTTGTATTAGGAATGTATATGGTTGAAAAGAGGCATGTGAAGTTTGTAACTTATTGATTTTAGTGAGGAAGATTAACAACGAAAAACATCTCATTCAATTTTGTAATTTAAAATAAGTGTGCATTTGATTCATCAGGTGCAAATTGTTCTTGTTGAAATGAAAATTTAAAGGAATATATGTTTGGTCTTCCTTTCTAAAATGATCTCATCACACTTCATTTGTATCTTAAAAAGAGAAGAATTTGTAAATAGATTTGTGAGTTGTAACTCCTTTTCAATGTGAACTTGTCCTCTTAAAAAATCTAGAAATATTATAAAATTTGAATGTTTTATTTGGGATGTATTGTCAAACTCTCTTTCTTGTGAAAGAGAAAGCATTTTTAAATTTTGTCTTCTCAATATTATTGTCATCTCCCTTTCTACTTTGTTTTAAAATTTGAGAAAATTTTACTATTAGGTGCACCTTATTTCAATTTTTGTGAATGGAATGGTTTAGGCATTTAAAAAAAGAGAGAGAAAGCAAATAAATAATTGTTGTCTTCTAAACCAAAAGAAAAACTTAGTATTCCTTTATATTTAGTCATATAAACAAACCAGTTTTATTATTGTTTGAAAATAGACAAAAATAATAATAATAATTTATATATATATATAAAACAAAATAATTATATATTTATAAATATCTTTATATATTTATATAAATACATACATATAAATAATCTTATACTACTAAATAAATATATATTATTTTATAATACTAAATAATATAACAAAAAGAGAATATGTTAAAGAATGTTAAACATAGTTGAATAGGCTATGTGAAGCCTTTTTAAAAGGGTTATATAAAATACAAAAACAAAATAAATCTCATTCATTTGGGTGGAGGGCGACCCCCACCACATTGGGCTTTTAATTAATAAATAAAACAAGGGGTTGGGTGGCCATGGTCGACCCACCTCACCATATATAATATGGGGGGTGGGTTTTCCATGGCTGGCCTCCCCAAACCCCAAAACATATTCAACCCCCAATTCTTTTTAGTGTGCGGCTAGCACAATCATTATATAAACAAGAAATAAATTCACACACACACACACACACACACACACACACACACACACACACACACACACACACTCTCTCTCTCTCTCTCTTCTATCTCTCTCTCTCTCTCTCTCTCTCTCTCTCTCTCCTTTATATTTGCTCTTAGACGCGGCCCAATATGGATGTTTGGATCTACAACAAAAGACATAATAAAAATAATGAAATATATAAATATATACAAACCCTAAATCCGTGGGTATATCATCATTGCAAATAATAAATAAAAAAGGGGTATATTTGTATATAAATATATATACCCAAACTGTGAGTATATCCAAGCCAAAACAATGCAAAAATTCTCCATATTTTTCTTCCGAACTCCATGACCTCCATTATCCCAAACCTACAAATCAAAAATGTGCAAATGAGAGGTTTTGGGAAAACAAAAAGAATAAAAGAGATCATAAGGATTTTTAGGGATTTTAGGAAAACCTAAAATATAAGGGCCCATATTGTTTCAATCCTAGGGTAGAGATTTAACCCTACAACACTTTAAGTTGTTGGCATTTTATGGGAATGGGTTTTAAATAAAAGTATGGGTATTAAGTGAATGGGGCCACCTAGTGCATTAGTGAGTTAGAATAAGTTGTGACCCTATTCCACTATGGGGCAATAAAGAAATAAAAATGGGTATTTGACTATGGGTTAAATAATTAATAGTGTGCATGGTATTTGATAATGATCTAAAAGGATTAAATTAATTAGAATTAAAATGTATAGTTAAAATACTAAATGATGGAAATGGATGTTGAAGTTATTATGGGAAAAATTTAAATCAACTTAGGAGATGATTCTTGGAAAACTTAAGAGGATTTTAAATGAGTAAAATAACGGGTTTAATTAGCCAATATTTTTAAATAAAAATTTATGGAAACCTTAGAAGAGGATTAAAATTCCAAAATGATTTTGGAGATTAATTAAAATATTTAATTACTAATTTGGTTCCAACTACCTTACGAATGTGTATAAATTATTAACGGGAATTTAATTAATCGTAACACATGTAATATCACCTTTCTGACCCTTTAATAAAAAAAAATCCGTATTTTTCCTAAAATAATTAATGGGGATTGACATGGTTTTAGTGTGTCAAATTTTGTTGGTGTTACATGAATTTTCACTTGCAAATCTGAAGTCAAAAACTTGCCAAGGTGTTTGAAGCAAGAAGTTTCTCTTACGAAAGATATTTTTCGCATGTAAATTGTACCTTAATCCTTAAATTGTAAATTGCAATAATTTGGCACAAAAATGTAGAAAATCAAGGTGTTCCAAGGGCCGTGTGAACATCAAATTATTCCTTACTTTGGGAGATTCCCCTCGGCTCCACCTTGTACCACGATAGGGAGTTTGCTAGGTATTACCCCAAACCCCATGGGGCACTTGCTCTTGAACGCCACTAATAGATTCTACCCCAAACCCATACTTCCAAACCAGAAAAGGAGAAATATATTTTTGGGGGAACCTTTCTAATACATAGAGTCTCAAAACTGAAGGAAGGAGCTTGTTAGGAAGAAGATGTGCTAGGGTAAAACTCTTAGTTTGCAGATCTATATATTGTCAAATTCAATTTTGCGTTATTTGGATGTGTATTTTCATGTATTTAAAATGTCACTTTATTATTATAAAAAGTGCACCTTAAATTTGTAAGTTTTTATGTTATGCAAACTGATTTTGTCAATTTGTAAGTTTCTATATTCTACATGATTGACTTTGCCAATTTTCAATTTTCTATTTTGGGAAAATTAACTACTTATTCAAATTAAAATCTCTACCATAAATTTTTTACTATATATGTCATCCATAGTGATACCATGAACATTATCTCTCTATGCTCTTATAAACATAATGCAATGGGTAGAGTTAGGGAATGGGGACTATTAAAGATGTACAACATGTATCCTTTAATGCTATTAATAATGGAGTTCAATCAATTCAATAACTTGATTGATGCTCTTCTTTATAAATATTATGTGGATAAGTGTTCACCAATTAGTGCAATATCCACACATTACATTACAAAAAATATTATAAATTGCATCTTGATCATATATAATTTGGTATATAGTTAATTAAATACACTAACAGAATGGTCTTATACCTTTACCTATTTTAGAGAATGTGATCCTCTATATACTCTTAGGAATTATGGAATTTTGAACTATTAGGGATCCCTATTAGTTTTATCTCACGTTGCTTACATTTTCACCTATTTTTGTGTTGGCTTCTAAATAAAAATGTCATCATTTGAATTGAATAAGTCTAGAAATACTAGGCTGTATTAGTGCATTAGGACATGGATATCATATTCAATCAAAAGGTACAAACATTTTCGTTGAACCATATAGAGAATCTAAGGGAAATTTGAAGAGAATATATAATTTACTAAAGATATTGAGTACGTATTGATCATTTAGTTTGGTATTGAACATTATACGGGGACATTTGCATTACCTTGAATTTCCCATTTAAAGCATTACATTTTAATTGGTGTGTTGTTTTCCTTATCGTATGTTGTTGATGGGCTTGATAAGAAACCAATCCTTCAAAACCATTTTGGTCATAAATGCAAGCCACAAATAATATCCTTTCCTTAATCATATTACATGCATAGATGTACTATTAGGGTTTTTAAGAAGAAGAAGAATAGTGATTTCCTAGTGATCAAAGTGAAGTTTCAAAAAAATGATCAAGGATTTTGAATCTCTAAAACAAAAGAGTAGAGTTTTTGAATAAATTTGTGCATATCTACAATTCATTAAGAACATTGAATGTATGATCTTTATTACTTGAGAACATTGATTATATTCCTTGGGGAGTTTTATGTTTAGTATGACTTTTTATATTAGATCTATCTTATTGTCTACACTTAAAATATTTGAAAATACAATAAAACTAAAACCTTGTTTTTCATTTTTACTCTTGTGATGGTATAATCAATTAAACTACAATACAATATATAATGTTATTTTGTTGATTTCAACACAAATTTTTTTATGTTGGCCCCATAAATAGGAAAGACACAAATGGGGACCTAGTCTATAATATATCAATTTTTAACATGTCAAACAACCTTGCAACAACAACAACAACCAAACAATCACAACAAGTCCCCAACCTCAAGCACCTAATGAGATTAGAAATTGGGTGGGTTTGGGGACATCCAAGAATCTTTAATACACCCATATACATCTCATCATGTATAATGCAATAGATAATGTATTCGGTATGTTATAAAATGTAATATTACGTAGATATTTGTAACCTTTAATAGCATCACGGGGTGGTGCAATGTACAAAAATGTTGAGATGCCAATAAAATAATCAACCTTGCATCTGATAACTATTTCACTCTCATTTCATTTTTTTATTATACATCAAAATTTATTTGAGAATGAAGTAAAAATCATGGCATCTTTAAGATCTGATGAAGTTTTGGGCTCATTTTTTATTTTGTAGAAGGATTGTTTTTAAAGCCCAATGACCTTGTACGATAGATCAAGGCCATTTGTGACCATTTAGTAGAACATTTGTGAAGAAATTGATAGGTTCATTAATCAATGTGAAAAACATCAATAAACAAAAATATATTCTACATTCAAAAATATATATTAAGATCAATATTTATCAATATTTTTAGATAAATATAATACAACTTAAATTAATCCATTTATTTAAAGTATAATATATAATTTTGGTAATTTGTTAACCCATAACCACTTGTTTCCGTAATTGAATATCACAATCATTGGTCTAAGTCTGAAGATCCATTTGTATAGATCCTCAATCTGGGGCCAAAAACCATTAAATTGACAAATAATGGCATAATCTTGAAGGGCAAAAATAGATTCGGTTACCTCTAAAAATGAAAGAGTAACCACGGGAGTGAATTTTTATTTTTCCACAATGAATCCTACCCCGATTACCAACAACAACCATTAGGAAGGAGTTTTGTGCAAAAACGCACCATGAAAAAGTAGGGCAAAATAGAGATTTTATACTATGGTTTTGGATTTTGATCCTTCTACTATGGTAGTTTCAAAAGGTTGGTTTGGTTTCATCTCCCAAATATTCCTCTCCCCTTTGAGCACCTTGCAATTTGTGTTACTATTGGTGATTCTCTTCGTCGATTCATTAAGATTGATAATGAATGGCCTAAGCAAGGGTTGTTCACTTATGAACTTATTTGTATTGAGGTGGATCTCAGTAAAGGTCTTCCAAACAAGTTAGAGTAAAACCATGATGTCTTCAAATGGATACAAATTCTAGACTATGAGAACACAAATTTTCAATGTCGGCTTTGCCATGTCAACTGGGCACCTTGAAGAGGCTTCCTCAATGGCACTCAATCAGAATAAAAAAACAAAGGGGTTTCTTTGTGGCCTAAAGGATATGAGCCATTTTTAGTGCCGAAAGTCAAAGAATGATCTCACCCCAAAAATTCATAAGCTATGAATGTTGAGGTTCCCCATGTTGGTGGTTATGTCAAGCATTTGCATGTATATGAGTCTTCATATTCTAACCCTAATTAAGATATTCCTTGCCTTAATCCTCCGCAAGATTTGGTTTCCCAACCGGAAAATTGGACCGTTGTCACAAGATCTAAGTAGAAGAAGGGAATTTTGAGCCTCATATGTTACTTGTTTTGCTTGAGCATCGGTGCCTATGCACCTTTTTCTTTTCTTGCTTGTTTTGGGCCCGTTCCCGAGTTCTTGTAGTTTGGCTTGTTTCATCTTCCTTTTTAGCGTTTCATATTACCTTCGTGGCTTGTTTATGGGACTATGAGTTTTCTGGTCACCCCCACTAATGTAACTCTCTTTTATTAATATTAAAATAAGGACAATTCTAATAATATAACCACTTGCTTTGAAAATAAATCAACTCATTAAAAAAATCTAGATAAATGTGTTAACAATAGAAAAGGAAAAAGAAGACCCTTTAAATTCCATAATATTGGACACTCTAGTTTGGGTCCACAACGTTTATAAAATGCCAAAACCATATAATCCTTAAATCAACCACAATTTAATATGATCTAAGGATTGAAAATATTCTTCTTAAGGGATCAAAAGTTTAAAAATTATATTGAATTTTGTGTTAAAGATTAGACAAAATCCATCATTTTGAGTATTCTCACTAACATAATTTGTGGAAATACAATCCATATCGTTAACAAATTAATAGGAGTATACATGATACCTAAAAACACTCTCTAAGCATGTTCAATACTATGTTGCGAATGTTGTTTTGTTTGAAACACAGCAGTCATAGACCACCATATCCCACAGTTGAGGTGGGCAGACTTCTTTGGCTAAACAGGGCAAGGATAGATGGGTTTACATACCTCCAAATTCACTTGAGGCACAATCTCGGCCTCATCCCTTATTACGGTATCTCCTAGCTTCACTTTCAGTGAGAATTGAACCTTGGTGGGCTCTTTAAGAGCCAAGCATCTTTCACCATTGATTCAAACGTCATTTGATAATATTGTTTTGTTTTTAGATATTATATTATTGCATATTCATATAATGAATTATGTTGAAGAAATTACTTTAAAATTAGTTATTTGTCTTCCAATATCATATTTTGGATTTTCTTAAAATTCTTTTTGGAAATTAAAATTAAAAGATATATTTTTCCTTAAGTTGAGTATCTAGTATGATTTTTTTAAATAAAAGATATATGAGTATGATTTTTTAAAATAAAAAAGTAACTTGTCATTAGGAGTAATATAAGTTGTAAGAATAAATTTTAGAATTTTGTTTCTATATGTCTTTAAATCAAACTATTTTTCATTATTTGAGTAATTTACTCTCTTTTTAGAATTAAAAAGAAATCATCCACATATTATCGTTTCTTATCTAGTCTTTTCATTTTTAAATTAATTTTTCTTCTATAAATCTCATATTCTATATGTATATATGTGTGTCTATGTATGTGTATGTGTATGTGTATGTGTATGTGTATGTGTATGTGTATGTGTATGTGTATGTGTATGTGTGTGTGTGTGTGTGTGTGTGTGTGTGCGTGTGCGTGTGCGCATGCGTGCGTATGTGTTAAAATAATACAAATCTACAATGAATGTAATGGGAGATAGATATAGAACATTATTTGAATCTCTCACATCTTATTATCAAAATGAAAGGTTCTCTTAATATCATTTCAAAATTTCTCTCTTCATTATTTTATTTGTAATTGTTTTGCATATTCAAATAAAATATTGGAAGTTTTTTTGGTTACGAAGACTTTATTTATTTCAAAAGACAAATTTGATTAATTTAAAACTGTAATTTTTTGACAATTTATAATATTCTTTAAAACATAAATTGAAAGAAAGAAAAATGATCAACTCGGCATAGATTTTTCTTTTGAGAAAGAATAAGTGTCCATCAAATAGACTTGGATACACATTGACATGCCTACAATTCCAAATAATAATTCTTTGTCAAATCAAAATTTGTTGATGAATAACTCTTTAAATTGAAAGTTTTTGACATGCAAAACTTCATAATTTCTTTTAATACCAACAAAATTTATGTTTTCTGAAAAATCCATATATATTTACGCCGAAGGCGTTCCCTATGGGAAAGGGCTTTGTGGACGTTCATTACTCCTATATAAAATTTGATGGCCATTTGGACATTTTTAAGATATTAAATTTGACGTCCTAAATGACGGTTTTGACGGGCATGGTGACGGTTTAGCTTTTCCTGCTAGTTTTGCAGATTTTCTATTTTTTAACAATTTTTCTTTTCCATTTTTGCATGTTGCGGGTGTGTTGTTTTTACTTTGGTTTTTTTTTCTTTTGTATGAAATAGGGGTAGTGTTTAGCTCTTTAAATACTCGTATCTATGGTCTATTATATTTATTCAAGTGTTCCCATGAGCGCAGCGCCAGAACAATTTTCAACACCCCCTCCCGCCTTCCTAACTCACCCGGTTCAAGTGCTCTTCACAATCCAATCGGGGTAAGCACCTAGAAAAAGTATCGATTGACTTAGCCACATCAAAGCAATATAAAAATAGGGTATGATTTTTTTCATATAAATTTGATCTACTGTTAGTACATTTTTATTTATGTTATACTTAATTTTCTATTCATAGTATATAATTTTCTTCTTAAATTTGAAGCACTTTGTGTATATGAGAGGAATCTTGTCATTTATGTTTACATTGATTAGTTCCTTCAAGATTTTATTGATTTATTTTGATTTAGGTCCTCTTTTAAATCCATTGACAAGGTTTAATCTTTTTCATTTTGTGGGCATTTTTGCTTTTACTAGGATGAGATCTTTTATTAAGTGGATTATCCTGAATCTTATAGTTATTTCTTATCAGTGAAGTCAATTGTTATATGAATTATGTTGCCATTATTTTAGCATACCCTAAAAATAGGATTAGGCATATCTTCTTACATATCTAATTTTATTTTCCATTATACAATGGTTGTTCTGAGTCATGGGAAAGCTTATGTAATATTTTTCTTCTCAAGGTTTTATATTTGTTGACCTTAAGAACATGTTGGTGCCATTTATTGGTCTTATTCTTGAGAGTCTTTAGTGTTATTCCAACAGTAATAGTTCTTTTTACAGGATACAATTTACTTTTCTTGGAGTTTTTTATGCAACTTCCCTAGTCTAGAATGTTAGTTTTGTAGATTATGATGTGTTATAAACAGCCGATGCCCAATAAGGGTAGTCCAAAGGCATGGCATAGGAAGAAATCTACCCAGAGTCTTTTAGAAATACATTTATCATTTAAGCTATATGCCTAAAACACGTTTTATTAGCAGATATTGACCCAATGAATGGTAGTTCAACTTTTACTTGGATTGTTTTTTTACTTGTGTGGAATTCTAATTTACTAGTTATGTTGTGTGTTTCTTTGTAATTCATTATTGTTTGGAGGGAAAGTTGAATGTGTTTGAAAACTAGAGAAGGGAACATGATCCTTTGATGTTTTGCAAAGTATGAATACATGATTTATCGATGAATTGTAAAGGATTAAATGCAACATTGATGTAGGTATGGTGAAGAGGGTAGGGATAATCATGTTAATGATTGGTTTATGGTACTCCATGATAAATTTTTAATAATACATGGAGAACTGAAACTTGAATTTATCTTTGTGAAAAATCTATAATATAGAAGAGTAGGGCTAAAGAGTGTTAGATCTCTCTTTCAACTGATGTATATCTTTATGTGTTTTGCTCTTTGCGAATGATTCATCTCCTTAGTTTCAAAAAATATTTGATATGATAGAATTTTTGTAAGATTTAAGTTATCAGTGAAAGTTTTCTATTTTAATAGTGTCCTCAAAATAGCCCAATATCAAACACCGCCTTCATAATGTTTGCTTTTGCACTTATATTTTATATGTTAAAACATTTTGAAAAGAGTATCCTCTAAAAATTGGATAATATTGTTCTCATATTGAAAAGCGATGTCGGACTATCCAAAGGTAAATAGATTATAAACATGTTCACATATATTGGATAAATGACATTAGCATAACATTGATTTAATGGAATGTAAATTCATTGGAATCATGGACATTGGTATTATCTATTAAGCATCAGTGGTAGTTTCAAGTATATAAAATGTGATCTTATTTTGAAGAACACTAAGGGCATTGAAGATAAAATATTTCAAAGGAAACATAAGAAATTAACCCTGCCATTTATTGCTGAAGTAGAGAGCTATGAGGAGTATATGTTATATTATTGAGAGTCTTTAGTGTTATTCTAACAAGATGCTTGATTCTTTTTACAGCTACAATCTACTTTTTACTGGAGATTTTTAAAAATAACTTCCCTAGTCTAGAATGTTATTTTTGTAGATTGTGATGTGTTATAAAAAACCAATAGCCTAATAAGAGTAGTCCAAAGGCATGGCATAGGAAGACATCTACCCAGAGTCTTTTAGAAATACATTTAGCATTTAAACTATATGCCTAAAACATGTTTTATTAGCGAGATATTGACCCAATGAATGGTAGTTCAACTTTTACTTGGATATTGTTTATACTTGTGTGGAATTCTACTTTGTTGGTTATGTTGTGTGTCTATTTACAATTCATTATTGTTTGGAGGGAAAGTTGAAGTCGTTTGGAAACTAGAGAAGGGAAGCTAGATATCATGAATATATTGTGTTCCTTAGTTAAAAGGAAAGTAGTTTATTGTTTTCAAACAAAGCCATATATGTTGTGAATCTGGAGTTCAGAATATGAAAATAAATATTCTCATACAGGATCTATTGATGTTTTGTAAAGGATGAATACGTGATTCATCAATGAATTGTAAAGGATTAAATGCAACATTTATGTAGGTATGGTGAAGAAGGTAGGGATAATCATGCTAATGATTTGGTTGATGGTCCTCAATGATAAATGTTTAATAATACATGGAAAACCAAAACTTGAATTTATATCTGTGAAAAAATCTATAATATAGAAGAGCAGGGCTAAGGAGTGTGAGATATTCAAATCTGAATATTTCACTGATGTGTATATTTATGTGTTATGCTCTTTGCGAACGATTCAGATCCTTAGTTTCCAAAAAATATTTCATACAATAATTTTTTTTGTAATATTTAAGTTATCGTCTGCAAGTCTTCTATTTTATATGTTAAAACATTTGTAAAAGAGTAGCCTCTATAAATTGGATAATATTGTTCTCATATCGAAACAGTGTAAGACAATCCAAAGGAAATAACTTATAAACATGTTTACATTTGTTGGATAAACACAAGTAGTAGAACATTGATTAAATGGAATGTAAATTCATTGGAATCATGGACAGTGGCACTATCTGTTAAGCATCGGTGGTAGTTTCAAGTATATAAAATGTGATCTTCTTTTGAATAACAAGAAGGATATTGAAGATAAAATATTTCAAAGGAAACATAAGAAATTAACCCCACCCTCTATTGTTGAACTATATATCTATGAGGAGTATATGTTAAAAACTACAAGCATATGGTATATGAAGAAGCTCCATCGGTTGTCTTAGTGAAGATGTAGGACATGACATGTGCCTCAAGTGTAGTGGTTTAGGGTTTTGGGAGGGAAATTGGAAGTGATGATATCTATTCCAATCCAATTAAACTAAGTATTGTTGGTTTTTAGGGATGATTTGGGTTTCCCAACCCCTCTTTTGAGTGGAATAGATATGTGGTATTCCTTACCTATCTCACCGAATTAATGCATGAGGTCTATATGTGATCTAGGAAAAATACACTGATAAACAAGAAAGTAAAACATTAATAATAATACCTCCTCCTTCGCGATTCCGTAGCAAACCTCAGAATGGGCAAGGAAACATGGATGAGCCCTGATTGTGTGATATGTAGGTGTTTTTATCAAGATAGAGCAAGGCCTTTCTGTAACAAGATCTACTTACTTTGCACCAAATGGATAAAAGGATTATAGATTTGGGGTGGTTCAAGATGAGGATATTAGGATGAGGTGGAGGGATGTTATTTTCTCAAATAATGAAAGAACTTAGACAGAGAATTTGATATTATTCTTTGTATCCTAAAGGGGAGGGGTAAGGCAGTATTTATATCCTGGGAAGTGATTAACTTAGATTAATTTAAGTAATCATGGTCTGAAAATGTGGGCAAGATTAGGTGAGTGGGGACCACAAAGAATGGGTGAGGATTTGAATTGGATTTTTAATTCATGAGTGGAGGATTTTAGGTGAGTGAGGACTGTGAAGAGTGGGTGAGGCTTTGAATTTGATTTTTAATTCAATAGTAGAAAAACATGGAGAATAATGACATGTGGTAAGGATTAGATTATTTTAGATTTTAAAGGGGCAATTAATCAAGTTATATTTGATTAATTTCAAGTGCATTTTTGTGGGAAAATGAGGTAGGGGAATTAATTGATTAAAGAAAGATGTGAAATTAGGGTGTCTACATTTTCCCCTCTTTGGAAGGATTCTATGAAAGTAGTGTCCTTTCAAAGAAAGTAGACGAGATGGAGTGAATATGCTCCAGGTGGCGGGATTGAATATTTTTGAAGAGATTCTTCTTGAAGAAGGTGTTCCTTTGATAAGAAGTTTTTAGAGGAAGAAAAGAAGAAGCATTCTTTAAGCAAGAAGTAGAACAAACTTTTGCTTGTGAGAATGGGGGAAGAATTCAATCTACTTTTCCTAAGAAAAAGTAGAGCGAATGTTTGTTGGAGAGAATAGAAGGTGGTGGGTGATGGATGTCATGGTATCCTCCAAGAAAAAAATTTCATGAGAATATCTGATTATGGATAGATGTGATGATGTCCTTTTGAGAGAGCTGGTGAGAATGGAAAATACGACACAAATCTCGAAAATAGGAGAGATTAATTGTAGAGAGGGGGCGATAATGGGGTGTAAGATAATGGAATGACCACATGATGCAAATGGAGAAAGGATTCAATTGGCATTGAATGCTAGGTGTGAGGTGTGTGGAATGATGCAATGGGAAAAGGGAATGGATAGGATTGAGAGAAAGGGAATGGATAGGATTGGTGGTTTATTATGAGAAGAGAAATAAAGGTGAAGGGTTATGGAGATAGAGGAGGGAAAAAGGAATGAAAGAGGTAGAAGAGAATAAGAGAGAGGGATGATAGGGGAAGAAGGGAATGATGAAGGAAAAACAAGAAGAAGATAGGAAAATGACAGAGCAAAGGTTGAAATTATGAAATAGAGAGATGTGTCATAGGAAGGAAGAAACAGAGCTAATAAAAATGAATGCGGGTAAGTGAAAGAAATGATAGAGCTGAGAAAAGTAAGAAACGGTAGAAGTAGAAGATGGAGAAGACAAGGGTATGGGGAATGGGGAAAGATAAATAAGAAGGAGAAGATGAAGTGGGAGTAGGGGGTAAAATTGAAAAAAATAAAAGAAGATGAAAGAAGAGGTAGAACAGAGAAAAAAAAATTCACTAAGAATTATTAGCATGGGAATAGAAGATGATGATGAAATAATTTTAGAGGAATGTTAACAACGATGGCGAGGAAGTGTGGGGGTCTATATGTGGGAGAATTTGAGAAGATGAAGTGAAAATAATAAAGAAAATGAGAGGAATGAGTTGTGACAAGGTGAAAGCGAGGAGAGGATACGAGAGGATGAGGACGAATGAGGTGAGGATGAAGAAACAAGACATGAAAAGAATGCAAAGAAACGGTATGAAGAATGATGGATCAAGAAGGAAAAAATGGGAGAAAGGAACATGGATATAGGTAGAAGATATTAGTGTAGACACCAAAATTGGGTCACACTCCCTTTGTCCTCTTTCAAATAACCAACTTAAACACATTCACCTAACCATGACCCTTACATCACACATTAATATTAATTTAATCACTTTAATTAAATTAATACCCATCCTCACCCCATTTATTAATTTAATTACTTTAATTAAATGGATACACACCTCACCTAGACACCTCACCATAGACCTATTCATAACATGTTTCCATAATTGAATAAGACTTGGTTTAGCCCTAAAAATCAAGGCATATTACTCCTCTAACCACCTTCCCACTCATAAAAATAGAACATCCATTCGATCCATGAATAAATGGATAGACTTGCCCCAAATGATGGGAAAATATGTCATTTTTAGAAAACCTAGGAATCCCGCCTTAACAAATGTCGATCATCCCAAAACCGACGTTGGTCAACCAAGACTGTCGTTAGTTACCATTTATTTACTTAGGTAACCTTGTTTGTGGGTTGGAAAATTCGGGAATCGAGGAGAAGGGAAGAGAGATGCATGCGAGAAGAACTAGAGCCTTTTTGTACCTATAGACATCCATAACCAGCACTAGGATAGATCCAGAGGTATTGCACTCACGGTAACATTTCAAGAAGCACTATCGTGGTACCAAATATCATTCCTCTAATCAACCATCATCACCATCCAGTCATTTGAACCTGCATCATAGTAAGTATACTTTTAACCAACATCATCTATTTCTACTTCAGTCCTTCAAGTTCTTTTATTTCATTATCGCTTTCCACTTTCACTCTCATTCCCCTACCTTTTACCTACCTTAAATTCAACCATTCCTCCACCCACACCCCAATAAATCACCTATATTCAATGTTACACATCTCTGAGTATACCTAAGATTCCCACAGACCTATCCACCCCCCTCTTTGTCTCTGTTTAACCTCAGATCAACCTCTACATCAAGATATTTTTGAGTCCTATCGCTTGCCTCTACCGACGTCACTTACCCATAACCGTCATCAGTTCTGCCTAACCCTAATTGGTCATACCTAATCGAAGTAGGTCTCTGTACCTGCCAACACTGTGTGAACCAGAAACCTACTTACCAGAATAACCCAAATAACTTATCCAACCCTGCCATGACCCTGTCTGTGACTTGCAGACCACCTGAACAACCTGTAACCTAACTTGAATACCTTGACCCACATAGTTTTTAATATTTAATTGGATCGACGCTAATAGTGATTTGAGGTACCCAAATCAGAATACTAGCACTAGATTCATTTATGTATGTATTTCAGTTATTCCATAATTTGTTTTATAAAAATAGTGGGTTGACAACCCTTCTAGGAAGTATCACACTTCTTAGATCTAGCATATGCTAGGCAGTCCACATCATATATTATTTAACTCTTCTTTAGTGGTCTTGCTTTCTATTTCAAGTAGTTCCTCCTAGCCAAAAGGAAGCTCTCACAGTTAGCATCGGATCGAGAAGTTAGAACGTGTGCATCAACCTCCAACCGACCAACACAATAGGTATTCCTCCTTAGCACATAACATTATCTATTTTGTCACATTCAAAATGTAAAGAAAACGGTGAAACATCTTGGCACACTCAGTGGGACCCTTATTTGAGGGTTCCCTTTGTTTTCATATAGGTTACATCTTATTTGTTTCCTTCTAAATCGTTACTCACTAAATCTTCTTCTCTAGTAATCCTCTTTTTCTTTCTAATTGATCTAAACGAAATATTTCTTTTGGTGTGTTTAAAAAGAATCATTCTTGTTTCTTTCTGCATTTGGTGAAAGAACACCCTCCTTCCTATTCATCATTTTTCTTCATTGAATATCATATTTCAAATTGGGCTTAAAACATGTACATTGCCTTTATTATATGTTGTATTTAGCTCACATTAAAAACCAAGGGCAGCCTATATGCTTTGGAAGTCATGCCCAGCTGATGGTTGACGTAAAAAGAATCATAGAAAGCACTCTCTTTCTTCTTCCACCAAACTACACAAATTTAAATATACACACTTTCTTAAATGACATCTTACCTGGGAATGCATGTCAATGATCACACGATCAGAGGATTGGCAGGTACTCCCCATCTATTTATCTTTGTCCAGTTACCCCATTAGAGAGTACCCCACCCCGCCATAACATAACCTGAAACCTCACCTTTTAGATATCCTTCTTTGTAGGATGCCTTCCCAAAAAAAATTCCATTCTAAATTCACATGGTCAGTTCTAAATAACATAAGCTAAACAAACATAAGAAAATCACTTTTAGGATTGTGTTTTTTCTTAGCATTCCTCTTGACTTGTGTTTTGAGGTGTGAGACAATACGAATCTACATTTTTCTTCTTCCTTGCACACTCCACCATCGTAATTGGAGTATTCTAACTTTTTCTAAGTGCCTCAGGGCCCCATCTTCTCATTCTTAGAGTTATGAATTTTGACTCTTCACTTGATTTAATTCAAAAAATCCATTTTTCTTCATTGTCTCTAAATTTCACATAACTTGACATCGACTAGCGACTGTCATCACGTTTTCATCGACCACCGCCGGTTAACCATAACCAGTGTCGACTTCGGCTTTCTAGTCATTTTTCCTAGAAACGACCTTCATCACTCCCCTTGTTCTATTTTTAGCCCTCATGGCACCATCCTATTCCCCTCTATTGATATCTCTATCATTCCAAGTTTCCCCATTACACACTCATCATTCTTGTTTCCCTTTCTAAAAATGTTTTTTCCACATTAACTAAAGATTAATTGCTATGACAAACATCGGTTCCCGTTAACCACCACGTCATCTCGACCATCGTCGGCGTCGTCGTGTTTGGTTTACAAAATCCAAACTTTTAAAAAATTCACCCTCCTAGCCTCATTTTTCTCTTTTCTTACTATTTTTGGTGTCATCTACAGAATACGGTCTTACTGGTATGTACTTATTCACATGGTGTGGACTCGTAGCCAAACTAAT
Organism: Taxus wallichiana var. yunnanensis; assembly: GCA_018340775.1. NCBI lineage: Eukaryota > Viridiplantae > Streptophyta > Pinopsida > Cupressales > Taxaceae > Taxus > Taxus wallichiana. The sequence goes on along the minus strand of CM031237.1, from coordinate 912,573,874 downwards.
GCTCTTATATTCCACACCAGACGTGAACCACTCCCACCTAGTCCTTCACCACCTTTTATCTTGTCTCCCATGGATACAACCCAACCTACCATCATCGCAATAGGAAAGAGGGTTTACACGGCTCCTCGATCGAATCTTGCACCTTACAATTCTATCTTTCCCACTCATCCACTCGAGATCTCTCAGGTCAGTTAATATATGGCATGCCTGTATCCATCTCTCCTACCATTTTCCCCACTTTTACATCATCCCCTACTAGTTTGGTGTTACCTTCACCTTCTTTACCCCCATTGGTTTTGCAGCTAGGCCCCACACTGCTTATGACTATGCAACATCTGTAACATCGATCCACACCTGTAGTATCTATTGTTCCTTCATTGACCACCCAGAGCATAACCCCATCCACACCCATTATCTCACATATACCAATTGCAACACAACCACCCATGGTATCGGTGACCCCTACCCCATTCCGAATCTTGTCCTCTCCATCCCACAATCTCTTCCCCCAATCTCAAGTAGAGTCACTTTGGCTATTCCACCTACATATACATATTACCAACAACCCCCTATCTCATCTCGTCATTCATTTTGGGTATATGCCCTCCATGTCGGTCCCCATTCTCAACCTTCCTATTCGGAATCACCATACATTGGAATGCCACCCACATCACATGTTCAACACCAGCCCTCTTATGCCACAAGAGGTGCCCTTCTATCACAACCTACCAATGACCTCATCAAATTAATGATGGAAAGGATGCAGACACTAGAAGCATCGGATTTTGGCTCACATAATTCTTTAGCCTATGATGAAATCAGTATTGAGCCCATTCATCCATCCATTTCTATTCTCCCATACCCTGCACATTGGGAAATGCCAAAATTTAATTGTTTCAATAGTAAAGAAGACCCGCAGCAAAATTTACGGTCTTTCAAACATGGGTGTTACCTGATCACCCATGATGAAGCTTTACTCTTATGGACCTTCCCGATGTCCCTCACAGGACCTGCATTAGACTGGTACAGTGGGCTACCCAGACATTCCATCTACTCATTTAATCAAGTAGCCCAAGCCTTCTTAGACCACTTCTCAATCAACATTGTCAAGAAATTCACCATGATTGATCTCTACTCCACTCAACAATATGACGATGAGTCTATCACTGAATTTTTCACTCATTGGCATAGCCTAATTAACTAGCTCACATTTCAATTACCTCAAACTAAGCTCATAGAATTGTTCACTTAGGCTTGTTATACACACATATCACTAACCCTACGGTGCAAACCATCTACACCTTTGACGGCATTCACCATTGCACAAAAATTGGAGATTCGTCTATCAAAGAGAAGAAAATTCAACTACATAAAAAAACAACATGTTCAAATCAAACACAACCATCTCTATTAGAACACCTTCTATGTCATTTCCCACAACCCAACACACACCTATACCAAATACCTACCCACACCTATATCATCTCCCTCACCTAAACCCGTTACTACCTTAGGGGTCAAACTTACATCGAACCTTACTCATCCACCCGTCAAATTAGATTTAGCCACATCTTCCCAAACCAACACTAAACTTATTCCTTCCCCTAAAAGGAAGACCCAACCTTCTAGGCCTCATACACCAACCTCGCCTACCACACCATTGTCACCTTCACCCCTTCCATCCATCCTAGGACCTCACCCCTCAACCCTAGCCAAGTAACCTTCTTCCACCAGTAAACCAAGAATGTAGCATCTCACCTCCTCATCATGGCCCTCTAATATACCCAAGAAATCCACACAACCCCTCCATCACCCATGACCTTCTTACCACCCATACCACCACTACCTTCCATAACTTCTTCACTACCCATGACACTTTCTCTCTTCCACTCACACCTTCTACCTAACCTCTACCAACCACCTCCACTGCAACTCAATTTCCCCCATGGGTAACCTATCCTCTTCCACCATCTACTTTTCATTTACATCCCGTAATCCCATGTCACCTTTACCCAAGAAAGTGTAACCTAAAGATAAAATTTCACTACCCCCAATAAGGTAGTCAAACCAACAAATCCTCCCATCACCTATTCTACCATGCCCTTACCCAACCACATGCCTGCAGAGACATAAGAGCACTCCACATACCAAACTAGTGGACCAACCCATTCCCCCTCCTGTAAAGCCTCTTCCTTGGAAATCAACCACACCTATACCCAAACCCACACTCACCTCCCATTGTGATCCGTTAGCGGGTCCTACACTAAGATTTTAACCAATCTCTTAGATACTTTCATTATCACATTACCACCGCTTCGACCTTACGATCCTCTCAAGCCCAAACCAAATGGGTTTGATGAGACCAATATTTGTTCCTATCATTATGTGCTAGGACATGATGTTGAAAATTGTAAGGCCTTGAAGACCATTCTTATCCAACTTTATCCTCCTGAGCACAATTTTGATGACGATAATCTTCTTGATGATGACCCCATTCCACCTTTTCTAATCTCCCCAAATCCTCTTCCATTACCTACTCAGTGACTAATATCTCCACCCCCATAACCCTTTTGTCCACCCTCTAAATTTGAGATCAACATGGTCCGTATAAGATATTTGGACAAACCACCACCCAAATGTCAATGTGCCCTGCTCATTTAATAATGCTCTTATCCATCACTAGGATTTTTCCCTTCATGTCATTATACCTTCCATGGCACACCCTCTCCATCTACCTCCCCTCATATTAACATAGTTCATGTTGCCACTGCGCTCAAAAAGAAAAAGGCAAAGAAAAGGAACTATCCCATCAACCAACCCTGTACCCAACATACCATCTACACACACACCCAAAGTCACCATTCGAGGTCCCGCATATCCTATTTCTGATGGGGTCACACATCACACAATGCTAAAATAATTACACCAATCCTCCCTTAAATGTCTTTATTTAACCTCATCTCAACCTTTGAGTCACTTCGTCAAGCCCTCATGGAGATCCTTCAATCTATCAAGGTTTTACCAAATGACCCCACACCTGTAGCCTCCATCATTACCCCTCATCACGTAGCCTCTCTCACTAAGTTGTTGCCTTCCTCTACACCTCCACCTACTTGCCAAGAAGCCACCCTTAGCTTTTGAATGAATAGATCGCTCCCTTCTAGTCCGATGACCACGATCGCACTCTTTTTGTCTCCATCCATATCATTAATATACACATATGATGCATTATGATCAATTGTGGTGCTAGTATTAACATCGTCTCCTCTTATGTGTACAACCAAATGTGCATACCTGCCAATTGCATGCATGGTAACCTAGTTATGTTGTGCTCCTTCAATGACTCCATGACCTCTACCCTAGGTATTCTCATTCTCCATATCTCGTGTAGGTCCCCTCACTATCCTAGAACTATTCAATGTCCTCAAAGGAGAGTTCCAGTATAATCTATTGCTTGGTCAACCTTGGATTCACATTATGGGTTGTGTTCCTTCAAATTTACACCGTTGCCTCGGTTTGAACATGAAGAACACACCTACAACATCCCAATGAACCATCACCTTTTAAGACTGTAACATGCTATACTTGACCCAATGATGTGCTTGTACTAGTCAAGGCATCTGTCGATATCCCTGAGTTCACCTTTACCCACAAGCTCATCCACCAAGACCATCACCGCCTCCCACATCTAACCATGTTATTCCTATTACCACCGCAGCCTCTACATTTGACTCACCTGCTTCTCAATCATCTGGTGAGTCATCTATCCCCTCTACCCACATATCGACTACTAATCCCTTAGAAGTAGTCTTTCAATGCCTCAATCTAGGGAGTACCACCTATCAATATCGATAAGTTCCTCACTCCGCAAGAGTATGGGAACCTACGTCGTAACCGTGGTTAAGACTACCACGTAGGTGAGGTTTTCCTTATGATCCTTCCCACCTTCACACAAATCTAACATATGGGGGACTTGATATCACAACTTATTCACCCGAACCTCCATCCCAAACACAGTCGTTTTAATTTGACTTACACTCCCTTACTACCCACCGCTTTTCTCACACTTTCCTTCATTCCACCATATTGTGCATGGAAAGGCTTTGGCTTCAGTTTTTATGAACATGGCCACCATACTATCACCATCTTCACCCATAGAATCCATAGATATTGAATCTATTCCTCCTATTTTTTTCATAAACACAATTTCTCTGGGACCTCGACCTATCAACATGATGGCAGGCTCCCTCTTCTCTCTCATTCATCTTGAATGATCAATGATGATACCTTCTATTAATGTCATTCAATGTCAAGACAATGAGTCCATCCTCCGTATCGTATCTTCATGTGGAAGATTCTTACATTCACCGGTTGCAAGAGATGCATTTTGCCTCAACCATTTAAACATTAACTTCGATACCATTCTAAAGATACAATCTTTAGATGCTCTGGTCTTTCCTTCGATACCATAGCAACACTTTTTCCTGGTCCTATGCCGATATGCCTGACATTGACCCAAAAATCGTGGTCCATAATATCGTAACCATTCCTGATGCAAAACCCATCAAACAAAATTTGTGGAAAATGCATCCTCACATTTCTCTTCTAGTCAAAGAAGAGCTTCAGTGCCTTCTCTCAGTTTCCTTCATCCTACCCATTGAATATCCCCAATGGATTTCTAACATCGTTCATGTCACAAATGTGACAGGGGGACTCCACATTTGCACGGACTTCCGTGACCTCAACCTAGCTTGTCCCAAAGATGATTTTCCCCTACTAGGAATTGACCAATTAGTTGATCTCATTGCCGGCCATGAAATGCTATCACTCATGGATGGTTTCTCAGGTTATAATCAAATATTACTTGCTCCAGAAGATCAACACAAAACTACCTTCATCACTCCTTGGGGGACCTTCTGCTATAGAGTCATGCCTTTTGGCCTTAAAAATGTTGGTGCCACATATCAACGAGCCATGAATTATATCTTCCATGACATCATGCATCGCATATTAGAAGATTACGTAGATGATCTTCTTACCAAATCCAAACATCGAACCGAACACCCAACCATCTTTAAGGTCATATTTGACCGTCTTATCAAGTATTATGTTCATCTTCAACCAAAGAAGTGTGTCTTTGCTTTACTTTCAGGAAAACTCCTTGGTTTCATCATTTCTTTGTGTAGCATAGAAGTAGATCCTACTAAAGTAAAGGCTATTCTAGAAATGCCTCCACTACCAATCTCCATCAACTTTGAAGCCTACAAGGTAAGTTGCAATCCATTCGTCATTTTATCTTGTAGCTTTCTGACCATTGTTAACCATTTCATCATCTTCTCAAGAAAGACATTTCATTCAAATGGGATGATGAATGCCATAAAGCCTTTGAAGCCTTAAAAAATACCTTCTTCAACCACCAATGCTCATTCCTCCTAAATATGACCAACCCTTTTACCTATATATTTCCACCACTAACCATTCTTTAGGTGTCATGCTCGCTCATCATGACAACCAACACCAAGAGCAAGCGGTTTATTACATAAGTTGTACCCTTCTAGACTATGAAACTAGATATACCCATGCTGAAAAACTCTACTTAGCCTTAGTTTTCGTCGCCACCAAACTCCGCCATTACCTACTCAACCAAAAACCTTCATTATTACTAATACTGACCCCTTACACTATATGCATGCCAAACCCTATCAACATCAACGTGTTGCACGTTGGCTTATGCTTCTTTCCAACCTTGACCTTGAATGTTTTCATAAAAATTCCATCAAGGGCCAAGATATCACTAACCAAATAGAATATGCACCTATTTCCGGGAATCAACCCTCTAACTTCTATTTCCTAGATGAATCCATAGCTACCCTCTCCTTAGATGAACCCGCTTACCAAATGAAACTCTTCTTTGATGGCTCCAAGTGTTAGTGTGGAGGTGGCACTAGTGTTATCCTCATTCCTCTTGATGGTGAACTTATGCCTTTATATTTCAAACTGGATTTTGATTGTACAAATAATATTGTTGAATACGAAGCACTCATATTGGGTCTCTAGGCTGCTTATGCCTTATATGTCAAGTCAATCAATATCTTTGGTGATTCCCAGCTGGTCATAAACCAAGTCAATGGTATATACCAGTGTCATAATGAGATACTTCAAAAGTATAAATATCACATACATATACTTTTGACCACCTTTGACCATTACGAACTTCAAACCACCCCACGTTCTACCAATAAGTTTGTGGATACAATGGCCTCTTGGCTTCTCAGATACCCGCTTCGCTTGCCGACTCTAAAATATTTGTCACAATACAAAGGCTACAATCACCCTCTTATTTACCTTGTGAAGTCTACTCTGTCGGAACCGTTCCACTTGAACCACACCTTTGGTATAAGAAATTTGCAGACTATCTTTCCCTTTCCATTCTACCTGCCGATCTCACTCGTAATGGACAACGTGTCTTTCTTAAAATTGTCTCTCGTTATGTCATCATGGGTGGTCTTATTTATAAACTTGGCTTCAACAGTATTCTCTTACGATGTCTTACAAGTTCTGAAATTCCCTACACCATCAAGGAAGTTCATGATAGAATTTGTGGAGGTCACTTTAGTGGTTTAGCTATAGAAAATCACTATCTTCGCTTTGAGCTATTATTTTCCAACCTTAAACCACAATTTTTGTGAGTATGTTAAAAATTGTGTGAAATTCCAAAAACATGCTAATCTCCATCACACACCTAGTCATGCCTTACGCAGTCACACGAGACCTTTGGCCTCTGTCTCAAAGGGTTTGGATCTTGTTAGTGAGATCAATCCCCATTCTTCACAATGCCACTAATAGATCATAACCGCTACTGAATATTACACTAATTGGGTAGAGGCCATTCCCCTCATTTCTACAAAATCTGAGAAAATATGTGAATTCATTAACCATCATATCATTTGTCTCTTTGGTGTTCCTCACCACCTCATCACTGATAATGGAAAGTAATTCAAAAACAAAATCCTACGTAAGGTATGCAAATCTTTTGACATCCAACTCAGTTTCTCATCACCTTATTACCCAAAAACCAATGGCCAAGTAGAATCTACCAATCAAACCTTGAACAAAATTCTTATGAAAGTAGTTGGCGATCTTTGAAAGGATTGGCATTCACACATTCCTTTCTCCTTATGGGCTTATCGCACTAGTATTTTCACTATGTATTTGCCACACCTTTTTCTCTGGTCTACGGTATCGAGGCTATCTTACCTCTCAAAGTCCATATTCCATCTCACCACAAGACATGCTCAACAATGATGACTTTCTCCAAGATCATTTGGTGCAACTTGAGTTATTAGATGAATGTCATCTCAATTCTCTTGACTATCTCCAAATCTACCAAAGTGTATCAAACGTGTCTACGAAAAACGTGTTTGCGAATGAACCTTTCGGGTTGGAAACATTGTCCTAAAATAAAATAAACATGTAACTAAAGAACATAAAAGTAATCGAGGAAAATTTTCTCCTAATTGGCTTGGACCCTATATCATTACCCATGCCTATAGATCAGGTGCTTATCATTTGTCTTCACTCGAAGGTAAACCCGAACCTGAGCCTCTCAACGCCTTACATCTTTGGCCATTTTATTGTTGACATCAAGTCCTATATCACTTTCTGTCAGTTGATCACTCATCCCTTGAGATTTTTCACCTTCCATATTACCCATTTTTGAGGATCCATAACTAAACAAGAATCACATGATTTCCGTTACCTTTCAACCTTATCTTCAATACGAGTACCACGGATCTACTCATAGCATGATTCTCATGGATACTTCTCATCTTCTTCAAGATGGAATCCCTAGTCAATCATCACTTGAAACCACCCCTCTCATATTTAACCCCTGTGTACTATGGTTTTGTCTTCGAACAAGAGCCTACTCTTCCTCTATAGTCTTATCCATGAATTAAACATAAAAAAAAATGAGATTCAAATCCTTGAGTCAAAATTCCAGCAAAAGATGACTCCCTCAAAAAAACTCAAAAAGGGACATCTCTTTACGTTATTTCTATCATTATAAATAGACTACTCCCTCAAAGGAAAACTATATGAATCCATTTCCAAAATATAATAAACATATCCAGAAGCTTCCCACATCGATCAGCTTCGTGAAGACCTCACGGAGTTCATATACTCGTCCCATATAGACTTCCCAAATTGATCGGAGTCTATTAAAAGCGAAAACAATGAAAAATTGAAGAAAATGATGAAATTTTCGTCATGGACTTGCCTATTGTTGATCAAGGGTTTCTTAATAAGAAAAACATGCTATCTCACACTAGGTTATGCTTAACCATCCACTTTCACCTCATTGTCTTTTCTCCTTGTTTTCTCTCTACTCGAGGGACTTGCAAACCACAACATTTCGTGATCATGTGATTTTCTTCACCCTTAGAATAGTCCATTATGCAAGGCCTTTAGGGTCTTACGTTCATAATCCCATTTGGGGTATGGTCGAATCATTAGGGATCTTATCAATTAAGCATCTCTTTTGCCACCTCTTCCCATTCACCTTCCTCATTACTTATGGATTATCTTACACACTACTGATTATCGACACCTATATTTGAAAAAAAATCAACCTTGCCTATGACCTACATTCAACCATGCGTAACACCTACCAACCTAATCTTCTACTTCATCATATTCTTTCCTAGCTTATGGGAGAACTACATTGGCCTGAGGCCCCTTTTCATCGAGGATATTTAGGAAGCACTTCGAGGGTATGGGGTCCTTAAAGGTTAGTTCGGCCACTCTTTACCCTAACCATTTTCCCCACATGTTTTCTATTAACATTCTACCATAATTAGTTTCCATTTAACATAACACTTCGGAGTTTACCACACATACATATCTACCATGTTTTCACATCATAAAAACATCCACTCAATCATTTTACATTTCCATGATATCAAATATTTCAGAAATTTACACCATAACATACATATAACTCATCATTTATTTCCCATGTTATCAATAACTTGGAAGTTAAATCAAAATTAAAAACTAGACTCCACCATGCCTAAATCAACCTTGACTCGATCATGCCTAAATCAACTTTGACTCAATCATGCATAAACTAACTTTGACATCACCATGCTTATAACTTGATTCCATCATGACTATTGACCTCACTCTGCCATGCCTACATGACCTTGACTCAATCATGCCTAATTCACCTAGTTTCCATTACATACACACATAATAATGGAAATTCAAAACTAGTACACCATCCATCCTATAAAAATCACCATCTTTACATCAAAAATATGTGTATACATACATATGTACACATATACAAATATGTCAAATCACTCAAATACATGCTCACCATCTAAAACAAATAGGTTGGTATATGATAAAAAATCTCAAAAACTCTCATGTACATCCTTGCTATCTTCGGCACGCAGGCCGATATATGCCAAAAATACATAAAAATGTAGGTACATGTGTAACTATCAGGCATCCCCTATCGGATATCCTCCATGCCTGTCTCACCTATCTCCTCCTCCTCCTCTGCTCCTGTGCGGCATCCCGCTAACATATCACCACCCACCATGGGTTGTGGCACGACCCCTCTGGTACCTCACCTAGAGCTGGCCTCTGTGCACTATTGGCCTCACCTTGACCCTGTCTCTCTAGGCTCGATGACCTCCTTTGCTCTCTACATTGTGAGTGCGTGACCTAGTCCTCTCACTTCAAGCCTATTGTGCTCTATACTTAGCATAAGATGGTACGTATATCCCTACATCCATCAAGTGATCCTGATAGTATTGTGCCTCACCGAGGGTGTTCCAAAACCTAGCCATTGGTATGGTCTGCGGAGGTGCCATCGGTCTCGACCCCTGTACCTATCTCTTGGGACCCTGTCCCACTACTACCTGTAATAAGGGACCCTATCCCTGTGCCTATCTGATGCCTATGTTGGTGCTCAATGCATTGATTTGGGCTGTAGGGCCACATATGTGCTTGTGCACTAGAAAACTGGCCCTACGTCCCTATAACATGTTCCTATAACATGGACACCTATGTCTGTGACTCCATCAACTACACTTGTAAACTAGTAATCTAGGTTGTAATGTGGCCACCTGTCCCTGTAATGTGTCTCTCTGGACTGTGAGGGTAGCCACGTCTAGATGCCACGATACGGGTGGTCTTTGCTCATAGCTAGGCTACCCACCACCGTCTATATGCATTTATGTAGTCGACATCATCTATCTGTCGGTCCATCGGCTGCTCCTCCTGCCCTATTGGCACTATAGGTCGGGGTGGAGACATAGGTCTCTCCATATCATCCCTCCTATACTACGAAATGGTGGTGGCACATCCTAGGGCAGCCCAAATTGCTGTTGGACTCTATCTACTGGTATCATCTCATGCTCCCCGGCACAATGCCCCTCTATCCACCTGAGTAGTTGTAGCTCATCCAACTCATCGGCCATGTGACTGTATGATGGATATACCACATACGGCCTCAAATAATTTCTACTCAAGATAACCCCTCCAACATCCTCCTGTAGTGACCTAAATTATGTGTAACCCTAGGCCCCTAACACACACGACTAACTCACACCCAACTCCTATAACTAACTCGGACCCTACCTATCTCAAATGCATCCATTTGGGAAAACAAATCGGTCACACACACACAATGTGCTCGTAGGCCCAACAATGAAGAAGGAAAGTGCAACACAAGCTAAACCTTCATAGTCTCCCGTAGGCCCATAGCTCCCTGTATAACTATACCAAGTAGGCTGGTGCCCATAAAAACTAGGTCTTGTCCTCCATCATATCATGAAGAACTCCCATAAGTGCCCCAGGGAATCTCCTACCCTCTGCATCTGGCGGTGCAAAATAACACACTTTGCCTCCATAATCAAAATGAATAACCATGTCTTCTCGGGATGGGCCATGTACATCTCTTCATAGCTCAGGCTCACACTATGGAACCTCATCTTGGCCATCCCCTCTCCAAATACTATCAACATCAGCTCCTCTGATGCCTTTGATGAAATAGATTACACATGCACTCCCAATATCAGTAATATTAGGATCATGTACACGTCCTCTAAGGTGACTTTGATCTCACCCATCGAAAGATGGAACATGTTGGTCGTAGAATCCCATCTATCAATGAGAGTGACCATTAAACTAGAATCACGCACTATATGCCCATAGCGTCGGATATAAATCAGACCCAATTCAGTCATGTGCCTCCAATCCTCATTGGTCATGTCTCCCCACACCACTAGTACTAGGGGAGGTACCCTATCCCGCATCCGTAACTGGTCCCTCACCTGCATCAAAAAAAAAATAACATTATTAAAACTTGATCATACCTGGATTCACCTTTGACCCCCACCTATAACTATTACCCTACCTATTTTCATTCAACAATACCTTCCTTTCTCACCTACCCACCCTTACTCATCTCTTCACTCATTTTTCTCTCAATTTTGACCGGCATCGATTCTTCTTAGACAGCCACCTCCTCCCAAACCCAACATCGGTCACCCCATCCATAATCGATGCCAGCTAACTCCCACCGACGTCGGCCAACCCTCGTGCGTCGGTCCCACATTACTGGGATAATCCATAAAACCCTACCCTATTTTTCTAAAAATTTACCATTTCTACCTAACTACCCCCATTCCTACCCAAATCTCCCGTCAACCCATCCCCACCCCTCCTTAACCTACATACACATTTCTCTCTTCCTATTTTCTCCCTATACATTCCAAATTCAAATTTCATTTTCCCCCAAACACATTTTACCCAGACCTGATTTCTATAAACAAAATCACCTAACGAACAAAGAGTGAGATCAAATCTTACCTCGTCGTGATGCCATCTCCATGGAGGCATGCGGGGCCACTTTGAACTTTTGGTCGACACAACCCTCTCCCCGCCTCTACCATCACCAAATTCCCTCCTCACCTCCACCCAATCAAATCGATCCCCGATCTCACAGACATGTCTACCTAGAACCTCGTACCAACCAGATCTCTCAACCTCGGTCATCGGTCCTAGTACTTTCCTCTTGAAAAGCACCAAAAGTCAAACGGCTCTGTCATTTTCTCCAAAGGTACAACACAAAAATGATTCCATAAAATATGGAATTTTTATTTTATAAACCCAACCCGACCTAACCGACGCTGGTCCTATTTGTACCCTAGCAAACTAACGTCGGTCACCCTATAACCGGCATTGGTCCACCCTTATAACTATTTGGTCTTGCTAAGCTTCCTTTTTCCTACCACCATTCATGTCGACGTGCCCTTTTATCATCTCGGACACCCATTAAACCATAACTACATACCTAACCTACCCTTACATTGCATTTGTTGCATCTTAGGAATTGTTATTTTACCTATACCTTGGCATTATCCATGCCGTTACTTATATACCTTGACCTAAACCAATTTTTGTGACCTTTGACCCTCCGTGTTTGTTGTACCTTACGACATGGTTACCCGTGTTGTTCGGCCTACCGACCTTACCTTTCCTATTGTCATGTTGTTTATCCTGACCTGACCTTTGGTGTACCGAAACATACCTAAACGTTCCTACACCTGACCTTTGTTATATTTCCACACCATATCCTATACCTTGGATACCAAAATCACTTTAACCTGTTTGGATAGACCTATCGACCTTAGATGATGTAGAGTTTGAAAGCTTCTCAACTTGGTACCATGCTGTAATTTCCAATGTGTGCATGTGTTCAACTGCCACTACCTTCGACCCTATCCCATTTACTTGTTTACCCGATTTGACCTTTTACCTTTACCCAATGTGCCCACTGATCTTCATTTTCCCACCTCCTCATTTTATCAAACCACTCACCGATTTCATCTCTCACCTCATCGGTTCCTAGTTTGAGGGGGTTACCTTCACCCTCACTTACACTCGACACAACCATTTCCTATTTTTGTCAGCGTTGCTTACCAATACAAGCCACGTGACAAAAAGGGGAAAAATGTAAACACCAAAATTGGGTCACACTCCCCTTGGTCCTCTTTCAAATAACCAAATTAAACACATTCACCTAACCATGACCCTTACATCACACATTAATATTAATTAAATCACTTTAATTAAATTAATACCCATCCTCACCCCATTTATTAATTTAATTACTTTAATTAAATGAATACACACATCACCTAGACACCTCACTATAGACCTATTCATAGCATGTTTCCATAAATGAATAAGACTTGGTTCAACCCTAAAAATAAAGGCCTATTATTCCTCTAACCACCTTCCCACTCATAAAAATAGAATTTCCATTCTGATCTGTGAATAAATGGACTTTCTTGGCCCAAATGATGGGAAAATCATCATTTTTAGCAAACCTAGGGAATCCCACCTTAACCGACGCCGGTCATCCCAAAACCGACGTCGGTCAACCAGGAACCATTATCGGTTACCATTTATTCACTTTGGTAACCTTGTTTGTGGGTTGGCACATTCTGGAATCAAGGAGAAGGAAGAGAGTTGCATGTAAGTAGAACCAGAGCCTTTTCATACCTACAGACATCCATAGCTAGCACCAAGACATATCTAGAGGTATTGCACTCACGGTAACATTCAGGAAGCACTGTCATGGTACCAAACATCATTCCTTTGATCAATTGTCATCACTATCTAGCCATTTAAACTTGCATCATAGTAAGTATACTTTTAACCAAAGATAATCAATTTCTACTTGGTCTATCAAGTTCATCTATTGTTGTAATCAATTTCCACTTGCACTCTCATTCCCCTACCATTTACCTGCTGTAAACTTAACCATTCCTCCACCCACACCATTAAATCACCTATATCCGATCACAACTGTTACACATCTATGTGTATACCTAAGATTCTCAAAGACCTCTCCACCCCCTCTTTGTCTTTGTTTAACCTTAAATCAACCTCTAACCGATCTTTTTAGTCCTATCAACTCACCTCTACCGACACTGTTGCCCATAATCATCATCGGTTATGCCTAAATAATGATCGCCCATACCTAATCGACGTTGGTCATTATGCTCGCTAACACTTTGTGTTAACCAATAACCAACCTACTTACCAAAACAACCCAAATAACTTAGCCAACCCTGCCAAGACCCTGTCTGTGACTTGCAAACCACCTAAACAACCTGCAACCTGACCTAAAGACCTTGACCCACATATTTTTTAGTATTTAATTGGATTGATGCTAATAGTGATATGAGGTACCTAAATCAGAATACTAGTACTATATTCGTTTATGTATGTATTTCAGTTATTCCATAATTTGTTTTATAAAAACAATGGGTTGACAACCTTCTAGGAAGTATCACACTTCTCGGATCTAGCATATGCTAGGTAGTCCACTTGTCATATATTATTTAACTCTTCTTTGGTGGTCTTGTTTTCTATTTTAGGTAGTTCCTCCTAGCCAAAAGGAAGCTCTCACAGTCAGCATTGGATTGAGAAGTCAGAACGCGCGCGCATCAACCTCCAACCAACCAACACAATAGGTATTCCTCCTCATCCCATAACATTATTTATTTCGTCACATTCAAAACGTAAAGAAAATGGTGAAACATTTTGGCACGCCCAGTGGGACCCTTGTTTGTGGGTTCCCTTTCTTTTCATATAGGTTGCATCTTGTGTGTTTCCTTTCTAAATTGTTATTCACTAAATCTTCTTCTCTAGTAATCCTCTTTTTCTTTCTAATTGCTCTAAATGAAATATTTCTTTTGGTGTGTTTAAAAAGAATCATTCTTCTTACTTTCTAGCATTTAGTGAAAGAGCACCCTCCCTCCTGTTCATCATTTTGCTTCATTGAATATCATATTTCAATTTGGGCTTAAAACACGTGCATTGCATTTATTGTATGCTTTATTTAGCTCACATTAAAAAGGAGGGAAACCTATATGCTAGAAGTCATGCCCAACTGATGGTTGACGTAAAAGAATCATAGAAAGAACTCTCTTTCTTCTACCACCAAAATGAACAAATTTAAATATACATACTTTCTTAAACAACATCTTACAGGGAATGCATGTCAACGATCACACAATCAAAGGATTGGCGGTACTCCTAGCTGGTTATCTCTGTCTAGTTGCCCTATCGAGAGCACCCCCTGCCATAACATAACCTGAAACCTCACCTTTTATATATCCTTATTTGTAGGATTCCTTCCCAACCAAAAATTCCATTCTGAATTCACATGGTCAGTTCTAAATAGCATAAGCTAAACAAACATAAGAAAATCACTTTTAGGATCATGTTTTTTTAGTGTTCCTCTTGACTTGTGTTTTGAGGTGTGAGAATATGAATCTACATTGTTCTTCTTCCTTACACACTCCACCATCATAGTTGGAGTATTCTAACTTTGTCTGAGTGTGTCAGGGCCCCATCTTCTCATTCTCAAAGTTATGAGTTTTGACTCTTCACTTGATTTAATTCACAAAATCCATTTTTCTTCATTCTCTCTAAATTTCATAGTAACCAACATTGGTCAAATAACCATCGTCATTTTCATCCGACTATCATCGATTAACCATAACTGGGTGTTGGCTTCGGCTTTCTAGTTATTTTGCATGGAACAGCCTTCATTACTCCCCTTATTCTATTTTTAGCCCTCATGGCACCATCCTATTCCCCCTCTTTTGATATCTTTGTCATACCCAGTTTCCCCATTACACACTCATCAGTCTTGTTTCACTTTTTGAAACGGTGTTTTTCCACGATAGAACGCAACGATTATGACCAGAATCAATTCCCCATTAACCACCATCGATCAGCTTTGACTTTCGTTGGTGATTGTGTTTGGTTTTCAAAATCCAAACTTTGAATTCACCCTCCTAGCCTCATTTTTCTCTTTTCCTGCTATTTTTGGTGTCATCTACAAAATACGGTCTTATCGAGTCCACACTTGTAGACACATATAATTACGCCTAAGCAATTTAAATACTTAAATTGTGCTAATTATCTCCTTTCCCACAAATTGATGACATATTGTCAATAATGCTCATTTTCTCTTCCATTGTCGTTAATTGATTACATTAAGCTAACCACCCTAACCAACGCCAGGCCCACTAACCTGGGCACACACGTCATTTCGTACTATACCTTCACTACATTATGAAACTTGTCAGATCAGCGTACATGCCCTAACTAGGGCGCACATGCGGTTTTAGTGGCACATGTATATTTTTCTGGTAATACGGTTATTCTGTCTATTTTTTCATAACAACACTTATGTTGTTTTTGTGGTGCACACACCTCTCGGGTGGTGCAGGCATTTAATTGATCTAAAATTCCACAGAGTGGCGCAGGTGTTGTTTTAGGGGCACATGCACTATTTTTGGGGTGCACACATCTCTCGGGTGGCACAGGTACACTGTTTTGAAAACAACCTTTGGTGGCACATACGCCCTAACCCATGCATAGCAGCCTTTGAAAAGGGGCACATGCATCCCTTTTCATTTTTTTGACTTAAAGAAATGATGTGCTAACGTTCTTGTAGGTTTATCTAATCATATATTTTTCTTTGCGGATTGTTTTTACATGTTTGTATTTGATTAGGTAATATTTTACATTATTTGCTTATAGGATTAATATCACGTATGCTTTTCCCTCATGTCTCTTGTTGATGCAAAATCACAGCACCCCTGGTTGCACATCAGATTTTTAGGTTGATGCTCATGCGTCCAGTGTGATTGCATAACATTGAATCCTTTCTCCAAGTGTGGGACTTGAAAATGAGAAAGGATTCTCCAGAGAAAGGCTGGTTCCTATTCCTCTGTTCAGATGCACCAATGAAACGCAGAGGTTTACCCAAGAAAAACTAAACTAACTACCAAGGAGACAGGGAGAGAGAAATGCATATAAATAAACCTAAGCTAAGGAGGTGATGCACCGAGGAATGAAGAACATAAGCTTTGCAACATAAACACAGACCATATAGATGCAATACCACACCATGCACAGGTAACCGAAATGCAATGAGAGATCAGAATGACAACAATGAATACATGAGAGGATTTAAATTCAATCACAGACATATATATTGCTCAAAGGATCAATTCAATACATTGCAATGGCCAAGAGGCACAATGGCATTACAGTCATGTGGGAGGCTTGAAAACTCCACGAATTCTCTTGCAAGCAGGAGAGAAGGGAGGGGTTGCAAAACAAGAATGTCCAACCTTAGAAAGAAGCCCCTCCTTACAATTTATAGGAAGAATGAGAGAGAAAAGAGAGAGGAATTTGAAATCTGCCCCAACCACCTCCAGAATGCACTTAACTCATCTCATAATGATGGAAGCGGCGGATCTTGGCAAAACGGCAGGCTGCCTAGCAGAAGCGGCGAACTGTCTGCTGCATTAAAGTTGTTAGTTGAGCATCACTTCTGCTTATTATTTCATGCCAGAGGCATCTTCTGATTTTATTTCTTCAAACTGAACCAAAATGCAAGATTGACCCTGGAAACGTGTAGAGAATCTCACAAGCTTTCCATTGATATAAAGAACGCGCAAATCTGAGCTCTGGATCGAAAGTTATGTCGATCCCGAGAAGTTTTAGGGCACGCGGAAATTGAAAACGGATTTTTGAATTTCTTCCCGCGCTCTGCCACTTGGATGACACATGGCACGCTCTAATAGGACGAGAAATTCTCTCTCCTCTGTCTTTTTGGTGGGCTGTCCTTTGAAATTTTGACTTTTGATGATTTTGGGACTTTTTTCACCCCTTTCCCGCGCTCCCGCCATTTGGATGACACGTGGCATGATCTTGTTGGAGGACAGGGCGCGGGGCTTCCTTTACTTTTAGCCTTTTTGGGGAACTCAACCAAATTCTCTAACTTCCTCCCGAGCTCCGCACTTTACTGCTCTATTGGACACGTGTCCAATTCCTATTGGCTCGGGCCAGCGCTTCAAACCTTGCCCCTTTGACTTTTTAACCTTTCTCCTTGAGACACGTGGCGTCTTTTGGTTGGTTCTCGGGCCTGCCGGGTCTTCCGCGTACTTCGCGTCCATCTGTCCCGGATGTCCCATTTGATTTTGGACCCTTTGTGACAATTTCGGCCGATTCGGCCGGTTCGCGTACCTTTGGCTTTGATTGTTCCATTCTCCTTTAGACGGCTTGGGACAATTTCGCCGGTTTGGCAGTTCGGGCCCATTTTGTACCACTTGTCCCACTTTGTTTTTTGGGCCCTTTGTGCTTATTTCGGCCTATTCGGCCGGTTCGGGCCTTTCTGTCCCAAACGTCCTGAGCAACACTTAGCCAATTTCTTCCTCCTCCTTGGTGGATCGGCTTCGCGCCTTTGGCGTATACCGCCCGATTGTCCCAAATGCAATTTGGGCGGCTTGGAGGCTTTTAAGCCGATCCGTGCCTTGGCGTCCCAAATGTCCCAGATTCTTTGCCTTTAGCGGGACTTAGCCAATTTTTTCACTTTTTTCTCAATCAACCTATTTGCCTTTCTGCCACCTTTGATGCATGTTATCGAAATTTACCCTGGGGAAATTTTGATAACAGTTTTGACGACTCAGCGGGGTCACCTGCCTGCTAGGTAGAAGATCAGTGGCCTTTTAGCGGTCCATTGGGCATGGAGTTAAGCACTAACCTGAAACAAGCCTGATACTGCAACTTCCTCTCCAGCAACACTCAATCAGAAAACAACTCGAGAGCAAGCAAAACATGTGCCAAAGTACTTAGGAAATAGAAACCTAACTCTGACAGACAATGTGCATACGCACTTAGAGGAATTAAGAAAACTCTAAACTAATATTTACAAGGGCAAAACGTTTCTCTTAGTAGCAATGTTTAAGATAGATTCCGTTAACCGGGATCTGAAGTTCCTCTCCATCCAATGCAGACAATTGGAAAGCATTACTATTTTTGCATCCCGTGACCATGTAGGGACCACTCCAGATGGCATCAAACTTGGAATGTCTCCCCGGTTTTGCCCGATCTGCATCCCATTTCAGAACCAGGTCCCCTTCCTGGAAGGTTCTTGCTCTAGCTCTCTTATCAAACCATCTTTTTACTACGGCCTGATCCTTTTCAATCGTCTGAACTGCATGTTCTCTGATTTCTTCTAATTCCATCAATTCCGCATACCTGACCTCCATTGGTTCGAACTCAGATAACTCAAGCTGCTTCATGAGCTCCAAGGCTGGCAATTCTAATGATATAGGCAATCTTGCCTCCTTCCCATGACCAACTTGTAGGGAGAATTACCCGTAGACCTCTTTGGTGTTATTACTCACCCATAACATGCTGATTTTAGCCTTGTATGCCATGTTCTTTGATTTTCATCCGAGTCCTTCGATGATTTTTAGCAAATTCTTGTTTGTGGACTCTGCCTGTCCATTACCCTGCGGGTAATAATTTGAAGAGGTGCTCAAATAGATTCCATTCTTGACAGCCCATTCTGTAATTTTTGAACCTATGAATGCTAATGCATTATCTGATATGATGGTGGCCGGCACACCGAACCTGGTTATTATCCCTTCATAAAAGTCTAGTATGCTAGACTCACTTGCCTCTTTGAGCGCTACTGCCGGTCCACTTGGTGAAATAGTGCATCATTGTAAGAATCCACTTGTGGCCTTGACTCGGGTGGGATTGATGACTCCAATGAAGTCCAATCCCCACTACATGAATGGATGTTCTCTCAAATTGGACGAAGGGGCAGTCTTGCTAACCTTCCTTTCCCCGTGTGAAGAATGCACATTTCTTGCATTTTTAACCCATGAGTACTTGATCATTGAATACAGAGGCCAATAGTAACCAGCTTTCATGATTTTGAGAGCTGTTACTAAGTGGGGGTGAAATGGCCTCCTGCCTCTCCGTCATGGAACTCTGTAAGATCCTCTCGATCTGACTGTCCCGATACATCTCAATGGAACACCGTTGATGTCCCTTTTAAACAAAACATTATCAACAAGCACATAAGGCTCGCTTGTAATGAAGTACCTTCTTTTGCCTTGCTCATTTCTAGAGGGCACATGCATCTGTAGGAAATGTATCATATTCTCGAGTCTAACAGGAGTAGACACATCATCATTTTCCTGTTTTTGATCATCTTGTAATAGCGGAGACAGCGTCTTCTTCATCTTTTGGGCTGTCTGGTTGTTTGGAAGCGAGCTGCTCACACAAACCTTTGCCTCTTACCAGCTTGGTGATCTTGATCTCAATGTCATACTCCATGACACGGGTGATCCATCCTGCCCTTTTCTCATTCAAATCTTTGTTGAGGAGGAAGTCCTTAACCCCAGCATGTGAGACTAATAACTGGACCTTGTTATTTGAGACCAAATGCTTGAATTTCTTCAAGCTTCTGATTACTGCAAGCACATGCTTTTCAATAAAAGAGTACCTCACCTCGCAGTCATTTAGGCTCTGGCTGAAGAAAGCAATCGGCTGCTCCTCATTATCTTTGTTCTGTTGTACCAGAATGGCAGAAATAGTGTCATCACCTCCAAATGCATAGAGGATGAAATCCTTGGAAAAGTCCGGGTTGATGAGAGTGGGTGCCTGGGAGATGGCTTCTTTGATTGCTTCAAAACTCTCCTTGCCTTCTGCCGTCCATTTGAAAGCCATGCTTTTCCTTAACATTTTGGTGATGGGCTTGACAAGGGCTGCAAAGTTTGGGACAAACCTCCGAACAAAGTTTATCCTTCCCAGGAAACTCTGAAGGGCTTTCTTGTGACTTGGCAATGGTAGAGCTCTTATGGCTTCAACCCTCTCTGGATCAATTGCTAATCCCTCCTTTGAAACAATATGGCCAAGGAGTTTCCCTTCATGTGCAAGAAAGATGCACTTCTTAGGATTCAAAGACACTCCAAACTTTCTACACCTCTGAAAAACTTGCCTGAGGTGAAAGAGATGGTCTGCAGCATTCTTTGAGAAGACAGTGATATCATCTAGGTATATCAGCACTATCTTGTTGATCAAGCCTTTGAATGCCATATCCATGGCTCGCTGGAATGTTGCTCCGGCGTTCGACAGTCCAAATGGCATCTTCTTGTAAGCATATGTGCCCCATTTGGTTGTGAAGGCTGTCTTGAACTGGTCTTCCTCCTTCACCATAATTTGATTGAAGCCTGAGTAACCATCAAGTAGCGAAAACCTTTCTGACCCAGCTACGACCTGCAATATTTGCTCCATGGAGGGGAGTGGATAATGGTCCTTGAGAGAGGCTCTATTCAAATCTCTGAAGTCAACACACAGCCTGATCTCTCCACTCTTCTTTCTGACCGGAACCAAGTTCGCAACCCAGCTTGAATGCTTGATAGGGAATATAATTGCTGACTCAATCAGCTTGTCCAGCTCCTTCCTCATGAGAGGCTCCATGTGTGGATTGACTGGTCTCTGTTTCTGCCTGACAGGCTTAGTATTTGGATCCAACTCGATTGTATGCTGAGCTAAGTTGGGATTGAACCCTTTCAAGTCTTCATAGCTCCAAGCAAACACATCAGGGAATTCTTGACATAGCTGTATGAACTCATACCTTTCCTGTTCAGTTGTCATCTTTCCAATTTGCAGTGGCTTGTTCTCTTCTACCAAGATGGATGCCGAATCTTCTCTCTTGGCCTGAATGTTTGCTTTCTCCTTTCTAAACTGATCATTGGGGTTAAAAATTGACTCCAGGTGACAAGTCCCTGGGCAGCTTATCGGTTCTCAATTTGTATCACACAGTCACCATATTGCTTTGTTCCAACTTCTCTTGATTCTTAGTGAGAACTCGACTTCTTCCTATAAGAAGTGGATGATTTGCTGGTCACTCTCGAATACTTGCCAATTGACATCGTTATCCGGCACCGAGGGCCTCACAATCACGTGGATGTTTGGTACACTTTTCTTGATTGCTTTCACCCTCCACACCGGTAGTTGTTACCATTAAAGCTTGGGTCAAAGCACCATTGAAGCACATGGATTGATTATGGGGTTCATTACATGGAAAACACCATTCATACTCCTGGGCAATGTTGTTTTGTGCTGGTACTAATGCCTTAGAGGTAGATATGGCATTTGGATTATAGGGCTGGAATGGTCTATTGGCAGGAGGCCTCGTTTGATTCATATTTGCAGCTGGATTGGGTGGCCTTTGAGGCTGATATGGCTGCCTATTAGGTTGAGCTTGAGGCTGATACGAAGGTCTAAAACCTTGAGCTTGCTGTCTTTTTAGAGTGACCAGCTCATTACCTAAATTTTGCAGCTGCTTCATGACTTCTTGAAGCTCATTTGGGGCACTTGGAGATGAAGTGGAAGCTTCATTTGAACTCTGATTCCTAGGAGTGGGAATAGGAGCTAAGACAGGTGCTTGACTAGTACTTGGGCTCTCTAAACTTGGATATAATGGCATTGGAGGCCTAGGAGCTAGCTTGCCAGCTTGAATCAGACAATTTTCAGCTCTAATGGCAATACTATAAGCAGCAGGGATAGTTGTGCCTCCCATAGATTGAACTAACATAGAAATATCAGAATTTAAAGCTTTAAGGTAGTATAGAAAAGCACCTTCTGCTGTTGGCCTGACTGCCACCGGAATTCTATCCCAAGATCTTTGAAATCTGAAGTTGAAGTCGGTTAGCTGCTCATTGGGAGCTCTCTTGATGGTTGTCAGCTGCTCCAAAAGAGACAAGTTGTCTCCCTTTTCTCCAAATTGATCATGAAGTGCAATACACAGCTGATTCCAGTTTGTGATAGAGCCAGCTCCAAGGCTCCTAAACCATTGCAATGCTTTCCCCTTGAATGAAGACGCCAACAATTTGACAGCTACTTGCATCTCATTAATCTCATGGATTGCACAAATGTTAGCAATGTCCTTGACATGATCACCAGGAGTGGTCTGATTTTCTCCAGTAAAATATGGAATGTTCTTCAATCTTATCTCTTGGGATTGGATTTTGTGCATTGAGAGTAAGTGGGTCTCTTTAACAGAAGTTGACATAGGGGTTTACTGGTTGCGCCATTCTGATTGGTCTTAAAACCCTTGTATATTGAAAGAAAGGCCGCTCAGGTGGAGGAGTTGAGAGAGTTCTGTTTGGTGGAGATGGAGACCTTTGAATCCTTCTTCCTCTTTGCCTTCTTCTTGGAGATAATTGCAGGTATTCAAACAGCACTTCCTCTTCTCCAACTTTTGACCTTGTGATTCTTCTCATAAGCTTTTAGGCCTGTACTGCTGAAACCAGTTGATTCTTCCCCTTGGAGTCGCCAGATATGCAAATAATAGCTCTTTTTAAGCAAGAAAATTGCAGCAGATGCATATCAACTTTGCTGCAATAAAAATGAGACCTCTAGGTCCCACCGGGCGTGCCAAAACTGTTGATGCAAAATCACAGCACCCCTGGTTGCACATCAGATTTTTAGGTTGATGCTCATGCGTCCAGTGTGATTGCATAACATTGAATCCTTTCTCCAAGTGTGGGACTTGAAAAATGAGAAAGAATTCTCCAGAGAAAGGCTGGTTCCTATTCCTCTGTTTAGATGCACCAATGAAACGCAGAGGTTTACCCAAGAAAAACTAAACTAACTACCAAGGAGACAGGGAGAGAGAAATGCATATAAATAAACCTAAGCTAAGGAGGTGATGCACCGAGGAATGAAGAACATAAGCTTTGCAACATAAACACAGATCATATAGATGCAATACCACACCATGCACAGTAATGTAGAAATCACGATGAGGAGATCGAATGACAACAATGAATACATGAGAGGATTTAAATTCAATCACAGACATATATATTGCTCAAAGGATCAATTCGATACATTGCAATGGCCAAGAGGCACAATGGCATTACAGTCTATGTGGGAGGCTTGAAAACTCCACGAATTCTCTTACAAGCAGGAGAGAAGGGAGGGGTTGCAAAACAAGAATGTCCAACATTAGAAAGAAGCCCCTCCTTACAATTTATAGGAAGAATGAGAGAGAAAAGAGAGAGGAATTCGAAATCTGCCCCAACCACCTCCAGAATGCACTTAACTCATTTCATAATGATGGAAGCGGCGGATCTTGGCAAAACGGCGGGCTGCCTAGCAGAAGCGGCGAACTGTCTGCTGCATTAAAGTTGTTAGTTGAGCATCACTTCTGCTTATTATTTCGTGCCAGAGGCGTCTTCTGATTTTATTTCTTCAAACTGAACCAAAATGCAAGATTGACCCTGGAAACGTGTAGAGAATCTCACAAGCTTTCCGTTGATATAAAGAACGCGCAAATCTGAGCTCTGGATCGAAAGTTATGTCGATCTGAAGTTTTAGGGCACGCGGGCAAGGAAAACGGATTTTTGAATTTCTTCCCGCGCTCTGCCACTTGGATGACACGTGGCACGCTCTGATAGGATGAGCAATTCTCTCTCCTCCATCTTTTCGGCGGGCTGTCCTTTGAAATTTTGACTTTTGATGATTTTGGGACTTTTTCACCCCTTTCCCGCTCTCCCGCCATTTGGATGACACGTGGCATGATCTTGTTGGAGGATAGGGCGCGTGGCTTCCTTTACTTTTAGCCTTTTTTTGGGAACTCAACCAAATTCTCTAACTTCCTCCTAAGCTCCGCACTTTTCGCTCTATTGGACACGTGTCCAATTCCTGACTAATGCTCGGGCCAATGCTTCAAACCTTGCCCCTTTGACTTTTTAACCTTTCTCCTTGAGACACGTGGCATCTTTTGGTTGGTTCTCGGGCCTGCCGGGTCTTCCGCGTACTTCACGTCCATCTGTCCCGGATGTCCCATTTGATTTTGGACCCTTTGTGACAATTTCGGCCGATTCGGCCGGTTCGCGTACCTCTGGCCCGATTGTTCCATTTTCCTTTGGACCGCTTGGGACAATTTCGCCCGGTTTGGCCGGTTCGGGCCCATTTGTACCACTTGTCCCACTTTGTTTTTGGGCCCTTTGTGCTTATTTCGCCCGGTTCGGCCGGTTCGGGCCTTTCTGTCCCAAACGTCCTGAGCAACACTTAGCCAATTTCTTCCTCCTCCTTCGGCCGGATCGGCTTTTCGCGCTTTTCGTGCCCCCGATTGTCCCAAATGCAATTTGGGCCGCTTGGAGGCTTTTCGGCCGATCCGCGCCTTGACGTCCCAAATGTCCCAGTTGCTCCCTTTAGCAGGACTTAGCCAATTTTTTCACTTTTTTCTGAATCAACCTATTTGCCTTTCTGCCACCTTTGATGCATGTTATCGAAATTTACCACTGGGGAAATTTTGATAACGATCTCTCAGGTGATCTTGGGAATCAGAAATGATTCTTAAGTCCTTTTGATACTTTGAGATTGTTAGGGGTATTTGATTTGGAATTGGTTAATTTGGCATTGTTGAATTAAAGTGTTGTTCCATTTGGTTATCTTTTGGGATTTGTGAAGACATCACGTATGCTCTTCTCTTGCATCCTTGGACGATCTGGAGAATCAGAAATGATGCTTTCTCTTTTGATGGAAAACTACTAATCATCGTCATACATGACCAAAATGCTTGTCAAAGAATGAAGGATTTGAAACAAAAGTTAGAAAACTACTAATACAGTTGTTATACAGGTTGCCAAACGGTGTTCAAGCAAACCACATCTAATTAAAAAATATAAAAAGAAAAACATATTCAAAACATTGTATTGCTGGTTTCAGAAAAGGGTACGTCCCTCTCTGCTCAATTGGAACATAACCCCTTTGGCATAACACATTAAGCTACAATAATGGGGGTGGTTCCAGGAACCCCAAAGTAGTCGGCGCAGGAGGGAACCTTGTGGAAGAAATGAGAAATGCTCCATACTACCTATCTGACTAGTAAATCCTTTGTGAGATAGAGTTACAAGTTGTCCCTATGCAACCCTTTTAAGTACACATTTGGACGCATTTATTTCCCACTGTGCTTGAAGGGGGAAAATTCGAGATACTCCCAAACTAGTCATTGCGACTTTTTGGGTAAATCATCCCACTCGTGGATAATCTTTGTAGCACCTAGGATGAGAGAACCACCTAGGAAGATATACTTTGGCCAGGAGCCCACTTTGACCATTCTAAAATAGTGTTGAGTTGTGAACCCTATTTTCATTGAGAAACATGGGACGCGTTACTTTCACCTAGTTTTTACTTGCCTTAGGGCAAGGTGAAACTCTGCCGAAGTGAGGCCAACATTTTTCATCCTTTTTTGATTTACTTCCTTCACATTATTTTGACACTTTGTTGATCAAAAGAAGGGTGACTACCTTTGTGTTACCAATCGACTATTTCTCTCACTTTTATGTCCATTTACGCCCATCCATGTTTGCAGCTGGGTTAGTTAAACATCTAAAGTGTGTGGAGGCATTTTCACGTCATTGGTAGCCCTTGTGATCTTGATACCCATGTCAAGATCGTCATTGTAGTGAGGTGTGGTTCATCACCATGGAATTCCTTAGAAGAGTTAGCTTCTTTGTATCGTATCACTACAATTTTGATATTTACACCTTGTTTCTTATAAACTTGACATAAATATCTATATTGTAAGGTTCTGTTGTGCACATTTTTAACTATTCCTAGCTATACTTTGAGATTTTTGGTTCGGTTCTATTATTACCTCAATTTCAAAGTGTGCTTTAGGTGTTACTATTTGTACATGTTATATCAATAACACCTTGATATCAATACTTCACTTTCTTGCAAAGTGGGTTAACATATCTTGGTGATATTGTTGTGTCATTCGCAAATTGTAATTGGCACTTTTTGAGATATAGGTCTTAATCGGATTTGAGCTCACTCGTCGTATATCTTGATTGGGAGATCACATTGACTTCTTGTATTTACTTACGTCTTGTTCATTCCCTTGGACTTGGCATAAGTGAAGACATCTTGTTAATCACCTTGCGACGTGAACTACTTTATTGAAACGTAGTCTAGGAGGTACTTCATTTAAAGAGGTTTCAATACCAAACACTTGCATCATTGGTGATTTTATCACTCTATCACATTGGTATTCTCACATTGTTGATTTATTCATATTATTAACAAATACATCTGAATTTCACTTATGGGGTAGTCATTAAGCTTTGGACACATTTACAACTTACCCTAGTGAAACTATCATGAAAACATGGCTCCTAAAACACGCTTAGGGTTAAAAAATAGGCATATGAGGAACCATAAGTGCAAGCTTGGGAAACCTCTAATAGACAAGGGTCAAATCCCTTCATTGGACACGACTTAGGACAACTATTTTTTGTAGAAAGGAAACATAAGAAATGGTCGACCATAGTGGAAATGAATTAGAATCACCATGTGCAGACTTTGATTTTGACCCTACTCTACTAGACAAGTTTCTTCTCAGGAACAAAGATAGAGTGTTTTCACGGTTTCGTCAAATTAGGGGCCAAATTACCCATCGAGAATGATCCAATACTACCTACAAATGACACTACTAAGGAAGAACACACCCTTATGAATATGGAAGATATTTTAACAAGCGGGTATGCTTCCACTTCTTACGCAGAAAATGATAAAGTGGTAGGGAATAGAATACCCCTCATCAAAGTGCTATGAAGAAATAAGATAGATCATGAAACAGGAAAAACCTTGGCAATATGAGGAGGAGGAACCTTAGAAGAAGAGGCTATAAACCAAGCCACAATCCAACAACAAATCAGTAACCTAAGCCAACAACTAGCTTTGCTTGCTTCCCATGTACAGAAAGACGCAAACAAGAACATTCAAAAGTTGAGACCTAAGGTTAAGATCAACAAACTCCATCGGGAAAAATAAGGAGAAGAAGACATAGGGTATCATCATGTTCAGATCCCCGCTTCTCCCACTAAAGAACAATTGCTCGCACAAGAAGTGCAGTCTATGAAAGCAACGTTGGCAAGCTTACAAGAGAGCAATATAGGGAGCATTAGGAAATATCAATATGAAGGATTATGCCCCTATCCTTTTGACAAAACAATGACCCTTCAACCCTTTCCAAAGAAATTTGATATGCCAAAGTTTGAAAAATACAAAGGAAAAGGAGACCCAAGGGATCATGTTAAATACTTCTACATTGCATGTCAAGAGGTGTCTTATAGTGACAAATACCTTATCAGAATTTTTCCCAAGAGTCTTAGAGGTCAAGCATTGGAATGGTTTACACGCTTACCACGAGGATCAATTTTCACTTGGCCAGAATTGGCAGAAAGATTCATGCGTCACTTCTCATATAACATAGAGAGTGACATCACCATGGCGAACTTGTGTGGAGCCAAGCAACGCCCAAATGAGACCTTCGCTAGCTTCCTCCAATGATGGAGAGGGATATCTATTCACTTCCCTCATGCTTTTCTTGAAAAGTAGCTAGTCAGTATTTTCATTCCCAATCTCAACCCAGATATATCTTTCCACCTCCAGATGCATTGTGTCCACACTTTTGAGGAGGTTATCGAGAAAGGGATTCAGATAGAAAAGGCTCTCATTTCCAAAGGCACCCTAAAAACCCAATCTAAAGACAACCAAAGTGTCAAACCCATGGAAAATCCTAAGATCTTTAACAAAAACAAAAACGTGGTGGGAGACAGAATCACTGATTCCAAACGCGTTCAAATGGTCCAAACTGGTCAACCTTTTAAACTAACCAAGGGCCCAATTCAACCACCACCAAAGCAAAGAACATTCACCTCTCTCAATGAACCATTGTCAGTCATACTAAAACAATTGGATGTGGCCCACATGATGACCTATCCTACAACACAACCATTTGACGACAACGCTCCTAAACCTTCATGGTATAAGGAGCATGAATATTGCAAAATGCATCGCGTTAAAGGACATAAGATAGACAAATTTCTGTGGCTTCGCCATTATATTTAGGACCTCATTGACAATGGGGAGATAGAGGTGGATATCCCCAGTAAAACAAAAACACCTAATGAGAAAATAGGGATTTATAAGGAACCCTTCCCAATCATGATAATTCGGAAAGACAAAGCCGGATTGGGAGAGTCATCCCAAACCTATAAAGCCGTGAATTACTTATATACCAAAAGAGATAAAAATCATTACGATTCACTTATCGGATGTATTCTCTCTCCTGCTAACCATGTCAACACCATCCGGATCAAGGGAAAGGAATGCGTTGTGGTAACAAGGCGTGCCTACCTCATGATTCCAGAACCCTCTCCGTTGACCCCACAAACCGGTAAATATATCATTTTAGAAAAACTTAAGAAGATGTTTGCTAAGATTTCGATCTTAGATCTTCTCAAGATATCCAATGTGCATAAGGAAATTTTGTACCAAACTCTTCAAGGGTCGGGAGTGCCTTTAGAATTCGATCCTGCACACCTTCAAGCCGCGGTGGAAAACATTGCACCGAGTGAACATATCACTTTTAACCATAGGGAAATCCTTATTGAGAACCCAACACATAATCTCCCCTTATACATTGAGGTAGTTGTCACCCATGAAAATCAAATGGGTGCTTGTGGATAATGGATCTGGGTTGAACATCTGCACGCTTAAGTTGGTCAAACAATTAGGACATACGGAGGAAGATCTTGAGTCCCATATTATCACTATCACCGCATACGACAATGCAGAAAGAGAGTCAACAAGCACCATCACGCTACCCATGGAGGTGGGCCCCACTTGTCATCAGACAAAGTTTCACGTCCTAGACTTGGAACTTCCATATAATATGCTTCTAGGCCGACCATGGATTCATGCCATGCAGCCGTGCCATCAACATTTCATCAATGCATCAAGTTGAAGCATGAGGGACATATGATTACAATGCCAGGAGATTCAGATCCCTTTACTCATTGTAGAGCTCTCAATAGCTTTGCATGAAAGGGTACATAGACATGTCCCTCTCTATATATATATATCGATGTTCCTCTTTAGTTCGAGGCTATGAATCCCACATAGATTCTCGATTCTCTTAGTTCTTACACTCATGGGGTGTCCACTTCAACATCTCCATTTGATTCATGGGAGATGAAAATCCTAGAATATGGCTACGGGGAGTATAATGTACAACAAGTGCTCTTGGTTTCTGACCTCCGATTGTTTCCCAAGACTAGAGGTCGACCTAACTACCACTTTAGGAGACCTAGAGAAGAACACACTATCGGGTCGTTCCTTCCTAGAGGCTTGTTAGTTGAGGAAAAATTTCTTGATCCACCTACTACTTGGGTCCCTAAGGACACTCAACCATCCTATTATCAAACCCCGAATATGAAAAATATAGTAGAATGATGTACTCCATGGGCTATAAAGGCCTAGGATGTGGGAGGAATGAACAAGGACAAAGAGAACTCGATCCCTCTTCCCCATTTCAAAATAGAAAGATATGGCATTGGGATTCACCCTTATGGAGTGCACCCCAATGATCAAGATGCAACTTGTTTTGAGCGTGAGGATAGCTCCGATTATCTAGACAACTGACATAGATTCCCATTGTAGCCAATATGAGGATCTGGCCTCCACAAACCTTTTCATGAATTACACTATCCTAACCATAACCCCCACCAAACCAACCCTTGACCTTGTGTACCCTTCCCTGGTTCAATGGGACCAATAACATCACGTGCCACTAGATTTATTCGAGAATGATGAGGCTATTGCAAAGTTCATGGGCATAAGGGATACAATCCCCATTGGAGATCACAAGAAAGGTTTCTTTATCAACTTAGACACCTACGCCTACTTCGGTGAGGAGGATAAACTTCATGGTCAGAAAAATCTAAAGAAAAGTGAGGGAAAAAGTTCTAAAGAAAAGCCTTGGAAAAAATCAAAGTCCAAGTCACACAGTGAAAACCTCTTTGAGGCACTGGCTGACAAACAAATAAGAAAATCAAAGGACAAACAAAGTGACCATGCCAAGGATGAAAATCTTGTGGAGACATCCTTGGATGAGGATCTCAACCTACCTTCTAATCCTACGCGTATGGAGGATTTATCAAAATTGTTAGTCGAAGAAACCATTGATGTCAACATTGGTTTTGAAGAAGATCCCAAGATAGTAAAATTGGGAGCATCACTCTTAGCTAGAGAACAAAAGACATTCACTATGTTGTTGTGAGAGTTCATTGATGTGTTTGCATGGTCTTACAAAGACATGCCTGGCCTAGATCCAACTTTGGTCGTGCACGCAGACGCCAAGCCTATCAAACAGAAGCTCCAAAATATGCATCTAAGAGTGGCCTTGTTGGTTAAGGAAGAGTTGGAAAGATTGCTTATAACAGGATTCATCAGACCAATTGATTATTCTGAATGGATATTGAACATTGTTCATGTCCAGAAGAAACCTATCGATAGGTGAATCTACACGGATTTTAGGGACATCAATAAGGCTTTCCCTAAAGATGATTTTCCGCTGCCCAACATTGATATGATTGTTGACTCAATAGTAGGGTATGAAATGCTATCACTCATGGATGGCTTTTTGGGTTATAATCAAATTAAGATCGCTGAGGAGGACCAACACAAAATAGCTTTCACAACTCCTTGGGGCACCTTCTGCTATCAGGTGATGCCATTTGGCCTTAAGAATGTGGGAGCAACTTATCAGTAGGCCATGACAGTAATATTTCACGATATGATTCATGACATCATGGAAGACTATGTAGACGACATCCTGGGAAAGTCCAAAACAAGAGAGGATCATCCTATCATTTTGTGGCGTATCTTTGAATGCTGTGTGAATATAAAGTCAAGCTAAATCCAAAGAAGTGTGTCTTTGGTGTGCTATCCGAGAAACTATTGGGATTCATTGTGTCAAGATGAGGTATTGAGGTAGACCCTGCTAAAGTGTCTGCCATCACTGAAATGCCTCCACCTAAGAATATCAAGCAACTGCATAGCTTACAGGGGAAAATTCAAGCCATTTGCCACTTTATCTCCCAGCTTGTAGATAAATGTCACTCATTCACTCATTTTCTTAAAAAGGACGTCACTTTCATCTGGGGACCCGAGAAACAACAAGCCTTTTCTTTGCTTAAATAGTACTTGGCTAATCCACCTGTCCTCATGCCTCCCACTCCGGGAGAACCACTTTTGCTCTATATTTCCACTACATAATATGCTATTGGTGCATTGCTCACCCAATATGACCTTAGCCATAAAGAGAAAGTGGTGTACTATCTGAGTCGCACCCTCATCGCCTATGAACTTAATTATCCTCGATTGAACAGGGTTGCTTTTCGGTGTTTTACCTTTCAAAAACTTCACCATTACTTGTTAAATACTAAGACCAAGCTCATATCCAAGGTCAACCCACTCAAGTATTTGTTTTCCAAACCCACCCTCACGGGAAGAATGGCTAATTGGATCATTCTACTCAGTGAGTTTGACATAGAATTTTTCCATCAAAAATTAGTTAAAGGACAAGTACTTGCAGACTAGGTGGTGGAAACACCCTTGTAAAGCACGGAACCTTTGAGTCTGGATCTGCCAGACGCCTCCTTTCTCTACATTGAAGAATCTACCATATGGTAGATACATTTTGATGGATCATTTACATTTCATGGTTCCAGTGCAGAGTGGTCCTTATTACTCATGTGGGTGATCCTATACCGCGGGATTTCCACTTGGCTTTCCCTTGCATGAACAACGTTCGAAAATGAGGCACTCATTGCGGGGATAAAACTAGCCATCAAGTGGAATATTCATCATGTTAAGGTCATAGGTGATTCGCAGCTAATCATCAAATAGGTTAATGATGAATATAAGGCTAACGATAACAAGCTCATACCTTATAAAAAGTTAGTGGAAACTCTAAAGGAGTATTTTGTGTGCATCACCTTTGAGAAAATACCAAGAGCACAAAATAGATCGGTGGATGCCATGGCAATGGTGGGATCTATGCTTCGTATTCTACCAGGGAACAATGATATGCCATTCTTGAAGAAATCTACGCCACCCGACTGCGTATGACATGTCGAATCTTGCTAGCTTGTGAGGTTGTTGGTCTCCATTCCCCATGGTATGAACCCATCTTCACCTATCTTAAGGACAACACATTCCCTCCCAATATCTCTCATTCTGAAAAGTAGAGCCTGATTCACTAGATAGCCCATTACACCCTTTTAGGAGGTACACTTTATCATCATGGCTACGATGGGAATCTATTACGTTATCTAGATGTGACGGAGTCAATCCAGAAATCAAAGAAGTGCACGAAGGGGTATGTGGAGAACACACAAATGAAATGGTCTTGGCTAAGAAACTGTTAAGAGTAGGTTACTATTGGCCTACCATGGAAACTAATTATTGCAATTATGTTAGAAAATGTGTGCTTTGCCAAAAGTATGGAAATTTCATCCATGCTCCATCGTAACCATTGCAACCAATCACTGCCCCATGGCCATTCTCCAAGTGGGGACTTGATTTAATAGGGAAACTTACTCCTACCTCATCTGATGGTCATACACATATCATCACATCCATAGAATATTTTACAAAATGTGTGGAGGCTGTCCCTTTAACCTATGTCACAGGAGCACAGATTTATAAATTCATCATGAATCACATTATTTTCTGATATGGTATTCCGAATCCATTGTTACAGATAATGGGAAGTCATTTAAGAACAAAAATGTGAAAGGTATTTGCCAACGGTTCCAAATCAGATTGAAATGGTCCACACCATATTACCCTTAGGGTAATGGACAAGCTGAGAAACAAACAAGACTTTGGTCAGGATAATGGAGAAGATGGTTAGCAAAACAAGTTGAAACTGGCACCTACAAATCCATCTAGCCCTTTGGGCTTACCGAACATCCATTTGCACCCCTACAGGTGTGACACCATATTCCTTAGTGTTCGGGACAAAATCTATCATCCCCTTAGAGATTGAACTTCCATCCCTAAGGATCTCTCTTCGAGACTATCTGGATAAGGATGAAGATTATCGAGTGGCAAGATTGGCTGAGTTGGAGCTACTAGATGAGAGATGCATTCGTGCCCTTAATCACCTAAAGGTGTATCAACATAGAGTATCCATAAATTACAACAAGAGAATCATCCCTCGTCAGTTTGAGGTTGGTGATTTGGTTATGAAGGAGAACCAGTTCAACACCAGAGCGGAGCGAGAAAAGAAAGGGAAGTTCGAACCACATTGGTTAGGACCCTATGTCATAATTTCCAAGTACGGAACCGGGCATACAAACTGGCTCACCCCAATGGTGATGAGCTCCGGGAGCCCATGAATGCCATGCATCTTAAGAAGTTCTATGCTTGAACATGGCACAAAAATCAAAAAATACAAAAACATCAAAAAAATTTAGAAAAAGAAAAAGAGAAAACAGGTCATCCACTAGTGAAAACCATGTAATTATGGCACTTTAAATAGTCCTTGGGTGAAAACTGGTTTTCGGCACCTCGGGAGGATTCATTGTTCATGGACATTTAGTATTAGAAGGGTAGTTGTCTTTGGCCTAGACATGGTTCTACTTTCAATATTCCTTGTGCACACCATCTTGTCCAGCCTTGATCCGGCTTTGCCTTCTTCTATTCGTCTGTGAGGGACATGGTCTTTCGTTATTTCCCATCTTACATTGGGGAAACTCAACAACTTCACCTTCTTATTCATAAGCACATGGCTTCGCCTCTATATATTCCCCACCTAACGCTGGGAGCATCCATGTTTTCTTAGGTTACCTACACATAGCTTTGGAAAACCGTTAAAAAGCACAAAAACAATAGAAAATTGTTTTGAGAAAAACACAAAAACAATAGAAAATTGTTTCAGAAAGCACAAAAACAATAGAAAATTGTTTCGAGAAAAACACAAAAACAATAGAAAATTGTTTCAAAAAAACTAAACAATAGAAAAATGTTTCTCAAAACCCTAAACAATAGAAAAATCATCCATGAAAATGTATCTTACAAAAATATTTACTTGCATTGTCTTGTTTCCTTGCTTTGCTTGTTGCTTGTATAGTGTTTTGCATGCTTGCTTTTGAGTTGTTTGTTGCTTGGGTGTACTTTGTTAGGATTTATCTTTTCTTGCTTAGATTAGATTTATTCTTGCTTGTGCATATTGTGGTGTATTTTTGCATGCTAGTTAATTTTGGGAGATCATGATGTCATGTGTTAGTTCATTATGTTCTTTCTTAAGAATTTGGTTGTGTTTGTTACTTGTTAATAAAGCATGGCAAATCATGGTGTATTGCATTAATTCCTGGTGTTCTTTGTTAACATTTGGTTGTGTTTCTTGCATGTGCTATGTTTTGTTATCATTCACAACACATTACCATCATTATCATCACATCTAAACATCATCTATACATCATATATAAACAAAAATGCTAAGTTTTACATCATGCATGTATGCTAAGCTAATCATCACATATCATATCATCAATGGGGCAAGAGGGGTTGCACATAATCAAAAATCTATACCCCCACACCAATATCATCATATCATCCCATCTATATACATCAAAGTAACACATGAGAAATACATTTGATATCATCTACGGATCTATCATCTAACATTCTACACAAGCACATGTATATACATCAAACATCGTAGGATAATGTACATGCAAAATGTAGAATCTGATAACATCATAACAACATCCATAAGTGCTAAATCAAGAAAATAACATGCATCGAATCCAATGTAGGAAACATGCCCACTCAAGATACTAAATACGATTCATGTCCAATCGTCAATTAGCTCCCCATGAGTTTAAAGACAAAGAAAAAACCATCTATATACATGTATCAAAAAAATAAAGATATACATCATCTCATAACCATGTGTATCTAAGCCAAAACAATAAGTCCTCATATATATACACATGTGTCAAATATACATCTATATCAAAAATGGATACATACAAATCTGTGCTCTATATCAAAAATGCCTTCAGCTGAGGCATACAACAAGGATACATCAAAATGTCTTGTATACATACATACAATGTCCTAATCAGTGCTCAATACAAATACATCATCGATACACAATGCCATAAAAGGGGCATGTATCTGAAAGAATCAAGCCTTCATCATGAGGCATCATCAAAATACATGTATAACATCACTTGTACATCAAAAATCAGCCTTCATAAGAGGCATACATACAAAAGAATCTATACAAATATAAATGTGGCTATCAACCACAGCTCTCGTCCTCATTGGCCTCCTAGATCTGTCCTCTGACACCATAACTCTGGAGGCTGGGGATGGCGCTGGTCTCGCCAACTACTCTAGAAGAGGTTGTCTAACGGATCTGGTCAATGGTTGGATCTCTGTGATCGAGAGCCTAATACACTCGACCCTGATAGTTGTGGTAGTGCCAATCACTACTCTGGCGACACCACTATGTAATATGTTTTCCTATAAAAAGGGCCTCACCACCAAGCTCTGGTGGCATCATGAATCAGATCCGCATCTCCGGAGGTGAGCGCGACCTGAAGGGCAATATCTCTCTCACTTGTAACTCGGCCCAGTCGGCCTCGGCTTGTCTAGCGGCAGTGGCCTCTCGATCCCTCTCTGTGGTCATCACTCCGTGAGTTTAGCACAAGCTTTGGTCCTCTGTGTGCTAATACTACCTAATAACGGGCATGTACATGATCTCTTTGTGCCACGACCATGTGCACCTGTGACTAGGATTGATGTAGGAGGCTCAATATCTGAGCCCCCTGTGTTGTTGTCTCTCGGATCTGGCTCTACCATGCACCTCTATCATCCCTTGGGTC
This sequence comes from Taxus wallichiana var. yunnanensis, assembly GCA_018340775.1. Taxonomy (NCBI): domain Eukaryota; kingdom Viridiplantae; phylum Streptophyta; class Pinopsida; order Cupressales; family Taxaceae; genus Taxus; species Taxus wallichiana. The sequence goes on along the minus strand of CM031237.1, from coordinate 912,537,197 downwards.
GGCTAGGCCCGAGCCTCGATCCTACCCTGATATTAATTTCACAATGTGGGCTCAGGCCTCATCACACTCTATTATGGCTGTCACACACCAGCCTTGAGCCTCATCTATCTCCGCTCTAGCCGTGTCTCTCTCGGCTATGAGCTGCACACTGCACTTGCTTGTGTTGTGGCTATCCATCTGCCACCGGCAGTGAGGCTATGTGTGCCTCAGGGACTAGTCCACCGAGGTGCTCTGAAGATCTGCCCTACTCGAAAACCTTGCCTCTAGGTGGCGGCATGGCTTTCTGTATTGGACCATGCGGCCTCGCCCCCGTGCTTGTGGGGCACCCTGTCCATCATGAGGGATGCCATCAAATGGATCCTCTGGGTCTGGCCTAGTGCCACTGCTCTAGCTCGGTGCTCTACTCCATGCCATATCTCTACAGGTGGGTGAATACCTGCTACCCAAGCTACCTCTGGAATAGTAAGATGCCGAGGTAATACTGTAGCATACCACACTGCATAATCAGCTATAGTCCCCAGGTCTCTAACCTATCATAATGGGTCCCATGCCTGGGGGACCACCTGTATGAAACTAGTCCTGGCTCGGGCCACTGGTATACGAGGCCCCATAGTCTACCTCTCGGAATCTTTGCGAGCATGCCAGATATCTGGCTGAGGGACACCCTGTACTCGGCCAAGCTACCACTGACACCTGTCAACATGATACAACTCCATGATGTAGCTACGGCTACCAATGAGAAAGTGCTCCACCAAGCACACGCTGAGCTCTGTGGCATCCTCTAGCCACTGGAAGTTCCTGTATGGATGCCAAATGATGTCTATCACTGCTAACTCATCAAACTCCCACCTATATCTGAATAGGTTGCCAAGGTGACCACGGACATCTCCGCCAGCTGCTATCCAAGCCATGTATGATGGCTCCTCAGGATCTCGGACTTGGAATGGGCCCACAGGGCATCCAATAGCTATATGATCCCACGACCATATCTGTAGTAATGATGCAGGCCCCACGGTCTTCTGACCGTGGTATGTAATAAGGTGCAGATCCTAGTATAAGTGGGCCAGTATACACTACCCCTAGCAGTATCTCTCACCACTGTAAATGCCATGAACTAGTGGCAGCAATCCTCTCGGGAACGAAGTCCCTGTCTTATCAGTGAGTAGGAACCCACTGATAAGTGACATGATGTAGAGAGGTCCCCAATGCAATGTCGAGTCAAAGATGCACTCATGTAAAGCTACAATCATCCCGTCATGTGGAATGTCATCAACCCCAAATAGAGCACTACACACTAGCTCTAATCAACCCTACATCCGAACTATACTCGATCAGTGTACCCATCATGGGCATGCGTAGAATCTACCAAACATCCTCGATAGTCACTTGCTCATCTCCCCATGTGGCGATCTGAAACACTTGACTCTCGTTATGCCATCACTTGGCTAGCGCAGTCAGGAGGTCGTGATCTAATACAATAGATGGCATCCGAGCCATGGGGCCCACCCCACTACCTCCAGTAGTATCGCCATCGCTCGGCGGTCGCGCCAGGCGCATACTACCCTCTAACTCGGCAATCCAGGAGTGACGCTCCGCATCTCGCAATACTGGTAGTCGTCTCTACAAAATAACATGTCACTCATTAGTTTCTAGCATTTCCTCTAAAAATCTATCTCATCTTTTAGGGTTAACCCACAAATCCTAAAAATTCTTCTAAGTGTCACATTTTTGGACACTTTCTTGTCTTCTTACTGCTGTCAAGAGTACTTGCGCACCCTTTTCGGCGTGTGTGGCATGTTTCTAGCACTTTTTGTGCTTGTGCCCTCTTTCAGGCATCTACTCCCCCTTTTTGGCATGTGCGCCACCAAATTGGTGCTTGCGCATGGACATGTGCGCTTCTGCGTATGTGTGCTTGCCTATCCATGCCTGTGTCATGCTTTTGGTGTGTATAACCCTTTCCGGCATTTTGCGCATCACGCACACGTGCGGCCATAAATCACACATACACACACGAGCACATGTGCACACATGTGCTCGTGTGTGCACGTGCACATGTGTGTATGTGTGATTTGTGGCCACACGCTTTACGCATCATCGACACGCCTACGCCCTCGAAAGGACACTGTGCCCCCAAAATGGTGCCTACGCATTTTCTACACTTAAACGACCTAATTAATGCATTAATGAAAAAATTTTAAAAGCAAGGTTGCGATACTCATAGACGGGCCATCGTCTGCGTGTCGCTAGTACCCCCAGACTGCATCTGTGTGCCTCAAATGGTCCTGTGCGATCACCATAGTTCTCTGGGCTGTCAGAGCCTCACAGTAAAATTTTTCAAACTAATCAGTTAAAATTAATTACTTGCATGTTTTTACCCCCTGGGGGTATATTAACCTATTTTTCACTGTTTGGAAGGTTGGGAGACCCGTTTCATCACCGTTTTCTCCTCTATTTTCTGTGGAATAATTATTTTTCTCTTATTTTTCATTGTATTGGGGCATTTTTGTTGTCCAATACCCCTTTCTTCTCCTCGGACAATTTTATTGCTCCTTGGCAATTTTTATTCTTCTTCACACTCCTGTAAATAATTATTTTTCAAATAATTATTTTTTCTTAATTTTTCCATTCAACAAGGACATTATTTGTCCTTTGTTCCTCCTTTCTTCCACCTAGGGCACTTTCTGTCACCCCTAGGCCCTTCACTTTCTTCTTCTACTTTCTTCTACTATTCACCACAATTTGGAAAGCAAAAACAATAAAAACAATATATATCAAAAATCCAAAAACAGGGCAAATTTTTTTCAAAAATCCTAAAAAGTAAAAAACCCTACAAAAATGGTAACTTGCTTATTTCAAGCTGAAACTTGTGTCTTGCGCATGGTATTTTCTCCATATCTTGTTGGTTTGTCTCACATCTTCCCCAATTAATACGACTCATGGATCACTAGGATTCACAACCATTCACAAAGCTAGCTACTTGCTTCATCTGTACTCTGGGGCACTTTTGTTGCCTAGTGTTGTTTCATTGTGCACAAATGCTTTTCATGGACCCCATGTCCATTTTCATTTCCCCTTGCATGTATCCTTGCTTGGGGCATCATTTTTAACCCTTATTGTCAATCATGAACTTTTGGATCTCTTCATTAGTGATAACAAAACATTTGTACAACAATCTTGACCGTTGTTGGGTTGGATATGTGCGTTTGTACTTGTTTTCCCTGTTAAATGAGCTTGTTTCCTTCTCGTATTGCATTGCATTATTGTATGTTGCATGGAGTTGGTACTTTTAGCAATGTAAAATTGTTCGTAGTATGGCTTTTCATGTCATTCTACCGTTGTCGTATACTTATATTTTTCATAAGGACCGATGATGCGCTTCTATGGCAATATGATGACATCAAAATTGTTCCAATACACAATGGCTAGAGGCTAAGATCTTCCCTCCCCTCTTCCATATTTCTTCTACATCACTTCCCTTTCGCCCCTAATATTCCCCCTCATTGGGGCATCCTGCCCCTTCCCATTCTTCTATCTACCTCTCACTTTTTTCAATCATCGATCAACTTCTTTCATCACCCCATCGACACTCGAGGGGGCATCTCTCTCTCCTGCTAATTTTTCTTCTATCCCTTCAAAAATTTCTTCCATCTACTATCTTTGAAGTAGCATCACTTACACCACCCCAAAGAGGGGAAAATATAGACACCTATAATTACGCCTAAGCAATTTAAATACTTAAATTGCACTAATTATCTCCTTTCCCACAAATTGACGACATATTGTCAATAGTGCTCATTTTCTCTTCCATTGTCATTAATTGATTACATTAAGCTAATTAATTAAGTCACCTATCCAATGCCTACCTTAATTAACGACCCTTCGTTAGTTAATACCTTCTATCTAGTCTAATTAATTATTATTAATTAATTAGCCTCCCTTCTCATTAAATCAATAAATCTCTATTTAATTGGTTTAATTCCCTTCCTAATGGTCTAAATCACACTAAAATCCATCTAAAAGCTTATAAAAGCTTGCACATGTATTTAATTAATCATCTTGATTAATTAATACACCCCCTTTATCCACATGAGCCACTTGAGGACAAACTAAACCCTCCTAAAGCTAACTCAACCCCATCTAAACCCCCCTTATCCATAACTAACTCTACATCTCTTTTTATCCCACATTCATGAGGATGTGTTGAATCCTTTATCCTTTGGGCTATATAAAGAGCCCTCCACCTACCTTTTTACTTACACCTAAACTCCTTAAGAGAGAAAATGCAAAGCATATAGCAAAGAGACTAAGAGCTTGCACTTTGTCCTCTTGAGAGTTCATCATCTTGAAGAGTTAAGCCTCTTTCTTAAAGTGCTTAGGTCATATGGGAGGTGTCAAAAGGGTCTTGTAGCCCAACTTTGACTAGCCCTCATTCCTAGGTTCTTGGAACATTAAGGACAATTGTTTTTGATAGCCATGGAACCTACCTAGGTTCCTTCATTTATAGGTTGTTAGAGAATAGAGGATATTTAGGTGCTTAACATAGTTAATTTCATAGTTTTGTATTGATAAATGTTAGCATCTAACCCTTGATTAATTCTTATCATGATGGTGTTTATAATGTTGTTTAATTCTTGCTAATTAAGACTATTTAGGTGTTAGTCTTTGTTTACATTAGCATTAGTTTAAAAACAACACTTGCACACAACATTTATTCACATGGTGTGGACTCGTAGCCAATCTAATGCTCTTATATTCCATGTCATCCATGAACCACTCCCACCTAATCCTTCACCACCTTTTATCTTGTCACCCAAGGATCCAACCCCACCTACCATCATCACAATAGGTGATGAGGAGTTTGCATGACTCCTCGATCAGAATCTCGCAGCCTTACAATTCTATCTTTCCCACTCATCCACTTGAGATTCCTTAGGTCAGTTGATATATGGCATGCTTGTATCCATCTCTCCTACCCTTTTCCCCACTCTTGAATCATCCCCTACTAGTTTGGCATTACCTTCACCTACTTTACCCTTAGTGGTTTCACAGCTAGGCCCCACACCCACTATGACCGCTACATCTGCAACATCAGTTGCACTGTAGTATCTGTTGTTCCTTCATTGACCACCCAGAGCATAACCCCATCCGCGCCCATTATCTCACATATACCAATTGCAAAACAACCACCCATGGTGTTGGTGACCCCTACCCCATTCTAGAATCTTGTCCTCTCCATCCCGCAGTCTCTTCCCTCAATCTCTACTAGAGTCCCTTTGGCTATTCCACCTACATATATATATTACCAACAACCCCCTATCTCATGCGTCATTCATTCTCAATATATTCCCTCCATGTCAGGTCCCTCATTCTCAACCTTCCTATTTGGGATCACCTTACATGGGAATGCCACCCACATCACATGTTCAGCACCAGCCCTCTTACACCACAGGGGGCATCTTTCTATCACAACCTTCCAATGACCTCATCAAATTAATGATGGAAAGGATGCAGACACTAGAAGCATCATTTTTGGCTCACACAATTCTCTCACCTACGATGAAATTTGTAATGATCCCATTCATCCATCCATTCCTATTTTCCCATACCATGCACATTGGGAAATGCCAAAATTCAACCGCTTCAATAGTAAAGAAGACCCGCAACAACATTTGTGGTCTTTCAAACATGGGTGTTACTTGATCACCCATGATGACACTTTACTCTTACAGGACCTTCCCGATGTCCCTCATAGGACCTACATTAGACTGGTATAGTGGGCTACCTAGACATTCCATCTACTCATTTAATCAAGTAGCCCAAGCCTTCTTAGACCACTTCTCAATCAACATTTTCAAGAAAGTCACCATGAATGATCTCTACTCCACTCGACAGTATGACAACGAGTCTATCGCTGACTTTGTCACTCATTGGCACAACCTAATTAACCAACTCACATTTCAATTACCTCAAACTGAGCTCATAGAGTTGTTTACTCGAGCTTGTGCTAGACACATCTCACCAACCCTATAGGTGCATACCTTCCGTACCTTTGATGAGGCATTCACCATGGCACAAAAATTAGAGATTCATGTTATCAAAGAGAATAAAATTCAACTACATAACAAAAACACCACATTCAAATCAAATGATGCTTCTTCATCTTTAAAACCCTAGAATAAATATTTGAAATACGAGAGGGTCTACCAATGTTATGGTTCTCAAGGCTGGACCCTCTCACCTATCGAACCAAACCAAACCTTTTGCTAATCTCTTACCCATCCAAACTTTCTAGTTCGAGATTTAAAACAATGAAAGTACACCCCGGAGGGGAACCATATTCTTATTTTTTGGAAAAGCTTATTAAGGCTAGTGTCATTACCCTTCCACCTATAAAACCACACACTGGTTTTGACCCTAATCACCCCACGGCGGTGTGGTATAAAGAACATGAATTTTGCAACTACAATCATGTCAAAGGTCACAGCGACGGTAACTGCTTCACCTTTAATAATATCATCCAATAAATTTTAGACAAAAAAGATCTAATCTTGGATAACCCAAATGCACCCGCCAACCAAAACCTACATATATTCAAAAAATCATTCCCTAATCATGCCCCATCTTTTAACCGGACTAGTGATACTTGAACCAATGATATCAATGTTCGGAGGTCCGCACTATTTTTGATGACATACTAGTTGCTTCCAAATTTCCCCTTGTTCCTTCTATAGATGAAATCCTAGCCCAAGCTACCCCACCTACACAGGAACCTATTTCTTCTACTCCACCCCTAGAGGAACCTCCTTCATTTTCTCCTTCACCCGTGAAAGAGCCCATAATTAGCACTTCATCTTTGGCCCTCAAATTACCGAGAAGTTGTCAGTAGCACCTCTCTTACTCATAGGGGACACATGTCCACTCCTACACCATCACAAGGAGAGTCCACCTCATCTGGCCCATCATCTCCTCTACCCATAGAGGATTCTATAAAAACACCATTTCCAATAGATGACCATTCTCCATCGAATTCCAAGATCCCTCTTGATCCACTTTCGGATCTCTTACCCACAGTCCAAGCTAGCCATTTCCTATTTCTCAAACACATTTTATGGGGATTGCTACTTGATCCACATTGGCCCCACTTATAACAGATACCATTTTCACGCTTGGCTGATCACCTGGATTATGTTGATAGAGCCTTACTTTGATGTCATCTTCTACTTCCTGCTTCAACCCAAATGTAATTATCACTCACCGACACCTCCACAATCTATCACAAAGTGTTTTGAGTGACCAAATCAAACACAACCATCTCTATTAGAACACCTTCTATGTCATTTCCCACAACCCAACACACACCTATACCCAAATACCTACCCATGCCTATATCATCTCCCTCACCTAAACCCGTTACTACCTTAGGGGTCATGCCGACATCAAACCTTACTCATCCACCCATCAAATTAGATTTAGCCACATCTTCCCAAACCAACACTAAACTCATTCCTACCCCTAAAAGGAAGACCCAACCTTCTAGGCCTCATACACCAACCTTTCCTACCACATCATTGTCACCTTCACCCCTTCCATCCATCTTAGGACCTCACCCCTCAACCCTAGGAAAACATAAGTAAACCAAGAATGCAATAACTCGGGCCCTCTAATATATATACCCAAATGATCGACACAACCCCTATCATCACCTGTGACCTTCTTACCACCCATACCACTACTACCTTCCATAACTTCTTCACTACCCGTGACACTTTCCTCTCTTCCACTCACACCTTCTATCTAACCTCTACCAACCACCTCCACTTTGTAACTTGGTTGCCTGTGGGTAACCCATCCTCTTCCACCATCTACTTTTCATTTACATCCCATACTCCCATGTCACCTTTACCCAGAAAGTGCAACCCAAAGCTAAGAATCCACTACCCCCAATAAGGTGGTCAAACCAACAAAGCCTCCCATCACCAACTCTTCGACCATGCCATTACCCACCACATGCCTACAAGACCTAAGACCACTCCACATACCAAACTAGTGGACCAACCCATTTCCCCTCCTATAAAGCCTCTTCCTCCAAATTAGCCACGCCTATACCCAAACCCACACTCACCTCCCATTGTGATCCGTTAGCAAGGTCCTACACTAAAATTTTAACCAATCTCTTAGATACTTCCATTATCACATTACCACCACTTCAACCTTACAATCCTCTTAATCCCAAACCAAATGGGTTTGATGAGACCAATATTTGTGCCTATCATTGTGTGCTAGGACATGATGTTGAAAATTGTAAGGCCTTGAAGACCGTTCTTATCCAACTTTATCCTCCTGAGCACAATTTCAAAGACAACGATCTTCTTGATGATGACCCCATTCTTCCTTTTCCAATCTCCCCAAATCCTCTTCTATTACCTACTCAGCGACCAATATCTCCACCCCCTAAATTTGAGATCAACATGATCTATATAAGAGATTTGGCCAAACCACCACCCAAACGTCAATGTGCCCTTCTCATTTAACAATGCTCTTATCCATCGCTAGGATTTTAACCAATATCTTACATACTTCCATCATCACATTACCACCACTTCTACCATACGATCCTCTCAAGCACAAACCAAAGGGGTTTAACAAGACCAAGATTTTTGCCTATCATCATGAGCCTAGACATGATGTTTAAAATTGTGAGGCCTTGAAGATTGTTCTTATCCAGCTTTTTCCTCTTAAGCACAATTTCAATGACGACGATCTTCTTGATGAGGACCCCATTCCACCTTCACCAATCTCCCAAAATCCTCTTCCATTACCTACTCAACGACCAATATCTCCACCCCCACAACCCTTTTATCCACCCCCAAAATTTGAAATCAACATGGTCCATATAAGATAGTTGGCCAAACCACCACCCAAATGTCAATGCACCCTACTCATTTCACAAGGCTCTTATCCACCACTAGGATTTTTCCCTTCATGCCATTATACCTTCCATGGCACACCCTCTCCATCTACCTCCCCTCATATTAACATGGTTCATGTTGTCACTGTGCTTAGAAAGACAAAGGTAAAGAAAAGGTAACCCGTACTCTTCCACCATATGCTTTTCATTTACATCCCGTACTCCCACATCACCTTTACCCAAGAAAGTGCAACCCAAAGCTAAGAATCCACTACCCCCCAATAAGGTAGTCAAACCAACAAAGCCTTCCATCGCCAGCTCTTCTACCATGCCCTTACCCAACCAGATGCATGCAAGACCTAAGACCACTTCACATACCAAACTAGTGGACCAACCCATTCCCCCTCTTGTAAAGCCTCTTCCAACACAATCAGCCACGCCTATACCCAAACCCACACTCACCTCCCATTGTGATCTATTAGTAGGGTCCTATGCTAAGATTTTAACCAATCTCTTACTAATCTAACGTATGCGGGACTTGATATCTCCACTTATTCACCCAAACCTCCATCCCAAACACAATCATTTTAATCGACTTACACTCCCTTACTAACCACTACTTTTCTCACACTTTCCTTCATCGTTAAGCATGGAAAATATTTGGCTACGGTTTTTACAAAAAGGACCACCATACTATCACCATCTTCACCCATGAAATCCATAGATCCTGAAGTTATTCCTCCTAACTTTTTCTTCGTAAAAATAATTTCTCTAGGACCTCTGACCTATCAATACGATGGCGAGGCTCCCTCTTCTCTCCCATTCCTATATCCTAACATGATCAATGATGATACACCTTCTATTAATATCATTCAATGTTAGGACGATGAGTCCATCCTCACCTACCTTGGTGTGGAAGACTCTTATATTCACCGGTCGTTACCTTCTGAGATGTAAACCATGTTGAACGAATCAACCATTGAAATCAACATTAACACTCAGGACGACCTATACATTCTAAAGATAGGCCAATCTTTAGATGCTACTAAGCAGGAAGATTTTACCTCTTTCCTTCGAGACCATAGCAATGCTTTTTCTTGGTCCTATGCCGATATGCCCGACATTGACCCAAAAATCATGGTCCACAATATCATAACCATTCTTGATGCCAAACCCATAAAAAGGAGTTGGAAAATGCATCCTCACATTTTTCTTCTAGTCAAAGAAGAGCTTCAATGCCTTCTCTCAGTTTCCTTCATCCTACCCATTGACTATCCCCAATGGATTTCTAACATTGTTCTGTCACAAAGGTAATAGGGGGACTCCACATTTTCATGGACTTCCATGCTATCACTCATGGATGGTTTCTCAGGTTATAATAAAATATTACTTGCTCCATAAATAGCAACACAAAACCACCTTCATCACTCCTTGAGGGACCTTCAGTTATAGATTCATGCCTTTTGGCCTTAAAAATGCTGGTGCCACATATCAACGAGCCATGACTTATATGTTCCATGACATCATGCATCACATATTAGAATATTACGTAGATGATCTTCTTGCCAAATCCAAACATCAAACCGAACACCCAAACATCCTTAAGGTCATCTTTGACCACATTATCAAGTATTGTGTTCGTCTTCAACCAAAGAAGTGTGTCTTTGCGGTATTTTAAGGAAAACTCCTTAGTTTCATCATTTATTTGTGTGGCATAGAAGTAGATCATACTAAAGTAAAGGCTTTTCTAGAAATGCCTCCGCCTACCAATCTTCATCAACTTCAAGCTTGTAAGGTAAGTTGCAATCCATTCATCATTTTATCTCACAGCTTTCCGACTATTGTCAACCATTTCATCATCTTCTCAAGAAATATGTTTCTTTCAAATGGGATGATGAATGACATAAAGCCTTTGCAGCATTAAAACAATACCTTCATCAACCACTAGTACTCATTCCTTCTAAATATTACTAACCATGTTACCTATATATTTCTGCCATTTGACCATTCTTTAGTTGCGATGCTCACTCAACGCAATGAAAAACACTTGAGAGAATGTGGTTTATTACATAATTCGTACCCTTCGGACTACAAAACTAGATATACCCACGCCAAAAAAATCTGCTTAACATTAGTTTTAAATAAGCCACCAAACTGTGCCATTACCTACTCAACCAAAAAACCTTTGTTATTACTAATACTGACCCCTTACACTATATGTACACCAAACCCTATCAAAATCAATGTGCCACACATTGGATTATGCTTCTTACTGACCTTGACCTCAAATTTGTTCATCAATATTTCATCAAGTGCCAAGCTATCACCGCCAACTAGCGAGATGCACCTCTTTCGAGGAATCAACCCTCTAACTTCGATTTCCTAGACGAATCCATAGCTACCCTCTCCTTAGATGAACCCACTTACCAAATGACACTCTTCTTCGATGGCTTCAAGTGTCAACATGGAGGTGGGGTCTGGTGTTATCCTCATTCCTATTGATGGTGATGTTATGCCTTTATCTTTCAAATTGGATTTTGATTGTACTAAAAATGTTGTTGAATAAAAATCACTCGTATTGGGTCTCCAGGCTACTTATGCCTTAGATGTCAAGTCAATAAATATCTTTGGTGATTCCTAGCTGGTCATAAACCAAGTCAATGGTATATACCAGTGTCATAATGAGATACTTCAAAAGTATAAACATCACGTAGATATACTTTTGACCACCTTTGACCATTACAAACTTCAAACCACCCCACATTCTACCAATAAGTTTGTGGATACAATGGCCTGCTTGGCTTCTTAGATACCCGCTTCACCCGCCGACTCTAAAATATTTGTCACAATACAAAGGCTACAATCACCCTCTTATTTACCTCATGAAGTCTACTCTGTCGGAACCATTGCACCTGACCCACATGACCTTTGGTATAAGCAATTTGCAGACTATCTTTCCTTTCCATTCTACCTACCGATCTCACTCATAATGGACAACGTGCCTTTCTTAAAAGTGTCTCTCGTTATGTCATCATGGGTGGTCTTATTTATAAATGTAGCTTCGACGGTATTCTCTTACGATGCCTTACAAGTTTTGAAATTCCCTACACCATCAAGGAAGTTCATGATGGAATTTTTGGAGGTCACTTTAATGGTTTAACTATAAAAATCACTATCTTTTCCTGAGCTATTATTTTCCAACCTTAAACCACATTTGTTGTGAGTATTTCAAATGTTGTGTGAAATGCCGAAACATGATAATCTTCATCACATACCTTGTCATGCCTTGTAGGTCGCATGAGACCTTTGGCATTTCTCTCAATGGGGTTTGGATCTTGTCGGTGAGATCAATCCTCATTCTTCACAATACCACCAATGGATCATAACCACTACTAAATATTACACTAAATGGGTAGAGACCATTCCCCTCATTTCTACAAAAGTTGAGAAAATATGTGAATTCATTAACCATCACATCATTTGTTGCTTTGGTGTTCCTCACCGCCTCATCATTGATAATGGAAAGAAATTCAAAAACAAAACCCTACATAAGTTATGTGATGCTTTTGGCATCCAACTCAAATGCTCATCACCTTATTACCTGTAAACCAATGACCAAGAAGAATCTACCAATAAAACCTTGAAGAAAAATCTTATGGAAGTAGTTGACAATACTAGCAAGGATTGGAATTCACACATTCCTTTTGCCTTAAGGGTTTAGCACACTATTATTTGCACTTCCACTACTACCACATCTTTTCTCTAGTCTACGGTGCCGAGGTTGTCTTACCTCTCAAATTCCAGATTCCATCTCTCTGCATCTCACTATAAGACATGCTCAATGACGATGAATTTTTCCAAGATCATTTGGTGCAACTTGAGTTATTATATGAATGACATCTCAAGTCTCTTGACCATCTCTAAATCTACCACAAAAACATAATAAACATTATTATGACAAATGTGTTCACGAATGAACCTTTCGGTTAGCAACCTCATCTTGAAAGAAAATCAACATGTAACCAAAGAAGAGAAAAGTAAGCGGGAAAATTTTTCTCCTAATTATCTTGGACCCTATATTGTTACCCATGCCTATGGATTAGGTGCTTATCATTTGTCTTCACTCGAAGGTAAACTCGAACTTGAGCCTCTCAACGCCTTGCATCTTCGGCCATTTTATTGTTGACATCAAGTCCTATATCAATTTTTGTCAATTGATCGCTCGTCCCTTAAGCGCTGTTCACCTTCCATATTACCTATGTTTTAGGATCCACGAATAAACAACAATCATGTGATTTCCCGTTACCTTTCAGCCATATCTTCAATATGAGTCTTGGTGTCACCAAATCATTGCACCCTCTGAATGGCCAGAATGTGAACAGGATGTTCGGTGTGATTGGGACACATGGGATCACCTCTCAAGCTATGGGAATTGGGCTCAAGGTGAACCTCCAGAGAAGGCCGACTTCCTCTTCCTAAACTAAGTGTTTTACTAATCCTAGTGTGATAAAAAATCTATCTAGTCCTATGCTAACATTTTCATGGGGTTTTAGGGAAAGAGATTTACAGAAATGAAACTATATTAGGGATGGTGAAGCACCAAATAAAATTGTGTTGCTAGACTCAGGAAGGGTTAATTTGAAGAAGGTGTGTCCACCACAAATAAATTTCACCTACTGTAACTTAGAGAGGGTATAAAATACCACAAACTAAGAAACATGTGTTCCCTTTGCTAAACTTGGTCAAATAGAGAAATATATTAGTTTCCTAGTGAAGAAGGATGAACTTAAGAAGGGTGAATAGACACCACAACTCAACTACATGCAATACTCCACCACTCGATAAGCACAAAACTCCCAGAACTTGCAATAGAAACGTGAAGCTACATAGTGTGTACTGCAAGCATAAGAAAAGGCACAAGGAAGTATAGAAGGATGAAATGACCAATATTAGTCACAAAACACACACTTTTATTACTTCAATAATGTGCACAATGCATCATACATTCAAAAGATGCAATGGTTACCATTATAGTCTTGAAAAGGAGGCTTGAAAGTTCTCTCAACACATAAGGACAACTTGCAGAATAAAGAGGACTCTTGAAAATTGCACTTGCCTAAGATGTCTAACTTTCCAAAATATCTGACATGTTGGAACCCTTTGAAATGAGCTTCCAACTTACATTTATAGAAGAATATGTGAGTGAGAAGAGGAAAAGTCATAATTACCTTCTTAAACTGAAGGCACATGATGGTTCATTTATTACAATTGGTTGAACCACTTTAGAAGGTTCCATCACGTGTCATTAATTCTGGTTGACCTAGTCTTCTTAATTAATTAAAAGAATATTTAAATAATAATAATAAATATTATTATTAAAATATTTAAATAAAAATATTAAATTAATTAAAATTAAATGGTGGGACCCCCTGTTGACTAGTTTGTGTTGAAGGGGGGAATCATAAGGAAAAGGACAAAAAATCCCAATTTGGTGGTTGGCTCACTGAGCCAACTCACCAAGTTGGCATTGAGCTCCTAGTCTTCACCACAACCGAGTTGAGTTCCTACCACCACAAATAAGCCAAGATAATTTTGTTCCACGTTGATCTCCTTCATCAATGTGATTGAGCTCCATTTTCACCGAGCTCACCATCACCAAATAACCTTGGCATCCTTCAATTTTCAAAAAATCATCGTGCTTTGACCGAACTCACTTGCTCTTAACTCAGTATTTATACATGGTTCACCTCGGCGAGTGTATCTTATGTATGCTCCATGGTTACTGAGCTCTCCAATGCTTTTTTTGCATAAGCATCCAATTCTACTACTCTCGAACGACTCGCACGAGCCCTTCCACAAGCTCATTACCCTAGATGAGAAACTTGACCATTCCTTCTAATGTTATGAATCCTCCAATGTCAAGTCCATATCTTTCGAGCTCCACATTACATTCCTTGTGAGTTTGGATTGTCTCACATTTCAACCTTACCAATTCAAGTTGACTTCTCACATTTCGATTTCCGGTGAATTGGCCAAGACTCACTCAATCGAGTCACTACCTATGTTTTATAGAAATTGTTATCTGTAACACTTCCTCCTGGAATCTGAGCTCGTCTACACCCATTTCCAAATTTTTCTACCTTGACCTAGTATTTACTCGATGAATGGCCACGAGATCCTCCTATTTTTGGCTGATTCATCCCTTCATGAGCTCACCATTGAGCTCATTGCTGACTCATTATGCCAACATCAATCCATGACCAGAACTCCTCATCGAACCGAGATCCTTGGCTTTGTATAGACACCCAAAATCCATTGAGCTTTGTCTATATCACCCATGAACTGCCCCTAGCATTTTCCTAGATGATCACCCTTAGCAATGCTTAATAACCACCCTCAGTCTACAAATCTTGATCTAAAATGAGCTTACAGTGTAGATATTGTTTAAGCTTGAAACAAATCAGCGAGCCCTTTCTTGAACCGCTCAATGTTATACGCCTATGTTGGCTCGGATCATCTCTTTCTCTTCACGTGTATGGACCCATCATGAGCTCGTATTCAACATGGTTACCTATTGGGATTACTTACCAAGCTCCCTGCAATTGATTTACTCAAGCCATACGTGACCTCAAGAACCTCACTTGGCACTAAGCTTGCATTCAATCTTGAATTGCTGAGTTCGTTCCTCCCTCAACAACAATGCTTGACCAGTTTCTCATTCACATGCCTCTTAATGGCTCATGTCTTTTTCGAGCTCCTTAATCATTTCCACGTTCATGAATCCTTTGTGCATAGCCTACAATGTATTTCCCAAGCTCAAGGTCACCTCAACATTTCACCTTCAAGATCCTCACATCAACCCTTCACTCCTTAGGTTGGTTTCGAGATATTATGTCCTCATGAAATAGTCTAACTAGACATTGATGCTTTACATTAGCTAATCAATCTCTTAGTCTAAGTTGAGATGATACTTGAATTTCATGGATTTCAAAATCGAACTATTACACACCAAGCTTGAACTTTTACTATTATATGACTCATTCTCGGCTCTTGATCCAACCCACGAAGTGAGCTCATCATGAAAAAGAAAATATTTCAACACTTGAGCCTTCTCTAACATCGAGCTATGATCTTGGCTCCCCATACCATTCATAATGAATCACATAGCCATGCCATGCTAAGTGAGCTCCAACTCTCCTATCGAGCTCCATGCGACAATTCGACTTGAGCCCATAATTCTCTAAGTGACTGTATGCTCGTTCTCTTATTATATTTTCATCAAACTGACTCTTGTGGACTCAAAACCAACTCTAATGGATTCTCCAAGCTCTGTGACTTGGATCAACACTAGAGCTCTGCCATGCAATGAGTTGAATTATTTCCCTTGAAATGATGAACCTATGCTTGTTGGTTGTGAATTCCAACTCTATCTCAATGCCTCAAGTTTTTCTTCGATTTGGTGACTTTCTTGAATGACAGTTCTCGTGAGCTTCAATCCTCTGATGGCTAAACTTTTCCCTGCCTCTGCAAACATTTCTCTTCTTTACACGATGTTCTAACTCCATCATGCTTCATGGTTATGGGCCCGGAACTAGCTCCTCCAAAAGCGGTATTTCCCCACGACTCGCTCACCCTACTAACCGTCCTGTCAACCCGAGAAGTAACTTGGCGACTTGCATGAATCTCAGCCATAGACTTGGGCTTCTAGTTACACATTTAATTTACAAAACTTATCCCTTGGCATGCCAAGTGATTATCCCCACTGTGGTAATGCTTCTCATGATCTCGTGAAGTGGAAATTCTGTGATGGTTTGTCGTGGCATTATCTCCACTTGGCAGTTAGTTCCTCAAATTTCCTGCACAAATTACCGACTTGGCTTGGCAATGTGTTATCTCTGTCATGGCTATGAAATACTGAAAACCCCCTGTTGTCAACTATTTCATCTTGTGGCTTATCATTTTGATTTTTTTTGCAACATCATTCTATTTCAACTGACCATCTCTCGATCTCCAACCCTTAACTCGTTGAGCGACCACCAACCAAGCTCCCACCCTTACCTCGTTGAGATGAGATCCTTATAATGTTTATGCTTCACATGGTTTCCTTGATTGAGCTTATTACCACTTATCTTGATACCAATTTGATCCTTGGTTCAAGCCACTCCCTTCAAGCTTTTCGATCATGGCTCGTTATTTATCTCAACTTCTTGAACCATTCTCCCATATTGTCTTAATGCTTTTGCAACTTGACTAGCTCACCGAGTAGCTCACCGAGTTACTCGATGAGCTAATTTCTTGCTTGATGGCCCTTGGCATGTTTTGTAGAATCCTCCTATTTTTGGAAATGTTGGTCCGAAAATCATGGGTAGCGCAGATCTATGGATAGACAGAGCCAACATTGTGCGGGGGCATAGCCCCTCTTTTAGACAACAAAGTGAAATTGGTTTATTGTTATTCTACCAATAGGAATATTTGCAAGTCTTATAGTATTCTACCTTTAGGGGTTTGAGGATCTCATCCTGGTGGAATTAGTTCTGATGAAGAATAAAAAGGAATGAAAAAAGGAATAGAAGAGAGGTGGGTCTGAAGGGAGAAAATAAATGAATTCCAAAGTAGAAAGGTCAGAGGGTTTATGTTTTAGGCTGGTAGTAAATAGAGCCAAACTTACTCACATAAACAAACAAAGCAACACTGATAAACAAATGACAAAATATACGTGAATCCAACAGAATAAGCATGTAGATCTAACTTAAGAAAGATCTAACACGTAACACAGAATTCAACACAAAGTCTCAATTTTGTATTAATAATGTTTTGTTACAAGAAAGCTCAAAGTCTTTCTCTCCTCACTCTATTTTTCATACAAATTTTCTCACCCTGAATACTACAAGTATCCAAGTATTTATAGAAGGAGAAGGAGAAAGAAGGCAAAAAGGAGCCAACAACTATTTACAAAATATCTAAAAGTCAAATGTTGACTTTAGGGCAATTTTGTGGATGACAACATCTCATGGTGCAACATGGATGATGTCATCATTTGTGCCAACATTCTTTTAAATATTTTTACAAAAATGGGATTTATCCTAGGAGGAAGGAACCTATTCGTCATCATCCCTTGGCTGGAAAGGAGTGTCCTGCTTCTGCTCAGGAGAGGAAATGTGAAACTGAGCTTGATACTCCATGAACTTGTTGACCATTGCTTGAAGTTGATCTTGAGCTGGACCCTTGGTGTGATCCCTGATGACTTCGCAAGTTTCTCGTTCATCTCTGAGTCTTTCTCGGGAGTTTGAAGTATTCATTACCTGCCTCCATCAGGTATCCAACAAAGTCACGGCAGGCCAGAAGGTTGTTGATAGATTCTTTATCAAAAGTGGCCTCTGACGCTAAACCCTACAACGTGATTTCCTTGAAAATCTGAATAGTATCATCTGCCTTCCTCAAGGCGTATGATGGGCTGAGAAAACCTAGAGACATCCTTAAGATGATCTACTCCATTTGATGCATTGCATCTAGGGCTTCCTCCTTGATTTTGTCTATTTTTCCAAGACAAACTCCATTTGGTCAACCTGATAGTCTAAAGCAACAAGGACTTTGTTGGGTGCTCACGGGTGATCAAAAATGCTGAATTTCACCAAGTCATCGACCGGGCAGTTGAGCATCTTCTGGAATGTCTCATGTTACAACCTGGCATGGTCCAACTCTTCAGAGATAGGTCTTGCTATTGCCTAGAGTTCCTTGTTAGCTTGATCTATATTTTGATAAAGCTCTGTGAACTTTGTAATCACTTCCTCACTATCTTTGAGGATCTGCTCTCTCTCGTGGACACTGCTATACCTTGCTCACCGATCTTGGTGTACTCATTTATCTTCTCCTAACTAAGAACTTCGGGAGGGTTGGTGACAGTCATAGGAGGGGCATTGCCCATATTTTGCAGGGCTTGGAGAAGATGCTTGTTTTTCTCTTTTAATATTCTCTTCTCTTCCTTTGCTTCTTGAAGCTTCTTGCAAAGGGCATCCACTGCGGATAAGGCCTCTCCTTGTAGGCTCTCTGATGATGTTCCCATCGTGACCTGAGTCACTGTAAAATCTGTAGGAGACAGATCTTCTTTCTTCTTTGTGAGATCAGGGTATGCGATCTCCATAACCCTTTCACCTGAAGCACTTTGAGAGAAGCGGGTTATAGCTTTTTTCTTCTTAGGCCCTTTAGCTGGAATAACAGAGAAGTCCATAGGTGCAATAGGGACTTTCCTCTTGTGTTGGCTTAGGTGTTCGGAGATCCATTCTAGACTTAAGGGAGTGGGACCAGAGGAAGAGGAGGAAACGAGGGGTGGAAGAAGGAGCAACTGCAGTGGACATGGGGAAATGTGTCAAGACACTCGGTGGTGGCATCGAGAAAGAAGCCAACACTCCAATGCTCATGGGGGTAGGAGTGACTATAGGAGAGGAAACCATGGGGGCGAAGGGATCTATGAGATGAGGGAAGAAATGTTGGGGGACAGATCTGCGAGGGAAGAGAAGATGGAGGAAGAGGAAGGGGGAATGATAGAAGATGGGGGACAAGACACAACCAAAGGAGTGGTTGGTTGAGCGACATGAGGAGGGGAAGGAGGAGCAGGAGATGGGATGGTGGGAACCTCACTAGTTGTAGTAGTGGTAACATCCTGAGTGGATGTGCCCATTGGAGCACTTACCACTTCTTCTTCTCCAGGGATATTAGGCTTACTACTTGCTCCTCGGTGGCGAAGGAGGGCTCTCAGGAATTTCCTCCTGAGCAGTGCTTGTCTCTCCCTCTTTATCTTTTCTTTTCCTTTAGGCAAGTGCTTCGGCTTGGTGGGTGCATTACCCAAGGGAGACATGGTAAAGTCTACTCCAAGGTAGATGAGACCATTTTTCTTGCACCAATGCTCAGTGCACTGCAGAGTGCCTTTGACCCTTTCCTCAATAGTCTGAGGTGCCTTGTTTCTATCAATTTCAGCAAAGGCCAATTGTCCCCATCCATGTCTAGATAAACTTGATCAACTTCTTGATTAGTTGCTTGGAAACCCTTTGGGACGATGGCCACACCATATTGAATGATCTCTGCCAGGGCCAGGTGGGAGTGATCCTTTCATCTGAGCTCGAATTCGTGATATAGATCGATGTAGATATCTTCATCTGAGGGACATGAATTGGATCGATCTTTGCTCTTGGGAGGCAATCACGAGGATCAAAGGTTGGCCTCGCTAGGAAATTATGCTTCAAATTGAGAAATTCAAGCTCTGCAAAATATCTCGGGCTTTTCTCTATGAAGTGTAGGTGTACCTACCCACTGTGAGGGGGAATGGAGTCCCACCCTTCTTCCTTTTCAAACATTTCTCATGGTATGTGATGAGCTATCTAGAAAGCTCCAATAGGATCAGCTTGGGTCCCATATACCTTGGTAATTTGGTGGGCTCTCCCAAGAAGTTAATGGCTTTGAGATAGGTGAAAGTGGGGAATTACATGAATAACGCTCCCCACTTCTCTGTGGTAGTGACCACGCTTTTGGTCATCCGACCGTGAGTCATGTTGGGCCTCAAGAGACAGATGATGCCATAAAAGAAGATGTCGTTGAATTTGCTTTGAATTGGGCTATGTTATTTTCTAGTCTTAACTCTGGATAGTACTCATATATTTTGACCAGGGCCATACCCCATATCGATTCAATGCTAGGTAGTCCCTCTCTAAGGTAGCAACATATACCACATAGGAGTTCATATAGAACCTCCCAGTTGTTGAAAGTTGTTGAAGCTTGCTCTGAGATTGTGCTGCTGATAATCTCTCCCCATTCGAAATGTTGATCAGGAACATTTTTACTCATGGTTTTAAATAATTGAGCATCCACTTGTGAAAGTAATGGGCATCAAGAAGCCCAAACACCCTACTCAGGAAAGTGATGGTGTCACTCAGCTCCTCTAAAAATTCACTGCGATGAATGACTTGTGGCCACCTACTTGTTACCTTCTTGTTCTTGAGGTACACCTCATTCATCAATTGCATGCATTTGTCTTTGTTTTCGTTCCATGTCTTCATGTAGTCCTCTTGGCTTACCACTACAAAATTTCGGTGGTGAGGGATACCCAACATGATCTCAAAATGCCGGGCAGTGAGGTTGATTATTACCTCACCCTTCTCATTTTCGACACATCTTGTGTCCTTATTGTAACAATGGCCCACCAACATCATGAACTCATTGTTGATTGCACTTACGGGGATCCCTGCAGCAAAGTGCAGACCACTGCCAACCAATTTATCCATCCATGGGCTACCTGTGACCTTCTTGGTTCTGGCCCAGAAGTCCTCCATGTCAATGTGCCCGAGTTCTAAATCTCTGATATCTAGATCACATTCTATAAGAGATTCAAGCATCCTGACCCTTTGGTATTTATATTTCATTTCTTCTTCTGTTAGCTTGGCTTTACCCTTGGACTTAGTTGGCTTCTTACTCGATGAAGACATGTGTGGATCTGAGTTCAGTTGTTGATCTGCAAGAAGAATCAGGGAAGTCCATCACAGAAGAGCCATGTTAGCTATTAAGTCGTCCATCAAAGCTTACGAATGAAAAGTTATCAATTTACAAGCCTCTGGGTGCAAGGCGTAGTTCTACTACTAGGCTGCAGGGGTCTCAGAAAAGCAAGGTGCACTTTGGGAAAGTGTTGCATGGGAGAAAATAATGCCAAAAGGGGCACAGGGCGGGGAAAGGCTACACACAACATTCAAATGTTGGTGTCGAGGGACGTGCGCTTGCACCATTAGAAGTCCTTTTAAGTGGGGCATAGATATGGTTGGTGTTGTAAGGTCCCAGGATGTGCCATTGGCGTAGATGTGGTAGATGCTGCATGAGAGTGAGGTGCACCAAGGGTTTAGTTTACGCAGTGTGGGAAAGGTTTGCACAACATGCAGTGTTGTTGTTATTGTTTTAGCGCCAGCGCTTGCTGCCTTGGGAAATTTATAATTTTTATAAGGTGCGGGAAATGTTTATCTGCTTGAAAGGATAGTGCACTGTGGCATAATTGTGTTTGGTGTAACAAGAATGGATCTTGCGTTGAAGGAAAAATAGTGGGTTTGATTTGTAAAAATTTCATGATTTTCATTCTTTTGGCTTGGATTTTGATGGCAAGGGGGAAAACCCAGCAAATCAGGGAATAAGGGCCAAATGAGTTTGAGTTGTTTCATGGCAGAGGTCTTCTAGATTTGTAGATCTTGGAAGGAGGATGGAGAATGGTTTGAAGTGGGTTGCACAAAATATATTGGGATTGTGTTATCTTCTTAGGTTCATTGTTTATTAACAATCCTAACCACCTAAACCAACATAGAAACCACAAAAAATCCACAAGAAGGGCAAGGACCACTTACTAGGAATATATAATGATAAAGGAGATGATGTGGGATCCATGAATGTGACAAATGGCAACACGCAGGGCTGATAAGAACGCTGACAAGTATAGAGGAATAACTTTTTCACATTTTTTGAATTGTGAAAATGACAGTTAGACGCGCCTATATATAGCAAAAGGTGTAATAAATGTGCCACCAACTTTTTCTATGGTGCACTTAGGGAGATGTTAACACGAAGAGATTTGCACCATAGCGTAGCTTTGGAAGTGTTGACACTACGTTTTCAGCGCCTTGGCGCACCATTGAGGGGCGTAACATTTGGAGTGTTAACACTTTGAAGAATGTGCCAAAGGAAAGGAGGGCACGTAGTTTTGGTAAATGTAACACTAATGAAAATTGTGCCCAACCCAAAAAGGTTGAAAATGACCAAGTTCTAAAAACTAGATTTTCGGAAAGGGATTTTATGCCATTCCAATGCTAAGAGACCTCAACGGGAACCAAAATAGAAATTTTGGTATGGTTACCTGTGAAATTGCCCTTGTCAATTTTACAGGATAACAACTGGCTCTTTCTGGGGACTATCTTTGAGTGAAGTTTAAGGGGAGAGAATCCCAAATCAACATGTGCCTATCCATTGGGTTACAGAGTCAAAAACAAGGGCGACAAAAAAAAAAAGGAAAACACACAACCAACAGGAAGCAAACACACGCCAAGAAACAACACACAACTAAAGAAAACAAACTGTACAAAGAAGAGAGCAAGCTCTACTTCTTGAATATTTTGAGATGTTGCCCGCTATAGGGGAGTGGGAGCTTGGTTCCATCTAGATATGAGAGATAGAAGCTATTCTCTCCATTGAGCTGCTTGATCTTGAAAGGCCCTCTCCAAAGAGATTCAATTTCCCGTGCATGCCCTTTGGCTCTCTTTGCTTGTCCCATAAAAGGACGAGATCTCCCATCCAAATCCCTCTACTTAGCCTTTTTATCAAACAGTCTCTTGACTTGATTCTGATGTTCGGTGATCCTGTCGACCACTCTTACTCTCTTTTCTTCAAGTTCTGTTAGATACATGATCCTCTTTTCAAGAGAATTATGGAAAGTCTCATCTTCGATCGCTCGTGCCAAGCGTAGAGCAGGGAGTTCCATAGAAATGGGGAGCTCAACGTCGATTCCATATAATACTTGAAAAGGTGACATATCGAGAGACCTCTTCAGAGTAATACAGTCTACCCACAAAGCATCATACAATGACTTGTGTCAGGACCAGCTGATTTTCATCGACTAGCTTCGTATGATGGTCACTAGGTTCTTATTACTAGATTCTACCTGACCATTTCCTTGGGGGTAATAATCCGAGGCATGGGCCAAGGTTATCCGTATTCATAGCAAAAACCGATAACTTCCGAGGAGAAGTTGGAAGCATTATCAACAACTATCTTGTGTGGGATGCCAAATCTCACGATGATATTTTCTTTGATGAAGTTGCAAACAACTTCAGAGGTGGCATTCTTGACAGGTATGGCCTCCACCCATTTGGTGAAGTAATTTGTTGTTGTTAGGACATAATTATGTCTGGCACTTGACTGGGGATGTAGTGCTTCGATAAAGTTAATTCCCCATTTCCTGAATGGCTCGTCAATAATGATGGGCCTGAGGGGAAAAGTAGCCAATTTTGGCTTGCCAAAAACTATTAGCAGAGCTCACATTTCGCTACCCAAGTGGTTGTATCTTGAAATAGTGTTGGCTAGTAGTGCCTGGCCGGATGATCTTATGTGTTGTTACGATGAGGAGAAGTGACCGCCGCAGGCCGAGTCATGAAAAATTTCAAGAAATTTGATCTGTTGCGGTTTATCAATGCATCGCAAGAAGATGCCATCAATACCACGCTTGTATAAACCGTCATCCCATATGACATATCTAGCTACCCTGATCCTTATAGTCCACTTCTCCTTTGAAGTTAGATGAGCTGGACACTCACCATAAGTGAGAAAGAAAGTGATATCGGAATACCACTCATCGCTTGGTCGCAACAAATAGAACCATAGGCAGAGAATCAACTTTCTTCAATTTACCCTGCGCTCTGTCGATGCAATCATCTTTCTCTTTGGGGACCTCTGAATCTTTGTTTTCAGCCATAAGCTGACATAGGCCCTTACCTCTTACTAGCTTGGTTGGTTTTATGTCTAGATCATACTCTTGGACCTTTGTGATCCAATTCCCTCGTAAGCTTCCTAACTCCTGTTGAGTTAGGATAGACTTAACTGTCGTGTTAGGAACCAACACTACTGTATGAGAGTTTAGGATGTAGTACTGGAAGTTCTTGACTGCTTTGACTACTGTGAAGGCATGCTTTTCTAACTGAGACATCTTCAATTCATGAAGTTTGAGAGGGGAGCTCATGAAAGTGATTGGAGATTCAACATCCTCGAGTTCTTTTGCATTAAGATGGCTGATACAGTATGCACAGATGCATAACTATACATGATAAAATCCTTGGAGAAGTCGGGACATACCAGGATGGGTGCATGGGAAACGAGGCTTTTATATCCTCGAATGACACCTTTCCTTCTTCACTCCACCGGAAATTTTGTGACCCTTTCATCATATTTGATATGTGATGAGTCTTTTCAGATGAAGTCGGGAACAAAGCATCTAAGAAAATTCACCTTTCCAAAGAAGGAGTGAACACTAGTCTTGCTTGTGGGTAAGGTAAGGCTCTGAATATCCTTAACCCTTTCGACATCTATCTTTATTCCTTCCTTGCTGACAACGTGTCCCAAGCAACTTTCCTTCAGTGACCCCGAAAATAGACTTTTTTGGATTTAGGGAAATCCGTGTTCTCGGCATCTAATCAATACTTGCTCCAAATGATCACAGTGATCACTTCACTTTTTAGAGAACACAGTTAAGTCATCTAGATAAACTATGATGACCTTTCCCATCATACCTTTGAATGCGAAGTCCATTGCTCGTTGAAAGGTGGCACCAGCATTGGTCAAGCCAAAAGGCATCCTGTTGTAGGTGAATGTGCCCTAGGGAGTAGTGAATGCTTGTTTTGAATTGGTCTTCAGGTGAGACCTCAATCTGATTATAGCCCAAAAACCATCAAGCATGGACAACATCTCTAAACCGGTTACTACCTACATAGAACTTGATCCATTATGGGCAGCGGTAGTTGTCCTTCAATGCCTGATTCAGATTGTGAAAATCTACGCATATGTGTATCTCGTCATTCTTCTTTCATACTGGTATAATGTTTGCGACCCAAGTACTATGATGGATAGGAAAGATAATCCTCGCATCCAACATCTTCTGTATTTCCACCTGGATGGTACCCGAGATCTTGGGGTTATAGTGCCTCTGTTTCTGGCGAAAGGGTTTGACATCATCTTTTAATGGGATGTCATGTTGAATGTCCTTAGGCTTGAAAGACTTCAGATCGGCATAAGACCATGCCAATACATCCATATATTTCTTCAACAATTTGAAAAACTTCCACTTTTCCTTAGGTGTACAACATTTCCCAATGTTCACAAACTGCGGATGTTCCACAGTACCCAGGTTGACCGATTCGGTCTCTGGAGAGGAGTTAGGGTCATCTTGTCACTTCTTCTTGACAAAACGATCATGTTTGTCAAACAATCACTCTAGAGAGACTAAACCCTTTGGGATTTTATTTCCCTTGAGCTGACATATGCCATCACCTTCTTTTGATTCATTTTCTTGACCAACGATAGATTCACGACATGCAGAAGTAGATCCCTCAAAATGAAGCTTATTGAAGTTATCTATTTTTTCTAGAAAAGAAACAAGCTGATTGTCATCATTGAATACCTGCTAGTGCTGAGAATTATCTGGCACGCTTGGGTGGAAGACTACCTCAATGGTATATGTGTCTGTTTTCAACCCTGGGTGAGGGAGCATAAGAGATGTTGAGATGGCCAATGAATCGGCCATGTCATTCTGAGCTCTTGGAACAAATTTTATTGAGAAAGCATCAAATTCCTCAATGTTGTCCCATACTGCGTTGTGGTAGTGCCTGAGTCTATCATTCTTTACCTGGTACACCCCTTTTATCTGGTTGATGATCAGTTCAGCATCACCCTATGCTCTTAGATTCTTGATTCCTCTTTCCTTTGCAGCTTGCATGCCGAGCAACAAAGATTCATACTCAACATGTATTGTTTGTATTGAAAAACTACAATTTGAAAGAAAGAGGGAAAATCTCTTCTTCAGGGGATATTAGGACAGCTCCAGTGCCACATCCACTTGTTGCACAACTGCCATCAAACTGCAGTGTCCATATCTTGTTAAGGTCCTCCTCCTAGATGAGAACATCCATTTTATCAGACTCAGTGGATAAGAAGTAATTCCCCATCCTTGATGATTTGAAGAGAATTTGGGCTTTGGGGTCATCAGAATTGGTGACTAGGTACTTCTTTTGTGATTCAGGCTCCAATGTCTACATTACACCCTTGATGGGGATTCTAGCTTTGGACCAGTCCATATGAATCTCTCCACCAACTTCTCTACAAAAGCTTCTTCCTAGTAGAATTCCATATGCCATTGGGATATCAGCAATGAGGATGGTCATCTTCACCCTTTTCTCTAGGAATGCTACAAATGTGAACTGTGTGTCTTTGATCTGACCAATTAATGGAACCTATTTGGTTTCCATGGAGTAACATCTGCCAAAAGGCTTGGTAAGAGTGAGGCCCAAAGCATGAGCGACCTTCACCGGCATGACATTATCGGAAGCCCCATAATCAATTATGCAGTTGCTTAGTTTGTGACCATTGATTAGGAGGGAGAGATAAAAAGGTTCAATTTTTCCTGATGTGGAAGTCGAGGCAACATTTATGCGAGATGCAGGAGGAGTGGAAAGGATTCCTTTTGGGGAGACAGGAGAGGGGATGGACAGCTTGGCTTTGGATATACTTGTCAATCTTACAAGCTGCTCAGGGTTAGACTGAAGATATTCAGCTTCAGACATTTGAATCTTGGTCTTTTTAGCATGATCGACTATGTCGAATGTGACCAAGGGTTGCGTTGATGAAGGAATGAGTCCCTCACTTCACGATGGTAGGGTAGGGTTACTGGTCTTTATGGAAACAGAAGAAGGCTGATTTGGAGGAGAGATGGGAGGAAAAGATTTCTTCATAAAAGGCTTAATAGGAGGTTGAGCAGGAAGAGGATTACCTCTTTTAGCAATGGTTGGAGGCGTGTTCGACACAACCTTCTCTTTTTGTATCCTGGCAGCAACTTCTGCTTCTTTTCCTTGGGAGCGGGTGAAAACAACATATGATTGTCCACTTACATACCCTTGGGTACCCTCTTCTTCATCAGACTCTTCATCTTCAAATTCCATATACCCGATTGTAGAGTCCAGTTGGTTCACCGACATCTTGATCATCTTCACCTTGTGATGAAGGTTCTTCATAAATTTTCTCCTCTTCTTCGATCTCGACCAGGGCATTGACCGGAGGAGCCTCAAGTGCCAACCGTGGAGTAGCTGCAGGCAAACACGGCCTTTGTGGGGCGTTGTTGGGAGTGAAGTTTCTCCGTGGGATATCCCGGTATGGAGTGTTAGGAGAAGCTTGAGCTAATTACTTCTTTAATGCGAGCAAGTCATTTTCCATCTTCTGGAATGCCGGATCTGATGAAGTGGCTTGAGAAGGAGTTGAAGCCTTAGGTTTGGATGGCTCTCATTTTAACTCGCTAGATATAAGTAGGTTGTCTTCTATCCGAATGGCCATAGCTTGAGCGAGGACTAAGGTGGTGATTTGTTCTTGTAAGAGTAAGAAACTTACTCTTGAGCTCATGGCATTCACAAAGAAACACTTTTGATTTTCTAGTGTTGGCAACATGGTAGGTGGCACACGGTTAATCAACGAATTGAAATGCAGGTGATAAAATTGCGCATGGTTTCATTGGCTTCCTTCTTCGGTGAGTGATCTTTGACAGTAACGCAAATGTGTCCTCTGAAGGCTTATACCTGTCTTCAAACGTAGTTCGTAATGTGGCCCAACTGGTGATAGATCCGGCCGGCAAGTGTTGGAACCACTCTGTTGCGGTCCTTGCAAGGTCTCTAGAAAGAGGTGTACTGACACGTCTTCATGGGTCACATCTAGGATGTTGCATGACATAATGAATGCAGATATATGTGAATCCATGCTTTGATTTCCACTCCCATCAAATCTTGGGAAATTCTTGCGGTTTCCATGAGGGAGTGCGTGAACTGGATGTGGTAATGTGAGAGGGCCCATAACGTTTCCCCATGGTACTGCCATTTGA
Source organism: Taxus wallichiana var. yunnanensis (assembly GCA_018340775.1). Taxonomy (NCBI): domain Eukaryota; kingdom Viridiplantae; phylum Streptophyta; class Pinopsida; order Cupressales; family Taxaceae; genus Taxus; species Taxus wallichiana. The sequence goes on along the minus strand of CM031237.1, from coordinate 912,508,641 downwards.
AAATCTGGAAAGAGGATGCGAGCCGGAAGTGTAGTTCCACTGAGTAATAGAGCACTGCAAAGGGATGTGGAGGCTCCTTGTGAAAATGGTTCTTTCGTGGGGCGAGGCACTTCTGGCTAACCGATCAGCTGAACTCAGCGATGAGAAGCATGTTGGTGTAATACTGAAGTTGTGCCTTTGAAGTAGATCAAAAATAGGATCAACTTCTCCATGAGCTCTCCTACTACGGGTAAATGGCTCACCCGCCAGTGTATCTTTTCAGATCTATAGTGATTTTTAGAGCAGATTTATGAAACTCTTTTTGTTTGTACTTGCTGATTTTCTGATTTTTTTGACAAAAATCAGCAGCATGTACTTTCCTAAATATTTAATTTTATCCCTCTTTTGAAAACCGATTGCGGTTTAATGACAAAGATTAATGAGGATAAAATAATGGTTAACTTAGTAAGCTGATTTTCGGATCTTAGATTTGACTTTTTGCAAGGGTTTGAAAATATTTGTAAAACTATCAGAATCTCAGATCTATGGAAATATACGGGTTTCTATAAAAACTCATGAACTAAAGGTTTCTAACTAGTCCAGATCTATGGATCTCTTAAGAAAATTTTTAGTTTGGGTCACTTTTGCAAAAAAATTGGATTTTAAGCAAAGAGTTAAGATTTGCAAATAGGTAGTGATTTTTATAGTTTTATCTATTTTCTTAGTCACCCCAGCAGCTTTAAAAATGTTAGTGTCTTTTAGCTGACATAACACTCATAGAGATCTGGTTCTTTCCCAGTAACGAGTCACCAAAAACTGTTGGTCTGAAAATCATCGGGTGGGCAGATCTATGGATAGACAGGCCAACAGTGTGCAAGGCATAGCCCCTCTTTGAGACAGCAAAGTGAAACTGGTTTATTGTTATTCTACCAGCAGGAATCTATGTAAGTCTTACAATATTCTACCTTCAGGGGGTTTTAGGATCTCATCCCGGTGGAATTAGTTCCGATGAAGAACAAAAAGGAATGAAAAAAGGAATAGAAGAGAGGTGGGTCTGAAGGGAGAAAAGAAATGAATTCCAAAGTAGAAAGGTCAGAGGGTTTATGTTTTAGGCTGGTAGTAAACAGAGCCAAACTTACTCACATAAACAAACAAAGCAACACTGATAAACAAATGACAAAATATACGTGAATCCAACAGAATAAGCATGCAGATCTAACTTAAGAAAGATCTAACACGTAACATAGGAATTCAACACAAAGTCTCAATTTTGTATTAATAATGTTCTATTACAAGAAAGCTCAAAGTCTTTCTCTCCTCACTCTATTTTTCATACAAATTTTCTCACCACTGAATACTACAAGTATCCAAGTATTTATAGAAGGAGAAGGAGAAAGAAGGCAAAAAGGAGCCAACAACTATTTACAAAATATCTAAAAGTCAAATGTTGACTTTAGGGCAATTTTGTGGATGACAACATCTCATGGTGCAACATGGATGATGTCATCATTTGTGCCAACATTCTTTTAAATATTTTTACAAAAATGGGATTTATCCCAGGAGGAAGGAACCTATTTGTCGTCATCCCTTGGCTGGAAAGGAGTGTCCTGTTTCTACTCAGAGAGAGGAAATGTGAAACTGAGCTCGATACTCCATGAACTTGTTGACCATTGCTTGAAGTTGATCTTGAGTTGACCCTTGGTGTGATCCCCGATGACTTCACAAGTTTCCCATTCATCTCTAAGTCTTTCCGGGAGTTTGAAGTATTCATTACCTACCTCCATCAGGTATCCAACAAAGTCGTGGTAGGCTAGAAGGTTGTTGATAGATTCTTTATCAAAAGTGGCCTCTGATGCTAAACCCTGCGACATGATTTCCTTGAAAATATGAATAGTATCATCTACCTTCCTCAAGGTGTATGATGGGTGAAAAACCTAGAGACATCCTTAAGACAATCTGCTCCATTTGATGCATTGCATCCAGGGATTCCTCCTTGATTTTGTCTATTTTTTCCAAGACAAACTCCATCTGGTCAACCCGATAGTCTAAAGTAGCAAGGACTTTGTTGGGTGCTCGCGGGTGATCAAAAATGCCAAATTTCACCAAGTCATCGACCACCGGCGGTCAGCATCTTCTGGAATGTCTCATGTTATAACCTGGCATGGTCCAACTCTTTAGAGATAGGTCCTGCTATTTCCTGGAGTTCCTTGTTAGCTTGATCTATATTTTGATAAAGCTCTGTGAACTTTGTAATCACTTCCTCACTATCTTTGAGGATCTGCTCTCTCTAGGTGGACACTGCTATACCTTGCTCACCAATCTTGGCGTACTCATTTATCTTCTCCTGACTAAGAACTTCAGGAGGGTCGGCGATAGTCATAGGAGGGGCATTGCCCATCTTTTGCAGGGCTTGGAGAAGATGCTTGTTTTGCTCTTTTAATATTCTCTTCTCTTCCTTTACTTCTTGAAGCTTCTTGCAAAGGGCATCCACTACGGATAAGGCTTCTCCTTGTAGGCTCTCTGATGATGTTCCCATCATGACTGAGTCACTATAAAATATGTAGGAGACAAATCTTCTTTCTTCTTTGTGAGATCAGGGTATGCGATCTCCATAACCCTTTCACCTGAAGCACTTTGAGAGAAGTGGGTTATAGCTTTTTTCTTCTTAGGCCCTTTAGCCGGAATAATGAGAAGTCCATAGGTGCAATAGGGACTTTCCTCTTGTGTTGGCTCAGGTGTTCGAGATCCATTCTGGACTTAAGGGAGTGGGACCAGAGGAAGAGGAGGAAACAGGGGGTGGAAGAAGGAGCAACTATAGTGGACACGGGAAATGTGTCGAGACACTTGGTGGTGGCATCGAGAAAGAAGCCAACACTCCAATGCTCATGGGGGTAGGAGTGACTGCAGGAGAGGAAACCGTGGGGGCGGAAGGGATCTGAGAGATGAGGGAAGAAATGTTGGGGGAAATCCATGAGGGAAGAGAAGATGGAGGAAGAGGAAGGGGGAATGGTAGAAGACGGGGAGAAGACACAACCAAAGGAGTGGTTGGTTGAGCGACATGAGGAGGGGAAGGAGGAGCGGGAGATGGGATGGTGGGAACCTCACCAGTTGTAGTAGTGGTAACATCCTGAGTGGATGTGCCCGTTGGAGCACTTACCGCTTCTTCTTCTCCTTGGGGATATTAGGCTTACTACCTGCTCCTCGGCGGCGGAAGGAGGGCTCTCAGGAATTTCCTCTTGAGCAGTGCTTGTCTCTCCCTCTTTATCTTTTCCTTTTCCTTTAGGAAAGTGCTTGACTTGGTGGGTGCATTACCCAAGGGAGACATGGTAAAGTCTACTCCAAGGTAGATGAGACCATTTTTCTTGCACCAATGCTCAGTGCGCTATAGAGTGCCTTTGACCCTTTCCTCAATAGTCTGAGGTGCCTTGTTTCTATCAATTTCAGCAAATGGCCAATTGTCCCCATCCGTGTCTAGATAAACCTGATCAACTTCTTGATCAGTTGCTTGGAAACCCTTTGGGACGATGGCCACACCATATTGAATGATCTCTGCATCAGGCTAGGCGGGAGTGATCCTTTCGTCTGAGCTTGACTTCATGATATAGATCGATGTAGATATCTTCGATCTGAGGGACGTGAATTGGATCGATCTTTGCTCTTGGGAGGAAATCACAAGGATCAAAGGTTGGCCTCAATGGGAAATTATGCTTCAAATTGAGCAATTCAAGCTCTGTAAACATCTCCCGGGCTTTGCTCTATGAAGTGCAGGTGTACCTACCCACTTGTGAGGGGGAATGGAGTCCCACCCTTCTTCCTTTTCAAACATTTCTCATGGTACGTGATGAGCTATCTAGAAAGCTCCAACAGGATCAGCTTGGGTCCCACATACCTTGGCAATTTGGTGGGCTCTCCCAAGAAGTTAACGGCTCTGAGATAGGTGAAAGTGGGGAATTACGTGAATAACACTCCCCACTTCTCTGTGGTAGTGACCACGCTTTTGGTCATCTAACCGTGAGTCATGTTGGGCCTCAAGAGACAGATGACACCATAGAAGAAGATGTCGTTGACTTTGCTTTGAATTGGGCTATGCTATTTTCTAGTCTTAACTCTGGATAGTACTCATATATTTTGACTGGGGCCATACCCCATATCGATTCAATGTTGGGTAGTCCCTCTCTGAGGTAGCAACATATACCACATAGGAGTTCATATAGAACCTCCCAGTTGTTGAAAGTTGTTGAAGCTTGCTCCAAGATTGTGCTTGATAATCTCTCCCCATTCGAAATGTTGATCAGGAACATTTTTACTCATGGTTTCTAAATACCTGAGCATCCACTTGTGAAAGTAATGGGCATTGGGAAGCCCAAACACCCTGCTCAAGAAAGTGATGGTGTCACTCAGCTCCTCTAAAAGTCACTACGATGAATGACTTGTGGCCACCTGCTTGTTACCTTCTTGTTCTTGAGGTACACCTCATTCATCAGCTGCATGCATTTGTCTTCATTTTCATTCCATGTCTTCATGCAGTCCTCTTGGCTTACCGCTACAAAATGTCGGTGGTGAGGGATACCCAACATGATCTCAAAATTCCAGGCGTGAGGTTGATTATTACCTCACCCTTCTCATTTTCAACACATCTTGTGTCCTTATTATAACAACACCCACCAACATCATGAACTCATTGTTGATTGGCTTACGGGATCCCTGCAGCAAAGTGCAGACCACTGCCAACCAATTTATCCATCCATGGGCTACCTGTGACCTTCTTGGTTCTAGCCCAAAAGTCCTCCATGTCAATGTGCCCGAGTTCTGAATCTCTGATATCTAGATCACATTCTACAAGAGATTCAGGCATCCTGACCCTTTGGTATTTATATTTCATTTCTTCTTCTATTAGCCTTGGCTTTACCCTTGGACTTAGTTGGCTTCTTACTCGATGAAGACATGTGTGGATCTGAGTTCAGCTATTGATCTACAAGAAGAATCAGGAAGTCCATCATAGAAGAGCCATGTTAGCTATTAAGTCATCCATCAAAGCTTACAGAATGAAAAGTTATCAATTTACAAGCCTCTGGCACAAGGCGCAGTTCTACTGTAGGCTGCAGGGTCTCAGAAAAGCAAGGCACACTTTGGGAAAGTGTTGCATGGGAGAAAACAACACCAAAAGGGGCGCAGGGTGGGGAAGGCTACACACAACATTCAAATGTTGGTGTCGAGGGACATGCACCTATGCCATTAGAAGTCCTTTTAAGTGGGGCATAGATATGGTTGGTGTTGCAAGGTCCCTAGGATGCATCATTGGCACGTAGATGTGGTAGATGCTTTGCATGAGAGTGAGGTGCACCAAGGGTTTAGTTTGCGTGGCACGGGGGAAAGGTTTACACAACATGCAGTGTTGTTGCTATTGTTTTAGTGCTAGCGCTTGCACCTTGGGAAATTTATAATTTTTATAAGGTGCGGGAAACATTTATGCTGCCTAGAAGGACAGTGCACCTGTGGCGTGACTGTGTTTGGTGTAACAAGAATGGATCTTGCACTGAAGGAAAAATAGTGGGTTTGATTTGTAAAAATTTCATGATTTTCACTCTTTTGGCTTGGATTTTGATGGCAAGGGGGAAAACCCAGCAAAGCAGGGAATAAGGGCCAAATGAGTCTGAGTTGTTTTGTGGTAGAGGTCTTCCAGATTTGTAGATCTGGAAGGAGGAAGAGAACGGTTTGAAGTGGGTTGCACAAAATATATTGGGATTGTGTTATCTTCTTAGGTTCATTGTTTATTAACAATCCTAACCACCTAAACCAACATAGAAACCACAAAAAATCCACAAGAAGGGAAAGGACCACTTACCAGGAATATATAATGATAAAGGAGATGATGTGGGATCCATGAATGTGACAAATGGCAACACGCAGGGTGCAGCAGGACACGACAAGTACAGAGGAATAACTTTTTCACATTTTTGAATTGTGAAAATGATAGGTCGGATGCGCCTATATATAGCAAAAGGTGTAATAAATGCACCACCAACTTTTTCTATGGTGCACTTAGGGAGATGTCGACACGAAGAGATTTGTGCCATAGCGCAGCTTTGGAAGTGTCGACACTGCGTTTTCAGCGCCTTGGTGCACCATTGAGGGGCACAACATTTGGAGTGTTAACACTCTGAAGAATGTGCCAAAGGAAAGGAGGGGCGTAGTTTTGGTAAATGTAACGCTAATGAAAACTACGCCCAACCCAAAAAAGGTTGAAAATGACCAAGTTCTAAAAACTAGATTTTCCGGAAAGGGATTTTATGCCATTTTGAACGCTAAGAGACCTCAACGGGAACCAAAATGGAAATTTTGGTATGGTTACCTATGATGCTAAGCATGATTCTAGTAGCCTTAAGTCATCCATTAGGCATGGAGTCTATATTGGAATCCTAAAAGTGATTTGATATTTTATGATACATCCCAAAATCTCCTTGAGCATAGCTGATCTTGGACCTCCTTAGAATGCTATGCATGAAGCATACTAAAATTGTTAACTGCTTGACATCTATGGAGCATTGCAAAATTTTGAATGAGGTAGATCATGAAACTCTTATGGAAACCTTAAACCTTCCTTCTCCTTGACACCTTCTAATGATGAAACAATGTGCAAAACAACACAAGACAAAACAACGAGGAAAACAAAAAAAAACAATATAGAACAACAATATGGATAATCACTTGGAGGAAAACACCTAACTAAACTATACGAGTGGGTGGAACGCTTCTCAAAAACAAGCTTTGAGATGTATCCCATTCACATGAATGGACAATTCTTCTCCATTTATCCTAGATAAACAAAATGAATTCTCCTCTTTGACTCGTGATGATGTATGGCCCACTCTAGAGAGTGTCAAACTTGGCATGCTTGCCTGGTTTGGCCCTATCTTCATCCCATTTGAGGACTAGATCTCCCTCTTGAAAACACCTGTCAGATGCCTTTTTGTCAAAAGATTTCTTAACCTGAGCCTGATGTTGCTCCAAATTCTTCATAGCCTTGTTCCGTACTTCCTCTAACTCCATGAGTTCAACAAACCTTATTGTCAGAGGATCACTCTCCATAACTTCAAGTTGATGAGCTAACTCCAAAGAAGGTAACTCCAAGGAGAGTGGAAGTTTTGCTTCCCTTCCATATACAAGCACAAAAGGAGAATTCCCTATGGCCCTTTTAGGTGTGATCCAATCTGCCCATAAGGTGGTCTTAAGCTGTGTATGCCAAGTCCTCTTGTTAGTTTCCATCGTGCACTTAATAATCCTTATGAGGTTTTTGTTACTAGACTCAACCAATCCGTTTCCTTACAGATAGTAATTAGATGAAGTCTTGAGGTAGACCCCATTTTTAACAGCCCATTCACTCAACTTCATACCAAGAAAATCCATCGCATTTTCTAAAATGACTATAAAAGGAACACCAAACCTTGTCATTATACCTTCCAAAAAATCCAAAACTACCTTTTCATTGCTCTCTTTTAATATTACTGCCTCTGTCCATGGAGTAAAATAGTCTATTGCAGTAAGGACCCATTTATGTCCATCATTGGATGGAGGATTAATCATTCTGATGAAGTCCAATACCCATTGAACAAAGGGTTGATCCACTGGAATTGGATGCAGTGGAAGAGCTATCAACTTCTACTTGCCTGTGAAATAGGCACTCTTTACATCTCCTCAACCAGAGATGGTCATCTTTGAATAAATCTACCCAATAGTAATCGGCTCTCATGATCTTGGTAGAAGTTTTTCATGTAGAGTAATGTCCTTGAGATAGGCCATTATGAAACTCTTCTAATATCTTACTCACTTGTTCCGATCTTACGCACTGAAGGAGGACACCATTCAAATTTTTCGAAAGAGAACATTATCTACCAAAACATATGGAATAGATTGAAGATGGAAATTCCGTCTTTGGTTTTTATCCATGTTCACAGGATATACTCCTGAGAAGAGGAAATTCTTCATTTTGGATAACCAGTCAACTTGATCATCACTCTCATCAGTGTTTAGGAGCATTGTATCCTCATCACCTTTTGATTCCATGTCTACAGCAAGTTTTGGCACAAACCTTTACCTCTGAAAAGTTTGGTAACCTTGATATGTACATCATACTCCATCACCTTTGTGATCCATCCAACGCATGCTTCTTGTTCATCTCTTTGTTTAAAAAAAACTCCTTAATGCCTGGATGAGACACCATCAGATGAATTTTGTTGTTGGAAAACATGTGCTTGAATTTCTTCAAAGCTTGAATAACCGCAAAGACCTATTTTTCAATAAATGAGTATTTGAGCTCATAGTCTTTGAGGGATTGAATGAAGAAAGCAATTGGCTACTCCATCAGATCATCATTTTACTGGGTGAGGATCCCTGAAATGCTCTCTTGACCTACAAAAGCATAAAGGATAAAGTCTTTATCAAACTTGGGGTTTACCAACATGGGAGCTTGAGAAATTTCCATTTTGATGGCTTCAAATCTCTCTCATCCTTCCTTTGTCCATGAGAATGGCATGTTTTTCTTCAGCATGGATGTCAGTGGTTTAGCCAATGTCATGAATTGAGGGATGAATCTCCACATGAAGTTTATCCTTCCCAAAAGACTCTAGATACCCTTCTTATGACTTAGGAGAGATAAATACATAATCAAACAAATCCTAGATGGATCGATTAACATTCCTTCCACTAAAACAACATGCCCCAACAACTTTCCCTCATGTATTGTAAAAATACACTTCTTGGGATTAAGTGAAACCCCAAATTCCCTACACCTTCAGAAAACCTTCCTTAGATGCACGATGTGATTGTCTACATGCTTAGAATATATAGTTATGTCATCTAGGTAAACCAAGATGATATCATTGATTAGTCCTTTAAACGCCATGTCCATGGCTCTTTGGAAAGTAAATTAGCCACGGCATTGGACAATCAAACGAAAATTTTTTGTAGGCATACGTGCCCCACTTGGTAGGAAATCCATTTTGATTGTAACCCAAATATCCATCGAGCAAAGAAAATATTTGAGCTCCTACCACCATTTGAAGGATCTACTCCATTGATGCAAGAGGATAATGGTCTTTCAAAGACACATGATTCAAAACCCTGAAATCTACGCACAACCTAATTTATTTGTTCTTCTTCCTCACGGGAACTAGATTGGCTACCCAAGAGGAGTGCTTGATGGGGAAAATAATATAGGCCTCGATGAGTTTGGTTAGATCCTTTCTCATTAGTGGCTCAATTTGGGATTAATCAGCCTATGTTTCTAGTGAACTGGCTTGGCATTAGGATCCAATTCGATGGTATGTTATGCTAGACCTAGATCAAAACCACGTAGGTCTTTATAGCTCCATGCAAAGATGTCGTGATACTCTTGACAAATTTTGATGAAAGCTTCTTTCTCTTGAAGTACACACTTTTCCAATCTTCAGAAACTTCTCATGCGCTACCTCAACTTCCTCAAAATATTCTTCTTTGACCACCATGTTAGAGCTTTATCTTTTGGCTTGATCATCTGAATTAAAAATGGATTCCAGAGTGACTAAGCCTTTTGGTAGTTTGTTTCTTTTCAATTGTATAATTTTATCACCATATGACTCTTGCAACCTATCCTGATTTCTTGTAGCAAACTCCGCCTCTTCTTATAGGAAAAGGACAATTTGTTTGTCACTATCAAACACTTGCTAGCTACTCACATTATCAAGGAATGTAGGTTGAACCACCATTTTAAAAATTTCTTCCCTTCTTTCATGAAATCAATAGGTATGTCATATTGCGAGCCAATTATAGCAAGCCTATCAGCATCTTGATTCTAATTTCTAGGAACTACGTGGATTCCAAAAGCTTTGAAATCCTCAATCAAGTCCTAGAATCAGTTCTTGTATGATCTTAAAATATAATTCTTGGATGCACTACGTGACGTCACTTGATGGAAAACTAACTCACTATCTCCAAAAATAGTAAGGGCTTTGATCCCCTTCTTTTGGGCTAGTTGAATTCCTTGTACAAGGGCCTCATATTTAGCAACATTGTTAGTGCAATTGAATTACAACTGGAAATATGAGAAGTACTTATCTCCCTCTGGATAAATTAACATAACACCAACACTAGATCCATCAAAGAATGATTGCCACATTCCTTCCGATTCACTTGGTTTTTTGATGAGTTACGGTATGATTGTATCTTCTTCATGAATACAATATGTACCCAATCATGTTTCTTCCAAAAGTAATAAACCAGCTTCTTCTTCTTACGCCAATACATCGTGTAGGGATCATATTAATGATATCCACTTACTTCATCTAGCACAATATCGGGGACTTCTTCAACGAGAGTGGTTGGTTCATGATCAACATATTCTTCTTCCGGATCTCTGATGGTGTAATTCCCATTTATATGACTAGTAGTGTAGGATTCTACATGATTGTGGAAGATTGGTTCCGCCCTTATAGTCACTTTGGTTCTGTATCGAGTCCTAAGAATCATATGTGACCAATTAGCTGATAGATAACCACCCATCTTGGTAGTGAAATATCATGATAGGAAGATGGTGAAGAGAGGAGGAAGATCAATGACTGATATGTCTTGGGTGAATGAAAAACTTGGGCATGCATGGATGGTAAGTTGAAGTCCTTTGATAACTCCAATAGTCTTAACAATTGTGCCATCTAGCTGAAAAACTCCTCTTGCAATTGGCACATATTATATGCCTAGTACATCTGCAATTTGTTTGGGCATGACTGAGCTACTAGCACCAGAATCGATCATGCAATTGTGCACCAGGTGGTTTCCAATGATCAGGGAAATATAGAATGGTGGTAGTTTGTTTTATTTAGGAATAATTTTCCCTTCTGGTTGACACAAAATCGTAGTAGTTGTTGCTCCATGACTTGATGATCCGTCAGTTATACCAAAACTATTCAGAGCCTCTCGCAACAAGTTTCTTTGAGAAGGAATTGAGAGTGTGTCCCACATAGTAATGCTCAAGTTGGTTTTCTTCATCTGTTCCACTATGTTGAAGGGAATTGCTCCTACTTTTTTGATGCTTCTTTGAGCATTGGGATCCTCCTTTGGAAAATTCTTGTTGGGTACCATGATGCCTGATGAACTTTCTTTTCTTGCATGGCTTGGCTAACAAGTATTTCTGGTGGTTTCTTTCCCACATCTTTATCAACTACCACTTGTGTCTGAGGCTGTGAAGTGGATGTTTGATCAGATTTGGAATTTTGAGGTTCCATTGGTCTCTTCTTAAAATGAGTGTTTTCCACCACTGATTTGGGATCTGTATTCAACCCGTAAAAATATTTTTCTTGTCAGTTTAGCAAAGTTGTTTCTTCAGGTGCCTACGGTTGATCTGTTGTTTCTTGTGTAGATGTGTTCTTTGTTTGCTTAGAAGGGAAGATACACTTTGAACCATAAGGTCCTAGCCAAGAACTCCATTGGGACAAATATTTTGATTATGGGGTTGAGAACAAGGGTAGCACCATTCGTAGTCTTGAACTAGATTATTCTAGATAGGTACAATGGCTCTAGATGAACTAGCAACAAGAGGGTTCCAAAATTTCAAAGGTCTGACATTTGCAACTTGATTTGTAGCTTGATTTTGCGGCTGATTGTTCCCTTGAAAAGGAGGAAGGTTAGCCTGATACTGTTGATTTCTTGGCTGATATGGATGATTGTATTGAAACTATTGCCTCTTGAGTGCAACAAGCTCGTTTCCAAATGTTTACAGCAGTGACTTGACTTAAAATAGATCATTTGAAGAGGTAGGGGTAGACTGAGCTAGTTGATTAGAGGCTGCTGGAATAGGAGCAATGATAGGTTGATTGTTCATAAGATCCGGAGACAATGGCATTGGTGGTCATGGAGCTATCTTTCTAGCCTGAATGAAGTAATTTTCCGTTCTGATGGAAACATTGTAGGCATCAAGTAATGTATCCCCCATGGACTGGATCATGACTACTACATCGCTATTCAAGGCTCGCAAAATAATACAAGAATGCATTATGTGTAGAAGGCTTTACAAGTTCTAGAATCCTATTCTAGGTCTTGTGGAATCGGAAGTTGAAGTCACTCATGTATTCTTGGGGAGCTCTCTTCATGGTAGTGAGCTATTCCAAAAGTGAAAGATTATCACTCTTGTCTTCAAAATGTTTACAGATATTTTCTCCTAATTCATCCCAAGTGGTTATACTTGCCAACACTTAACCCTCAAAACCATTGAAGTGATTTTCCCTTAAAAGAGGTAGCAAGAAGTCTAACCGCAATGTTGTCCTCCATGACATTATGTATGGCACAAATGCTTAGCTACATCAAGAATATGTTCCACTGGAGTAACATGAGTTTCCCCATGTAAAAGGGTAAAATTTTGAGTGCCACAATAGGTATAGGGTCACGTTGAGCCAACAAAAGAGGATTGCTTGCATTGAAAGGGGAAAAAACTTGGTTTCATGCCATACCAAAGAAGAGGTTGATTATTCCTTGGTGGAGTTAACCTTCCATACGGATGAGTTGAATGACCCTTATGAGGTATAGGCAACCGGTGGTGATGTTGAAACACCTCTTCGTCTTCTCTTTGGAGGAGACAAGGAAAGTTTGATATGTTGATAATTTCCTTGCTTTGAAGAAGCTCTTGTCTGAATTCTTCACATAAGTTAACACATTGAGATTTGGAATCTAGAGATATAGAGTCACCAGGTACTTTGACTTGTGTAAGTGAGAAGAGAAGTACCAACTCGGTCCCACCAGGCATGCCAAAAAAATTTGTCATCAAATCACTACACCCTCTGAATGGCCAGAATGTGAATAGGATATTTGGTGTGATTGGGACACATGGGATCACCTCTCAAGTTGTGGGACTTGGGCTCGAGGTGAACCTCTGAGAATCTTTGGATTCCTCTTCCTAAAGTAAGTTTTGTACTACTACTAGTGTGATAAAAAGGCTATCTAGTCCTATGCTAACATTTTCATGGGGTTTTAGGGAAATTGATTTGAAGAAATGAAACTATAATAGGGATGTAGATGTGCCAAATAAAAGGGTGTTGCTAGACTCGGGAAGGGTTAATTTGAAGAAGGTGTGTGCACCACAAATCAATTTCACCTACTGTAACTTAGAGAGGGTAAAAAATACCACAAACTAAGAAACATGTGTTCCCTTTGTTAAAATTGATCAGATAGAGCAATATATTAGTTTCCCAGTGAAGAAGGATGAACTTAAGAAGGGTGAATGGACACCACAACTCAACTGCATGCAATACTCCACCACTTGATAAGCATAGAACTCCAAGAACCTATAATAGAAACATGAACTTGCACAGTGTACCTACAAGCATGAGAAAAGGCACAAGGAAGTATAGAAGGATGAAAGGACCGAGATTAGTCACAAAACACACACTTTTATTACTTCAATAACGTGCACAATGCATCATACATTCAGAAGAGGCAATGGTTACCATTACAGTCTTGAAAAGGAGGCTTGAAAGTTCTCTCAACACATAAGGACAACTTGTAGAAGAGAGGACTCTTGAAAATTGCACTTGCCTAAGATGTCTAACTTTCCAAACTATCTGACATGTTGGAACCCTTTGAAATGAGCTTCCAACTTACATTTATAGAAGAATATGTGAGCAAGAAGAGGAAAAGTCATAATTACCTTCCTAAACTAAAGGAACATGATGGTTCATTTATTACAATTGGTTGAACCACTTTAGAAGGTTCCATCATGTGTCATTAATGCCTAGTTGACCTAGTCTTCTCAATTAATTAAAAGAATATTTAAATAATAATAATAAATATTATTATTAAAATATTTAAATAAAAATATTAAATTAATTAAAATTAAATGGTGGGACCCCCTGTTGACCGGTTTGTGTTGAAGGGGGGAATCATAAGGAAAAGGCCAAAATGAGCCCAACTTAGTGGTTAGCTTACAGAGCCAACTTGCCAAGTTGGCATTGAGCTCTTAGTCTTCACCATAACCAAGTTAAGTTCCTACCACCGTGACTAAGCCGAGCTCCTTCTGTTCCATGTCAATCCCCTTCATTGACGTGACCAAGATCCATTCTCGTGACCGAGCTCGCCATCACCAAATAACTCGATGTCCTTCAATTTTCAAAAAACCATCTTTCTTTGACCGAACTAACTTGCTCTTAACTCGGCGTTTATACATGGTTCAACTTGGCGAGTTGATCTTATGTACACTCCATGGTTACCGAGCTCTCTAACACTTTTTCGCATAAGCATCCAACTCTACTACTCCCGAATGAATCAAAGATAAGCCCTTCCACAAGCTCATTACCCTAGACGAGAAACTTGACCATTCCTTCCAATGTTACGAATCCTCGATGTCGAGTCCATATCTGTCGAGCTCCACATTACATTCCTTGCGATTTTGGCTCATCTCGCATTTCAACCTTACCAATTCATGTCGACTTCTCACATTTCGATTTCTAGGTGAATTGGCCAAGACTCGGTCAACCGAGTCACTACCTATTGGTTGGATATTTTGTCAAACCAAAATATGAGGTTCAACCACGACATGGAATTAAATCCCTCCTCAAAGACAGGGTGAGGTTGTCATTTTTATTACTATTCTAAAACACAACAGAAATAATATATACAATATTCACACTATTCTAACCATTGGGGTTGGGATAGAATACCGAAATTCATATCCACACTTTGGGTGAAGATGTTGATGTTTTTTGAAATGGAATGGATTGGAAAGGAAAGTATTATTATGGAAGAAACACAATGGAAAGGAAATGAGGGGAACGTATTTTCTTTCGAGTAAACACAGATCAAAAATAATCATACGAGTTTTAGATAATGAATGTAATGTTTGAAACAATTAAAATAATCGAGAATGATAAACAAATAATAGCTTAAGATTCTAAACATAAGAACAATATCTTAAGAGAGATGAATCTCACAACACAAAGTCTACAAAATAGCATCGGTTTCTATTCCTCAAATGATTAAAAGAAAACACAAAGTTTTTCTTCTTCACAATAGTTCTCAATATTCCAAAAATCTCAACCCTTTGGAGTGCACAAGCATCCATTATTTATAATAAAAAGGGCAGAGAGAAAATAGGATAAAGTCCTAGAAAATAGCCATTTAATAAGAGTCCTATTTTTCTTGACTCTCACGCAAGAGACCAAGTCAAAATTTTCTTTCTACGTGACAAAATGGAAATGAAAAAGACATGTCAATTTTTGGAAGGAAATGACATGTAACATCATTTGCTTATTCTATTTCCTCATCCTTGTCTTCTTCTAGAATGCTGCTTGTCTCAAAAATATTGAAACTTCGGATTATGTCTTACACTTCAGCTTCATCTGCGCACTAGAATAATCACTTAGAACCTCACAAGTTTCTTGTGTGTCACTTACGTTGCCAAGAATTTTCTTCAATATCTTATTAATTTTTCTCAGAGATTCCAAACATTCTCGATCTTTATAAATTTATCAATGACGCTCAGATCAAAGATGGAAGCTGGTTCTACTCGATCAATTCCTGAATTTGTTTATAGAAACCATCAGCAGGTAGAATGGTTGAGCCTTCATCCAATACTTTGGGAAAGATCTTGAACAACTCTTCTTCGATATCATTGGTGGTGTCAATCAACTGATCTTTGGAGTAGGAGTAGAAGATGACGGGGTTAACTGAGAGGGATTTCAGAGATTAAGAAATACTTTTGTCAACTATTCCACTTTCTCTTTTAGCTCATCCCTACTCACCTTTATTTCCTTTAGCTTTTGGCATAGCAAATTCATGGCATCTTGTGCATGTTTTTGTGCCCCTTCAGTTGTTACCTTTCCCAGACCCACCCTTGTAATATGATAATCGAAAGTTGCTTTATGTTCTCCTTGGTTTTGTCAGCCGCAGGAGTGGAAATCTCTGTAAACTTATTCCCTAAGGCGAAAGTGATTCTTTCAAACCCTTGAAATGAAGGTATTTTAGGTTTCTTAGCAGATTTGGCAGGAGAGACCTTAAGTGAACTAAAATTGAATGCTGGTAGGGGAACTACAACCTTCCTCTTCCTCAGAGTTTGGTTGACCAAAGGAGGAGGAGAATCCATTGAGGTACTGTTGTGGACGAAAAAAATTTAGTTGCTCCTATTGGAGGTGTCAAAATGGTTGTATAACTCATTGGTTGGAGGAAGATTTTCTTCTGATGAGTCGTGATGACACTTTCATTATACGCAAGTGTAGTGATTGTGGAAGTATAATTGAGGGAATGAAGGTGTGGAAGGAGGAGGAATATATATAGCCAAATTAGGCCCTAACCAACTCCATAAGGATGAGTTTGTCACCCTGGAAACCTAGGCAAACAAAAAGGTGGAGAGAGGTGAAAGTTCCAAAAATCCAAAACTACCTTTTCATTGCTCTCTTTTAATATTACATAAAAGAAGGCATCATTCACTCTCCTAAACTAATATTCTCCTTTTATCCATGGAGTAAAATAGTCTCATTAGCAAAGTAAGGACCCATTTATGTCCATAATTGTAACTTATATAAGAAGAAGAATCTGTCTTCTGATATTTTTACTTCATCTTTCTAGACTTAGAAGGGCTAGGGTCTGACATGAGGAGTCTTGAAAATGACTGAAAGAGAAAATCAGGTTTGGATGTTTGTTGAACAAGTGAACAGACCCGCCCTACTATTCGGATGTTGAAACTTGCAAAAAGCGAGCCTTGAAAACCCAATTTTACTATAGAATTATGTGTGTCATGAAAGAGGTTAAGTCTGTAAAGCATGTCAAACACCTTGAAAAACCTAAAGGACTGGTAAAATTTGGATGATGTCGAGTAGGTGATAATCTTTGACACACTATGGAACTGGAAGAGTGTCTAACATCTAGAATTAGAAGGGCTACTGGTTAATACCAGGAGTCAATGCATCTTCTTGAATTTGAGGCTTTTCACAACATGAGTGACTTTTGGAAACCATATTGCAACTCAAAGACTAAATCATGTTTGGATTTTGAGGATGTCGAAACTTGCAAAGCGTTCTCCTTGAAAACCCAACAGATCAATTGTGTGTCACAAAAATTTGCTTTGAAAGCCGATACAAAGGTGGAAATCTAGAGATGTTAAGCACTTCACAAAACCCGATATAAGTGGAGCCAGGAGGATGTTGAGCACTTGGATAAACCCGATACTCTGTGGAAGTCGGAGGATGTCGGACACCCTGTAAAACCTGAAACAAAGGCATCGGGTTTCTGGGATGTCAGAACATGAAAAATTCCCACCAAATTTGTAAGTTAGGATTTTTAGATTCTTTTCAAAAATCAAAAGAGTATATCCCAAGGAAAAATAAGAAAACACCCAAAGGGTGAATTCCAAACAAGAGGTTTCATTGGAAAACAATAGAAAATGAAGAAAATAACCCTAAACCCTAAACCTAGAGGGAAGAAAAAGAAAAGAGGGAAAAATGCCAAATGAGCACCTTAAAAACAAACCCAAAGACCTCAAAGCAGTAAGAAGAGAAAAATACCTGTTAGGAAATAAGAGATAAAATATGTGGAATAATCCCTCACAGAAACGCAATACTAGAAACTAATATGCATAAATTATTACGGATCTCAAATAAAATTTCAGAATAAAATAACACAACACAAAGAGACAAAGTATTTAACGTGGTTCACCCAATTTGGGCTATGTCCACCAAGAATCACTTGCTCATATTTTATTACAAGCCACTGCTCTCTCAATACAATACCCAGATCCATTTGGAGCTATGCTCAACAAACTCTACAGAATTCACACCCGAATTCAAAGCACATCTGCAATGTTTTTCATACATCTATCATATGCATAAAACCATATAAATAGACAACTACTTAAGCAATTTTACAAAACCATGGGTATCAAAACCATGGGAAAAAATCATCCCATAAACCTATGGGTCAAAATCCCACCCATATGAGAAAATCACGTTTCCCGATATATCGACACGTTTTAAGGCCCAAAAATCACATTCCCAGAACCCCGGCGAGGATACATGAAAAGTGTACAATAATCTTAATGTACAATCTTCAACACTTTCACACATGAAAATAGGCTCCACAACCTAACAATCTCCCACTTGGAGACTAGTTTTCCTCTGAGCAAGATTCTCAACCCTTCATGAGTTTCTGTGAAGACCAACCAAAGTTGAACACAACTTCATTTTTTACCTTGTGACTACCTTGGTCATCATGTTTGCAGGATTCTGACTAGTATGAATCTTCTCCAACTTCAACTTCTCTTCCTCTAAAGTTTTCCTGATGAAATGGTACCTTAACTGTATATGCTTCATCCTAGAGTGGAAAGTAGAGTTCTTAGCTAGGTGTATAGCACTCTGACTATCACTATGCAACTTTCCTTCCTCCTGCTTATGCCCCAACTCCTCAAGCAATTGTTGTAACCAAATCATTTCTTTTCTTACCTCTGTGGCAGCAACATACTCAGCCTCTGTGGTTGACAAAGCCACCAGCTTATGTAGTCGTGAAATCTAGCTCACTATTGTCCCACCTACAGTGTAAACATAACCTGTCGTGCTCCTCTTATTGTCTACATCTCCAGCCATATTTGAATCTACATAACCACACAAAGTGGTGTCTGATCCACTGTAGCACAAAACTGTCCCCATGGTCCTCTTAAATCTCAAGGATCCACTTTACTACCCGCCGGTGATCTCTACCTGGATCACTCATAAATCTACTCACCGCTCCCACTACATAGGCAATATCAGGCCTAGTGCACACCGTGGTATACATCAAACTACCAACCGCTAATGAGTAAGGTACCTTGGACATCTGGTTTCTCTCTTGCTCTGTCTTAGGACACTGTTCCTTTGATAACTTGAAATGGCCTGCCAAAGGAGTCCCAACCGGTTTAGCATCCTGCATATTAAACCTCTCCAAGACCTTAATGTACTCTTCCTGAGATAAATTCAGCTTCCGTTCCTTCCTATCCCGAGATATCCTCATACTAAGGATTTGTTTGGCTGCCCCCAAATCCTTCATAGTAAAGGATTCACTTAGTTGCTTCTTGAGTACTTTTATTTCCTGCATGTTTTTACCTGCAACCAACATGTCATCCACATACAGACAAAGGATAATATAACTACCATCCTCAAATTTCTTTGTATACACACAATGGTCAGAATGACATCTAATATAACCTTACTCCATCATGAAGCTATCAAATTTCTTATACCATTGATGTGGAGCTTGTTTCAAGCCATACAAACTCTTCTTCAGTTTACACACCATCTCCTCTTTACCTTTGACCTCATAGCCCTCTGGTTGCTGCATATATAGTTCCTCCTCCAAATCACCATGGAGAAATGTAGTCTTTACATCAAGTTTTTCTAAGTGCAAGTCTTCTGCTGCAATTATTCCTAAAACAGTTCTAATAGAAGTCATTTTTACTACAGGAGAAAAAACTCATCAAAATCTATACCTTTTTTCTTTGCAAACCCCTTGACCACCAACCGCGCCTTTTATCTTTTCTTGCCTCCTTCCTCTTTGACTCTGAACACCCACTTATTATGTAATGCTCTTTTTCCTTCAGGTAGCTTCACCAAATCCCATGTCCGGTTCTCCATGAGAGTCTTGATGCTCCTCATCCATGGCTTGCTCCCACTTCTTCCTAGCATCTACATGCATTGCTTCATCAAAGCTCTCTGGCTCTCCACTATCATTGAGTAATAAATAATAAAGAGAAGGAGAAAAACGTTCAGGTTCTCTTCTTACCCTAGAAGACCTCCTCAATATAGGAGTTTGGGGTTCCTGTTGAGGAGGTTCCTGAATTGATTCATGTGTCACTTTTCCATCCGGAATATCCTCTACCACTGCATATTCTTTCTTGGATTCTTCCTGTTTTCCTGCAACTACTGCTTATACATGACTTTCTCATTAAAGACCACATCCCTAGATTGAATGATTTTCTTGTCCTTAATACTCCAACATTTATATCCAAAGTCATCACCACCATAACCAATGAAAGTACATTTTTTTGACTTATCCTCTATCTTGGTCCTATCATCCTTGTCTATATGAACAAACACCTCACATCCAAAGAATCTAAGAAATGAATAATCAACTTTCTTACCATACCAAGCCTCCTCAGGTATGCCTCCATCCAAGGCACTTGAGGGTCCTCTATTTATCAAGTACATAGCTATGCTCACCACTACGCCCAAAAAGAAAGAGGTAGTCCTGCATGTAACCTCATACTCCTAAAGCACGTTTCATTATTGTTCTGTTCATCCTTTCGATACCCCATTCTGCATGTGGAGTAACCATCTTTTTCCCGTGGAACCATCTTTTTCCTGTAAATTCCATTCTTATCTCGAACAAATTTTAATCATCAAATTCATTTAACAAAAGTGTAATACTCCCCTCACATAACTCCAAACTTTCCTTGTTGCATCATAAAGTAACATAATAACTTAAACCTATTGCAAAAGTAACGTATATCCGGAAAATCCTTCTTTATGATCTCCATGCCCTTATGGCTCATATGAGAAACCTTACTGCTTTTGAGCCTATAGTGCCCTACAATGTCCTGTATCTTACTCATATGACCGAGCTCTATAGTGCCAAGCCACAAGATTACAAAAATTAGTGCTATAAGTGGTTAAATACAAGGTTCCAACCTTCTTACCTCTTTCCACCACAAGAGCACCCTTGGTAACATTCCAAGAGTCCACTGTAAATATCACAGTACAACCATCACTTCCCAACTACCCCGCCGATATCAAATTTTGTCTTAATGTAGGCACATGTCTGACATCCTTCAATAGCCAAGTATTCCCATTCTGCATCTTAACCTGAACATAACCTTTTCTAACTATGTTGCAAGGCTCATCATCACCAAGAAAAACATGCCCAAAATATCCTTGAACATAATCAACAAAATAATGCCTATGTGGAGAAGCATGGAAAGAAGCCCCGAATCTAAAACCCAAGATTCAATAATATTGTGCAAAGAAAGAATCAAAGCATCCTGACATACATTACCCGTTGCCACATTTTCCTCCTTGTTTTCTTCCTATTGTTTCTTCTTGTCTTGAAGCTCCCAAAAATCCTTCTTTGCATGCCCAGACTTTCCACAGTGCCAACATACTATCTTGCTTTTGGATTTTGACCTTTCTGTTCCTTTGATTTTCTACGGATTCCTCTATTCTTCTATCTCCCTCTAGTTTCCACTGTTAAAGCATTCTCTGAAGTAGAAGATTCACCAGAGATTTTTCTTCGCATTTCCTCTCTTAGAATTACCCCTACAACATCCTCAAACTTCAACTTTGAGTTAGCTGGAATCGAGTTTCTTACCGCCATTACCAAGCTATTCCAACTCTCAGGTAAAGAGCACAGAACTAATAAAGCCCTAACTTCTTAATCAAATTCTATTGTAACCGAAGCTATCATATTTACAACCATATTAAAATCACTTAGATGATCTGCTCTTCAACCATTCTCGGACATCTTCATATTAAACAAATTTTTCATTAAAAAATATCTTATTAGAGGTAGAGTGTTTTTCATACAACTTCCCAATGCATCCATCGATTCTTTTGTAGTCTTTTCCTTTGAAACATTAAATAATCTCAAGATGCAAGACACGGCCGGATTGTCCCAAGTGCCTTCCTATCCAAAGAAATCCCATTCAAAGATCTATCATGCTCGAGGGTTTTTTCACCTTCTCGAGACAACGAAGTATAAAGATCCTTCGATAAAGGTAATCTTCCATCTACATCTTCCAAAGACTCAAATTCTACTCGTTGAATTTATCAACCCTAGATCTTCTATCATCTGCCATATCTCCCACTCAATATAAAACTTTCCCGTGATTCAACACTTCAAAGAAACCAAACTAGGATATGATACCAATTATTAGGAAATAAGGGATAAAATATGTGGAATAATCCTCGCGAATCACAACAATAGAAACTAATATGCAGAAATTATTATAGATTTCAAATAAAATTGTAGAATAAAATAACACAACACAAAGAGACAATTTAACGTGGTTCACCCAATTTGGGCTACGTCCACCAAGAATCACTTGCTCAAATTTTATTACAAGCCACCACTCTCTCAATACAATACCCAGATCCATTTAGAGCTATGTTCAAAAAACTCTATAGAATTCACACCCGAATTCAAAGCACATCTGCAATGTTTTTCATACCTCTATCATATGCATAAAACCATATAAATAGACAACTACTTAAGTAGTTTTACAAAACCGTGGGTATCAAAACCATGGGCAAAAACCGTCCCATAAACCTATGGGTCCCACCCATATGATAAAATCATGTTTCCCGATATATCGAGCACGTTTTAAGGCCCAAAAATCATGTTCCCGAACCCCGAAAAGGATACATGAAAAGTGTACAATACTCTTAATGTACAGTCTTCAACACTTTCACACATGAAAATAGGCTCCACAACCTAACAATACCTTCAATAAATTTAAAAAATGGTCGAAGATGGATCACGAAATCGATTGAGAGGTTCAGTTGGGTTTGGAGGTCGAAGGAACATGTACGAAAAATCCACGTAGTGAAAATATACCAGGTAAAAATGATGTGTAAAATTGAACTATTTATAAAGCTCTGACATTAATTACACCTCATCTGACACGTGTGTCAACTACCAGACAACTTGAAATTAATGCCATGTCATCATGCTCGGAGTGCCCAAAACCCGACACAAAGAATTTGGTTCATTTCAGGTTTCAAGTTTTGGGAAACATGAGGCATGAAGCATGAGATGTTGAGATGCTTCTCGATTAAAACCCAACACAAAGGATCATTTCAAGTTTCAGGTTTCGAAACAAGCGACATGGAGCATGCATTTTGCAAGGTATGTTCCGATGCTTCTGAGTTCTGAAAACCCGATACATTGGCTCATTTCGGGTTTCGGGTTTCGGGAAACAATTGACATGAAGCATGCAAAGGATATGTTTCCATGCGATGGAAACTGAAAAACCCAAAAATATCCTTCAAAGGGCATTTTTAGGAGATGTTGTTAAAACATTTCTATGGTTATCCCAATTTTAAGTGAAATCACTAAAAATGAGAAAACAGTTGGCTCTAGTTGGGAATTTCTTTGAGACATCAAAGGAAGAGAACTCGTATATAAAAATATTTATCCATTGGGCTACGAAGTCCAAAGAAGAAAAACTGAAAACAAACAAAGAAAGAAAGGAAAGAAAGCAAACACACAACAGAAAATAAATTATGATACAATGTGCAAGAGAGCGTCTTACATTACTGATGGAACAACTTCAGATGTTGACCACTGAAAGGTAGAGGGAGCAACTCTCCATCTAGATATGATAGACAAAATCTATTTTCACCATTCAGCTGATGTATTTTGAAAGGACCTTTCCATAAGGAGTCAAACTTGCCATGCATCCCTTTCTGCTCTCTTCTCTTGTCCCAGAGAAGTACTAGATCTCTAATCTGGAAATCATGTTGTTTTGATTTCTTGTCAAATATCCTTTTGACTTTTCTCTGATGATATTCAATGCAATCTACCACCTTTCTTCATTCTTCTTCTAGCCTGGCTAGGTACATTATCCTTTTCTCAATGGAACTTTGAAAATTTTCATCCTTAATTACTTTAGCCAACCGTAAGGTTGGCAATTCTACAGAGATAGGAATCTCAACATCAATCCCATACAACACTTGGAATGGGGACATTCCAATAGCTTTCTTAGGAGTAATCCGATCTTCCCATAATGCATCATACAATGCTTTGTGCCATGTCCTCTGATTCTCATCGACCAACTTTCTGATTATGGTCACCAAGTTCTTGTTGCTTGATTCAACCTAACCATTTCCTTAGGGGTAATAATTAGATGAATGAGCCAATGTGATCCCAAAGCCATAACAAAATTATGTCAGCTCGTGGGATGAGAAATTGGAAGCATTTTCAGCAATGATCTTGTGAGGCACACCGAATCTAACAATTATATTCTCCTTGAGAAAGTTGCACACAACTTCAGAGGTTGCTTGCTTGATTAGCGCAGCTTCCACCCACTTGGTGAAATAATCTGTGGTGGTGAGCACATAATTATGACTGGCACTAGAGGCAAGATTCAAAACTCCAATGAAATCAATCCGCCATTGGAAAAAAGGTTCTTCAATCACCATAGATTTCAAGGGAAGAGATGCCAGCTTAGGACGACCAACGAAATGTTGACAAGCTTCACACTTGGTTACCCATTCAATTGAATCTCGAAAGAGAGTAGGCCAATAGTACACTGCCCATAAGATCTTGTAATCCATTATTGAGGAAGAGAAATTTCCTCCACATGCTATATTGTGGAAGGACTCTAGTAACCTTACCTGTTGAGACTTATCAACACAGCATAGGAATACACCATCAATACCTTTCTTGTATATACCATTATCCCACATAATGTATCTTGCATACCTTAACCTAACTGTCCTCTTTTCTTTTTTGCTTAAATGCAAAGGGAATTCACCATAAGTTAAAAATAAAGCAATATCTATGTACCATTCATATTTTGTGCTTACAAAAAGCACCATGGGAAATTATGAAGAAGTACCTTTAGTTTCTTTGCATTTTGTCTCGGCATTGTTTTCTGCGATCAATTGGCACAGGCCTCTTCCTCGTACTAACTTGGTAGGTCTAATGTCCAAGTCATATTCTTGGACTTTGGCTATCCAGTTACCCCGTTGACTACCCAACTCTTGTTGAGTCAAGATGGATTTAACTACGGTATCAGGAACAAGAATGAGAGTGTGAGAACTCAACACATAATACCTGAAATACTTCACTTCTCTTACTACTGCATAAGCATGCTTTTCAATTTATGACATCTTCAATTCATGTTCCTTTAATGGACAGCTCATGAAAGCAATGGGAGCTTCAATTCCTTCTTCATTCTCCTACATCAGGATGGTTGATACTGTATGTGCGGAAGCATAGTTGTACATGATGAAATCTTTTTTGAAATCCGGGCACACCAGGATGGGAGCATGAGCAATCACTCTTTTGAATTCTTCAAAAGCAAGCTTCCCTTCAGTGCTCCATTGAAATGGAGTTTTACCTTTCATCATCCCAAGGATATCCTTGGTTTTATCGGAAAAGTCAAGTACAAATCTTCTTAGGAAATTGACCTTCCCGAAAAAGGAGTGTACCCCAATTTTACTTGTGGGTAGGGTAAGGCTTTGAATGGCCTAAACCCTTTCTGGTTAATCTTGGTTCCTTCTTTAGTCATGATATGACCCAAAAATTTCCTTCTATTACTCCGAACATGGATTTTTTAGGATTTAATGAAATCCCATGACGCCTGCACCTAAAAAGTACCTGCTCTAGATGATCATAATGATCACTTCACTTTTTAGAGAATACCGTCAAGTCATCCAAATACACAACAATGACCTTGCCCATCAAATATCTGAAAGCTAAGTCCATAGATCTTTGAAACGTGGCTCCAGTGTTAATAAAACCAAAAGGCATCCTCCTGTAAGTGAAGGTTCCCCATGGGGTGGTGAATGTCATTTTATGTTGATCTTCAAAGAACTGCTTAACCCGATTATACCGTGAAAATTTATCAAGCATGGCTAACATTTCTAATCTAGTGATAGTCTATAATACTTGGTCCATGATGGGCAATGGATAATTATCTTTCAATGAAGACTGATTAAGGTTCCGGAAATCAACAAAAATATGAATCTCACCATTCTTCTTTCTGACAGGGATAATGTTAGCAACCCAGGTGGAATGATGGATTGGGAAAATAATCCTTACATCTAACATATTTTGAATTTCTGCAAGGATAGTCCCTGAGATCTTTGAATTGTAATGTCTTTGCTTTTGTCTATAGGGTTTAACCTTAGGCTTCAAAGGGATGCTATGTTGCACATCCTTGGGCTTGAAAGACTTCAGATCCACATAGGACCATGCCAAGACATCTATATATCTCTTCAGGAGTGAAATGAATCTTTCTCTTTCCTAGAGAATAACATTTCCCAATGTTTACCATCCATGGTTGATCAGCGGAGCCTAGGTTAACTTGATCTACCTCTAATGAGGAAGCACCTTCAACTTGCCTTTTATCCTAAATGAAACAGTCATGCTTGTCAAACAGTCCTTCTAGAGAAACTAATCCCTTTGGAATCTTATTGCCTTTAAGCTGGATGAATTCACCATTAATTTCTTGATATGAATTTGAGATGGACTCACGAAAAGCTGATTCTAATCCTTCAAAATAAATTTCACTAAAATTATCATCTTTCTCAAGAAAAGACAATACCTATTGATCATCATTAAACACTTGCCAATGTGTTGAATTATCTGGAACACTTGGACGATACACAATCTCAATGGTATACGTGTCTTGTTTGAACTTTGGGTGAGGAAGGATAAGAGATGCAAATACAGCTAAAGAATCAACTTTATCATTGTAGTCTCTTAAGACTACCTTAATGGAAAAATCATCAAAGCATTCTATGTTGTCCAACACCTTGTTCATGTAATGCCTTAGGCGATCATTTTTTACTTGATAGATCCCCCTTACTTGATTTACAATCAACTCAGCATCTCCCTATACTTTGAGATTTCAGATCCCCTTTTTCCTTGCCATTTCTAATCCTAATAACAAAGCTTCATATTCGGCTGTGTTATTAGTATTGTCAAACTACAGCTTGAAGGTGGAGGAAAAATCTCAAAATCTAGAGATATAAGAACCACGCCAACACCTGATCTAGTAGTTGAACAACTCCCGTCAAACTCAAGGGTCCAAACAGCATTAGGATCTTCTTCTTTGACTTCTATAGAGGGCACCTCAGATGTCATGAAGTAATTACCCAAGCCTACATCCTCAAAGAGAATTTGAGCCTTAGGATCATCTCGATTTAGTAACCGGTACTTAGCCCGTGTTTCGGGTGAAGAACACAAGAAATTCCATTTCTACTGGAATTTTATCTTTAGTCCAATCCATGTTGATTTCTCTTCCAACATCTTTACAAAACCTCTTCCTAAGAGAATACCATAAGCAATCGAGATATCAACAACCAGGGATAGTCATTTTCACTCTCTTTTCGGGAAGGAAACGAATGTAAATTGTGCATCCTTCATTTGGAAAATCAAAGGGACTTGTTTAGTTTCCATGGAGTAACACCACCCATAAGATTTAGTCAGGGTGAGTCTAAGGGCATGAGCTACTTTTGCGAGCATTACGTTATCGAGGATCCTAAGTCAATTATGTAATTGCTATCCTAAGTCAATTATGCAATTGCTTTGAGTTTAAAACCGTTTATAAGTAAGGATAGATAAAATGGTTCAATCTTTCCTGAAGAAGCGGCAGAGGTCATATTACTCTAAGGTAAATGCTGAGTGGGGCTAGGAAAAATGCCTTTTGAAGATGAAGGAATAGTAGCCTTGCTTCTAATGAATTTGGTAAGTTTCTCAAATTGCTCGGATTTGATGAAGGCATTTGGCTTCCGACATTTGGATTTTAGTTTTCTTTACATGATCGATAATGTCGAAAGTGGTATATGAGGGGATGATGGTGGGCTCAGTTTTGGTTGCACTGGTCTGAGCTGAGGTACTAGCCTTGGGGGTAGGAGACAAAGAGTTAGAAGATGAATTTACCTTTTTAGTTGTCTCCTTTTCAGTTTGTACTTGAGATAGGAGAGCCTCTTTTAGCCATAACCACGGGAGCTTCTTTAATTTTTTCCTTAGAGCCTTCAACCGGCCTTCTGGGGTTCTGAGATTGAGATCGAGTGAAGACTGCAAATGACTGACCATCCTACTCACATTTGTATTCCTCGTATTCTAAGTACCCAATACTGGAGTTGTCAGCTGAATCATCAAAAGATTCATCAGCATATCCTGAAGCTTCAAAAGCTTCGTGGGAATCTTGATTTTATGGTTCTTCATCTTCCTCAACTACTTCAACTACTACGTTGATAAGAGGAGCTTCAATGGCCAACCTAGTGAGAGCAGCGGTGATCAAACTATTCCTATCTCTTATGGGGGCGTAATTGGAATTGTTGAAATTTCATCTAGGAATATCCCGATAAGGAGCGTTGGTCACTTGTTGGGACATTTTCTTCTTTAAAGTGATCAAGTCATTGGCCATCTTCTGAATCATAGGATCAGTAGTAGTCTGAGAAGAACTCTAATTTTTAGGTTTAGATGATTCTCTTCTGATCTTTCCAGCCATAATAAGATCATCTTCTATTTCAGTGGTTGTAGCTTGAGCAGTGGCCAAATCAAGGATAACAGGTATTCTCAACAAGAAGCTCACAGTAGGGGGATGAGCGTTGATGAAGAAAGACTTTTTATTTTGAAGAGTGGGAATGGCTAGCTCTGGAATCTTACGAATCAGCTTATTGAATTTGGTTATGGAGTCCCGCATGGGTTCATAAGAATCATTCTTCATGTGTGTAAGCTATGCTAACAAGGCATGAGAATCTTCAATTGGTTTGAACCTTGCTTCAAATATGGATCTCATGGTAGCCTAGTTGGTAATGCATGCATTTGGAAGATGGTAGAACCATTTTGCTGCTACACCATGTAATGTCTCAATGAAGAGTCGAATAGAGATGTCTTCATGAGTAACTCCAAGAATGCCACATGCGACAAAGAATTAAGCGATGTGTTCATCAGGGTGTTTCTTCCCATCACCATTGAACTTAGGAATATTCTTACGAGACCCATGTGGTAGATCATGTAATGGTGGAGTTAGGGAAAGAGGACCAATAACCGCCCCAGGGGAATAGGTTGTGCCACCATTCTTCTTGAATGAAGTGCGTATAGGAATCCGAGTATTAGACAATAATAATGCACGGAGGTTGCAAAACTTCTTATTCTAGAAGAACCCGAGTTCTTTGGATAGGTGAATAACTTCTGCTTGGCTAGATGCAACATTGTTGGGTGAAAGTCTAAATGGTGTTGTTGAAGAAAATTAAAGAATGGATCAGTTTCACCCCTGGGCTCGGCTTGACCGAGTGAAGATCTTTTTGGCCAACTTGAACTGGAAAATAGATCTTTTGAAAAATAAGGAAAATATGGAGTCGCCAAATTCCAATAGGATAAGCTTAGTCTTATCAATCCATATTCCCCAGCAGAGTCGCCAAAAACTATTGGTTGGATATTTTGTCAAACCAAAATATGAGGTTCAACCATAGTACATGGGATTAAATCCCTCCTCAAAGACAAGTGAGGCTACCTATTTATTACTAATCTAAAACACAACAGAAATAATATATACAATATTCACATTATTCTAACCATTGGGGTTGGGATAGAATCCCAAAATCCATATCCACACTGGGTGAAGATGTTGATATTTTTTGGAATATTGAGAACTATTGTGAAGAAGAAAAAATTTGTATTTTCTTTTAATCATTTGAGGAATAGAAACCGATGCTATTTTGTAGACTTTGTGTTATGAGATTCGTCTCTCTTAAGGTATTGTTCTTATGTTTAGAATCTTAAGCTATTCTTTGTTTAGCATTCTCAATTATTTTAATTGTTTCAAACATTACATTCGTTATCTAGAACTCGTATGATTATTTCGTGATCTATGTTTTCTCGAAAGAAAATACGTTCCCCTATTTTCCTTTCCATTGTGTTTCTTCCATAATTATACTTTCCTTTCCAATCCATTCCATTTTAGAAAACAACAACATATTCACCCAGTGTGGATATGAATTTCGGGATTCTATCCCAACCCCAATGGTTAGAATAGTGTGAATATTGTATATATTATTTCAGTTGTGTTTTAGATTAGTAATAAATAGGAAGCCTCACCTGTCTTTGAGGAGGGATTTAATTCCATGTACTATGGTTAAACCTCATATTTTGGTTTGATAAAATATCCAACCAACACTACCTATGTTTTATAGAAATTTCTATTCATAACACTTCTTCCTGAAATCTGAGCTTGTCTACGCCCATTGCCAAATAGTTCTACCTTGACCTAGTATTTACTCAGTGAATGGCAGAAGATCCTCCACTTTTTGGGCCAAGTCATCCCTTCACGAGCTCACCATTGAGCTCATTTTTGACTCATTCTACCAACGTTGACCCATGACCGAGCCTCCTCATCAAACCGAGATCCTTGGCTTTGTATAGACACCTAAAATCAATCGAGCTCTACCTGTATCACCCGTGAACTCACCTTAGCCTTTTCCTAGATGAGATCCCTTAGCAATTCTTTATAACCACCCTCAGTCTACAGAGCTCGATCTAAAATGAGCTTATAGTGTAGATCTTGTTTAAGCTTGAAACGACTTAGCAAATCCCTTTCTTGAACCACTCAATGTTATATGCCTATGCTTTGGCTCAGATCACCTCTTCCTCTTCATGTGCATGGACCCATCATGATCTCGTATTCAACATGGTTACCTGTTGGGCTTACTTCTGAGCTCACTGCGCAATTTGTTTACTCAAGCCATATGTGACCTCAAGAACCTCACTTGGCACTAAGCTCACATTCAATCTTGAATGGCCGAGTTCCTTCCTCCCTCAGCAACAATGCTTGACCAATTTCTCATTCGCATGCCTCTTAATGGCTCATGTCTTTGTTCGAGCTCCTTAGTCATTTCCACATCCATGAATCCTTTGTGCATAGCCTACAATGTATTTCCCAATCCCGAGGTCACCTTGACATTTCACCTTCAAGCTCCTCACATCGACCCTTCACTCCTTAGCTTGGTTTCAAGCTATTATTCCCTCATTCCATAGTATAACTCGACATTGATACTTTACATTAGTCGATCAAGCTCTTAGTCTAAGCTGAGATGATACTTGAATTTCACATCTTTCACAATCGAACTATTACCCATTGAGCTCAAAATTTTACTGTTATATGACTCATTCTCACCTCTTGATCCAACCCATGAAGTGAGATCCTCACGAACACAGAAAATATTCCAACACCGAGTCTTCTCTAACATCGAGTTGTGAGCTTGGCTCCCCATACCATTCACAATGAATTGCATAGCCATGCCATGTTGAGTGAGCTCCAACTCTCCTATTGAGCTCCATGCGATAGTTTGACTTGAGCCCATAATTTTTTGAGTGACTGTACACTCGTTCTCTAGATTATATTTTCATCAAACCGACTCTTGTGCACTCAAAACCAACTCCAATGGATTCTCTGAGCTCTGTGACCTAGATCAATGCTAGAGCTATGCCATGCAATGAGTTGAATTATTTCCCATTAGCAACGATGAACCTATGCTCATTGGTTGTAAATTCCAACTCTATCTCAATGCCTCGATTTTTCTTCAATTTGGTGACTTTTATGAATGACAGTTCTCGCAAGCTTCAATCCTCCAATAGCTAAACTTTGCCCTACCTCTCGCAAACATTTCTCTTCTTTACACGGTGTTCTAACTCCCTCATGCTTCATGGTTACGGGCCTAGAACTAGCTCCTCCAAAAGTGGTAGTTCCCCCACAACTCACTTGCCCTACTAACCGTCCCGTCAACCCGAGAAGTAACTCAATGACTTGCATGAATCTCGGCCATAGACTTGGGCTTAATTGACTATTTAATTTATGGAACTTATCCCTTAGCATGCCAAGTGATTATCCCCACGTGGTAATTCTTCTCACGATCTCTGTGAAGTGGAAATTTGTGATGGTTTGTCATGGAATTATCTCCACTTGGCAATTAGTTCCTCAAATTTCCCCGCATGGAATTACCGAATTGGCTTGGCAATGTGTTATCTCCATCATGGTTGCGAAAGCCTAAAACCCCCCATCATCAACCATGTCAGCTTTTGGCTTATCATTTTGATGTTTCTTGCCAAATCATTCTATGTCAACCGACCACCACCCGAGCTCCAACCCTTAACTTGTTTATCGACCACCAACCGAGCTCCAACCCTTAACTCATTGAGCTGAGATCTTTGCAATGTTTTATGCTTCACATGGCTGCCTTGATTGAGCTCATTGCCACTTGTCTTGATACTAAGTTTATCCTTGGTTCGAGCCACTCCCTTCGAGCTTGTCGATTATGGCTCATTATTTATCTCGACTCCTTGAACCAAGATCCCATATTGACTTAATGCTTTTGTGACCTGGCCAACTCACCGAGTAGCTCACCGAGTTACTTGGCGAGCTAAGTTCTTTCTTGATGGCCCTTGGCCTGTTTTGTAAAATCCTCCTATTTTTGGAAACTTTCTGTATTTTCTAACTCAACCGAATCCTTTCAATGTTGGGCTCAGCCGACCCATCGAGTTGAGCTCCAATGATAAATGATTGAGTTCTCAACCGGGCTAACACTGAGTTGTTACTAAATTGCGCTCAACTCGACCCCGTTCAATGCTAGGTGAGCTCAATTATGAAAATTATTAATTATTTTATCATTTTAACTCCGTGATAACTAGAAATGGGCCTTGGTTGTCCAATTTTGTCATGTGTGCAAAATTGGATAACAAGTACCACGGCTCTACTCATAGCATGATTCTCATGGATACTTCTCATCTTCTTCAAGATGGAATCTCCTAGTCGATCATCACTCAACACCACCCCTCTCATATTTAACCCTTGTGTACTATGGTTTTGTCTTCCAAACAAGTGCCTTCTCTTCCTCTATAGTATTTTCCATGACTTAAACATGAAAAAAAAAGGGATTCAACTCCTTGAGTAAAACATCCAAAAAAAGATGACTCCCTCAAAAAGGGACATCTCTTCACTCTATTTCCGCCATTATAAATAGACTACTCCCTCGAAGGACAACTATATGAAGCCATTGCCAAAATATAATAAACATATCCAGAAGCTTCCCACATCGATCAGCTTCATGAAAACCTCAAGGAGATCATATACTCATCCCATATAGACTTCCCGCATTGATCAGTCTATTAAAAACAAAAACAATGAAAAAATGAAGAAAAGGATGAAATTTTTGTCATGGACTTGCCTATTGTTGATCCTAGGTTTCTTGCTAAGAAAAACATGCTATCTCACACTAGGTTATGCTATTTCACCTCATTGCCTTATGCACCCTCATTTTCTATCTACTCAAGGGACTTGTCACAACCGTGACATTTCGTGATCATGTGATTTTCTTCACCCTTAGAATAGTCCATTATGCAAGGCCTTTAGGGTCTTATGTTCATAAGCCCATTTGGGGTATGGTCGACTCATTAGGGATCTTATCAATTAAGCATCTCTTTTTCCACCTCTTCCCATTCACCTTCCTCATTACTTATTGATTATCTTACACAGGACCCGATCATCAACACCTATATTTAAAAACAACTCAACCATGCCTATGACCTACACCCAATCATGCCTATGACCTACATTCAACCATGCCTAACACCTACCAACCCATTCCTCTACTTCATCATATTCTTCCCTAGCTTATGGGAGAACTACATCGTCCTGAGGCCCCTTTTCGCCGTGGATATGTAGGAAGCACTTTGAGGGTATGGGGCCCTTAAAGGTTAGTTCAGGCACTCTTTACCCTAACCATTTTCCCCACATGTTTTCTATTAACATTCTATCGTAATTATTTTCCATTTATCATAACACTTGGGAGTTTACCACACATACATATGTACCATGTTATCACATCATAAAATCATCCACTCAATCATTTTACATTTCCATGATATCAAAGATTTTAGAAATTTACACCATAACATACATATAACTCATCATTTATTTTTCATCTTATCAATAACTTGGAAGTTAAATCAAAATTAAAAAATAGACTCCACCATGCCTAAATCAACTCTGACTCAATCATGCCTAAATCAACCTGACTCAATCATGCCTAAACCAACCTGACTCCACCATGCCTATAACCTGACTCCATCATGCCTATTGACCTCACTCTACCATGCCTACACAACCTTGACAAAATCATGCCTAATTCACCTATTTTCCATTACATACACACATAATAATGGAAATTCAAAACAATTACACCATCCATCCTATAAAAATCATCATCTATACATCAGAAAGTATGTGTATACATACATATGTACACAGATAAAAATAAATACAAATATCTCAAATCACTTAGATACATCCTCACCATCTTCGGCATGCAGGCCGATATATGATCAAAAATCTCAAAACTCTCATGTACATCCTTGCTATCTTTGGCATGTAGGCTGGTATATGCCAAAAATACACAAAAATAGAGGTACATGCATAACTATCAAGCATCCCCCCATTAGATATCCTCCATGCCTATCTCACCTATCTCCTTCTCCTCCTCCTCTACTCCTGTGTGGCATCCCGCTAACATCTCACCACCCACAATGGGCCGTGTCCCGACCTCTTGAGGTACCTCACTTAGAGTTGGTGCCGTGTGCACTGGTGGCCTCACCTGACCCTACCTTGAGACTCGATGGCATCCTATGCTCTCCACACCGTGAATGCGAGAACCTCGGTCCTCTCACTTGAAGCTTGATGTGCTCTATACTCACCATAAGATGGGATGTCTATCCTTCGGCCATCAAGTGATCTTGATAGTATCATGCCTCATCCAGGAGTCCTTGAACCTAGCCATCGATCGATTATGGAGGTGCCATCGGTCTCGGTTCTGTACACATCTACTAAGACCCCATCCTGCTACTACATGTAATAAGGGACCCTATTCCTATGCCTATACATGTGCCTAAACCAATGCCTTTGTAGTGATCTAGACTTGTAGGGCCATAATATGTGCCTCTAGAGTGGCCACCTGGCCTTATAGCCCCGTAACATGTGCTTATAACGTGCCCACCTCTACCTATGACCCCGTCACTTCCTCTCGTAAACCAATGAATCTGGGCCTATAATGCGGCCACCTATCCTGTAATGTGTCTCTCTAGACTGTGAGGGTAGCCATGCCTAGTTGCCCAAGTCTAGGTGGTGGTGCTCATAGCTGGGCTACCCACCATTGTCTATATGCATCTTTACAATGCAGGCATCATCTATCTTTGGGTCCACCGGCTGCTCCTCCTACCACCCGTGTCAAAGATCAGTAGGTTAGGTGGAGATATAGGTCTCTCCACGTCATCTATCCTATACTACGGAAATGGTGGTGGTAAATCCTAGGGAAGCCCAAACTACCGCTAGACTCTATCTACTAGTATCATCTTATGCTCCCTGAACAAAGGCCCCTCTATCCACCTAAGCAGTTGTATCTCATCCAACTCATCGGCCATGTGACTGTATGATGGATATACCACATACGACCTCTAGATAATGTCTACTCAAGACAACCCCTCCATATCCGCCTGCAGTGAGCTACATCATGTGTAGCCCTAGCCCCCCCGGCATACACCACTAATCGGCACCCGGTGCCTATAACCAACTCGGACCCTACCTAGCCTAAATGCATCTAGCTGGAGAAAACCAATCGGCCACACACACACAATGTGCTCATAGGCCTAATAGTGAAGAAGGAAAGTGCAGCACAAGCTAAACCTCTGTAGCCTCCCATAGGGTCATAGCTCCCTGTATAACTACACCGATTACGCTAGTGCCCATGTAAATTAGGTCTTGTCCTCCATCATATCATAGAGAACTACCATCCGTTCCCGTGGGAATCTCCTACCCTCTGCAACTGGCAGTGCAAAACACACACATTGCCTCCATAATCAAAACAACTAAGCGCATCTCCTCGGGATGGGCTGTGTACATCTCTCCATAGCTCAGGCTCACATTATGGAACCTCATCTCAGCCATCCCCTCTCCAAATACTATCAACATCAGCTCCTCGGAGGCCTTTGATGAAATGGATTACACATGCACTCCCACTATCGATAATCTCAGGATCATGTACATGTCCTCTAAGGTGACTTTGATCTCACTCGTCGAAAGATGGAACATGTTGGTCGCAGAATCCCATCTATCGATGAGAGAAACCATTAAACTAGAATCACACACTATACACCCATAGTTTCGGATACCAATTAGACCCACATTGGTCACGTGTCTCCACTCCTCATCGATCACGTCTCCCCACACCACTAGCAATAGGGGAGGTACCCTATCCCACATCCACAACTGGTCCCTTGCACTGCATCCAACAAACCATAACATTATTAAACCTTGACCATACCCGCATTCACCCTTGACCCCCACCTATAACTATTACCCTACCTATTTTCATTCAACAATACCTTCCTATCTCACCCACCCACCCTTACTCATCTCCTGGCCCATTTTTCTCTCAATTCCGACTCACATCGGTTCTTCATAGCCAACACCGGTCTCCCAAAACCGGCATCAGTCACCCCATCCATGATGAATGTCAGCTAACTCCCACCAATGTCAGCTAACCCTCGACCAACGTCGGTTACTATCGTGGCAATAATCCGTGAAACCCTACCCTATTTCTCTAAAAATTTACCATTTCTACCTAACTACCCCCCATTCCTACCCAAATCTCCCCTCAACCCATCCCCACCCCTCCTTAACCTACATACACCTTCCTCCCTTCCTATTTTCTCCCTATACATTCCAAATTCAAATTTAATTTCCCCCAAAAAAACATTTTACCCAGACCTGATTTCTAAAAACAAAATCACCTAACCAACAAAGAATGAGATCGAATCTTACCTAGTCACAATTTTGTCTCCGTGGAGGCACGTTGGGCATTGACCGTGGTCCACCCGACCCCTCTCCTTCTTCTTCTATCACCAAATGCCCTCCTCACCTCCACCTAATCAAATCACTCCCCCAATCTTGTGGACCTATCGTAGATCCTCTCACCAATTGGTTCTCTCCACCTCGGCCAGTGCAGTCCACTCATACTTTCCTCTTGAAAAGCACTAAAATTCAAATGGCTCTATCATTTTCTCCAATGGTATAACACAACAATGATTTCGTAAAATACAGAATTTTTATTTTATAAACCCAACCCAACCTGACCGATGCTGGTCATATTTGTGCCCTAGCCAACCGACGTTGGTCACCCTATAACCGGCATCGTTCCACCCTTATAACTATTTGGTCTTGCTAAGCTTCCTTTTACCTGCCATCATTCAATGCAACATACCTTTTATCATCCCGGACACTGTTAAACCATACCTACAAACCCAACCTACCCCTACATTTCCTTTGTTACATCTTAGGAGTTGTTATTTTACCTATACCTTGGCCTTACCCATGCCGTTACCTATATACCTTGACCCGAACCACTTTTTGTGACCTTTGACCCTCTGTGCTTGTTGTACCTTGTAACGTGGTTACCCGTGTTGTTTGGCCTACCGACCTTACCTTGCCTATTGTTGTGTTATTTATCCTGACCTGACCTTTGGTGTACCAAAACATACTTAATTGTTCCTGCATCTAACCTCTGTTGTGTTTCCACACCATATCCTAAACCTTGATCTGGAACCACTTCAACCTTGCTTGGATAGACATATCTACCTTAGACGACATAGAGTTTGAAATCTTCTCAATGCGATGCAGGTGCTGCTACAGTTTCCAACATGTACATGTATTCAACTACCACTACCTTTGACCCTAGCCCATTTACCTATTTACCTAATTTAATCTTTTACCTTTACCCAATGTGCCCACCGATCGTAGATTGAGAAAGCAGGGGACGAAAGCCCGTGTATATTTTATTGATCTCAATCAGTAAACCATACATTGAATAGGCTGCAATATTTATAGATATTGCACAGCCATATACATCCAGAAGAATGAGTTGCACAGGTGCAACCAAAAACCAGACTAAACAAGCTTCCAAATCATCCGGGAAGCAACAATTAAATAAAAAACAAATATATTGTTTATAACAATATAACAATGTGAATACTGACAAATATGGTTGATTAACCATATAACCATTTAACCATTAATTATTTAATTAATAAAATTAATTAAATAATCTAACTATGCATAATTAATAATATATCCTAACATTCCCCCCCTTAATTGTGCATTGTCTGAAGAGATGAGGAGAGAAATGCCCTGAACAACTCGAACTTGTCACGTGCAAGTGACTTTGTGAAAATATCTACTCGTTGTTCAGCTGTTGGACAAAATTGAAGCTGGATGTTGTGCTTCAACACATGTTCGCGTATGAAATGAACCTGAACTTCAATGTGCTTTGTTCTCTCGTGAAAAACTGGATTGCGAACAAGTTTGAGAACACCTTCATTGTCAACATACATGGTGGTCGGTTTGTCCTGTGGTATTCCAAGTCCTTCCAGTATGCGACGTAGCCAAATCGCTTCACGCAGGACGGCTTCTCTGCGAACGATACTCGGCTTCTATGGAAGAAGCGAGAAACAAAGTGTTGTTTCTTACTTCCCCATGATATTGGTCCAGATCCCATAAAGAATACAAATCCAGAAGTGGATTTTCTATCATCAATGTTACCTGCATGATCTGAATCCGAATATCTAGTCAAGAAGAAGTTTCGTTCTTCTTGTATTCTAGACCAAGATCCACTGATCCTTTGAGATATCTCAAGATGCGCTTTGCTGCTTTCCATGACAAACTTTGGGTTCTGCATGAACTGGATAGATAGCTCATTCAAAGGCTGATAACTGGTCTAGTGTAGGTCAGGTAAATGAGACTCCCAATCAGTTGCCGATAGAGTGGCACTTACCTCAGGAGATGGATCTGAACGAGATAACTGTAATCTGTTCTCCATAGGTGTAGCAATTGGTGTGCAATCCATCATCCTAAACTTCTCGGCGTTGTCTTGGTATATTTCATCGAGAAACAAATATGTGATTCTCTTTACGCCATACTTCCAGTCCAAGACAATAATGCATAAGCCCGAGATCTGTCATGTCGAATGATCGCTTAAGATCTTTCTTTGTTTCATCAATCATCTTCACTGAACTGCCAGTGATGACTAGATCATCGACATAAACTACAATAATCACCATCTCCCCCCCTTGCTTTTTGAGGTAGAGATTGGGATCGTATGGATTTCTGACAAATCCATGTTGTACGAGATGCTCATCAATCTTGATGTACCATGCCCGGGGTGCCTGTTTGAGGCCATACAGAGATTTCCTGAGTCTGCATACCTTTTCTTCTTGACCAGGTACTACATATCCCTCAGGTTGAGTCATGTAGACTTCTTCTTGCAAATCTCCATTCAGGAAGGCACTTTTTACGTCCATCTGGTGAACTTTCCATCCAAACTGAGCAGCTAGAGCAAAGATCATCCTGATCGTTTTGATCTTAGCTGTGGGAGCAAATGTCTCCTCATAGTCAATGCCTTCTTTACGTGCGTACCCCTTTCTTTCTACAAGTCTTGCTTTACACTTGTCTCTTGTCCCATCTTCTTTGTACTTAGTTTTGAATATCCATCTGCTGACCAATGGGTTTCTTCCACAGTGGAAGATCGACAAAGCTACCAAGTGTTATTCTTCATCAGCGATTGATATTCGAATCCATGGCATCTTTCCAAGCTTTTGACTATAGGGCTTCTGGACTATAGATGGCTCGTCTGTTTCAATAACTCTACTCATCAAAGCAAAGTTAACTTCTTCTCTTGCTTTCTTGCGAGTCAGTGGTCCGAGGGTGGATGTATCCGGTGGAGCATCCAGATCTTGCATCTCGTAATGTGCTTGTACACCATTTAGGCATACGTTGAGCTGTTCCCATGGGTTGTGGTCCTATCGATCAACACCATCATCCCCATCATCACTTTCATCTTACGAGGGAACATTTGCTTGATTTTTACAAGCGGTGAAAAATCTACATCTTGCGAGTCAGGAGGAGGAGTCTCTGCTTCCTTCTTCTCGAAAAACTCAACATCTCTGCTTGTGTAGACTTTTACGGTCTTAGGATCCATCGATCTGTACCCAAGAGTCTCTTCAACCGTATCCAATGAAGATGAGATTTTGTGACTTCATGTCCAATTTCTTTTTACATTGGGGGTATGTGCATGCTTTGGCTTTGCACCCAAATACTCGAGGTGTGCGATGGATGGTTTCCTTTTTGACCATGCTTCTTGTGGTGTAATTCCATCAAGAGCGATTGTGGGCGCTTTCTGTTTAGCAAATACTGCTGTTTTTTTTATACGCCCAAAATGTCTTTGCAAGTTCGAATCATCGATCATGCATCGCACCATTTCCATGATAGTACGATTTCTTCTCTCGACAACACCATTTTGCTGCGGTGTGTGTGGAGGAGGCATTTGTCGGCGAATCCGTGAGTTTGTAGATAGTCTCGAACTCATCAGCTTTGGTGAATTCCCCCTCGATCGGCGGAGGAGTTACGATGTGACGACCGTTTCTTTCTCATTGCCACTTTGAACTTTTTGAATGTTTGAAAGGCTTCACTTTTCTTGCGAAGACAAAAATCCACATTTTGCGTGAATAGTCGTCACACAGAGCATGAAATCTTGGAACCACTGAATGACTTGGCTGCATTGGACCGCATGCAGATCGGTATGAACCAGTCAATTTTTCCATGAGCTCGAAAAGTACTTGTTTGGAATGAAACTCTGTGTTGTTTTCCTGCTTAGCGGTGAGGACACTTATCTGTATCCTTCGAAGAGATGGTAGCCCATGTACCATATTACACCGGCAAAAGTGTGTCGAGATATTTGAAACTTACATGACCAAATCTCTATGCCACAAGCCGAGTGAGGTGGAGTTTTTAGCCACGAGTGCTTGATCATTTTTGTGAATGAAATCAAGTTGAAACATTCTTCCCACATTTGAGGCTTTGCAATTATTTTCGAGCCTCTGGATTTATCTCGAATCAAACACATTTTCTTGCCGGATTGACTATCAAAGTCAATTTTCAGGTTGTGATCTAGGAGTTGACTGACCGAAAGAAGGTTCTTTGTCAACCCAGGGACATATAGAACATCTGATAGTTTGCATTTGCATGAACCAAGGGTAGAGAAATGTTTCCAATCCCTGTCTTGTATATGAAGAATCATCTCCCAACGAAACATGATTTTTCGATGGCGTGTCCCTCATTGAAATAAACCAGTCTCTGTGGCCGGTCATGTGTCGAGTGGCTCCCGAATCAACATACCATACTTCACTAGATGACGTGGATGGTTCACTTGATCGAGCAGTGAACAAGAAGTCTTCATTGTCTGACTGATCTTGTTGCTCAACAATATTACCTTGCTGGTGGGGTCTTCTTTTCCAGTTCCCCTTTTTCTGCCCGTGATAATTGTTTGAATGTCCCTTGTAAGTTTGTTGTTGTTGAGGTCCAGCATTTCTTGATGAACCTTTCTTATATGTATTAAACCAACATTCTTGTAAGTCATGTCCTCTTTTGCAAATGGGACATCGCTTCTTCCATTGATTGTCCCCATGATACTTGATTACGATGTGGGGACTTGATAGGATTTAGGTTTTCCTTTACCTTTTCCTTTCCATTTTTGATGTGAAGACATTACTGCTCCTCTTCATCATCCTTGTTGTGCATTGCTTCCTCTTGTTGCGGTAGGTTTACTAACTTGTCAAAACTAATTGTCGTATCTGACAAGTTTAGAGTTGTGACAAAAATTCGGTAAGAAGAAGGGAGAGCTCTCAAAACAATGGGAATGAGAGACTCATCTTTGACCTCTTCTCCTAGGGCTAGAAGTGAAGCCCTCAACTCTGCAACTCTTCTTAGGAAGGCTTGATTTTCTCATTACATTTTGAATTTCAACGTATGTAACTGACTCTGCAAATTGAGTATGACATTCTTGTTCTTGGCCTCATATATTGTGCTCAGTTTATCCCAAGCTTCTTTTGCTGATGTAGCATCTCGAATGTGGACTTGCACATCGTCGGATACTCCAAACAAGATGATGAGCTTTGCTTTCTGATCTGCTCTATCAAATTGTCGTTGTTGTGTTGCATCCGTTGGTGATCTGGTTAGAGTACCAGTCACAACAGGCCAGATTTCTTCAAACTCAAGCTGTGTCTTGATTTTTGTCTTCAAGCGACATAGTTGCTTCCTGCGAGCAATTGTGAATCCGGAAGAAAAAATTTGGGGGCATTGGTGCCCATTTTGCAGAGATCACTGACAGGGTTTGGCTCTTATCACTCCAGGTATAAGGTCTCCCAATCTATATACCGTCAGTCCGATATACCGAACCTTTCTATATACGCGCCCTTCCGATATACCCGTCGGTACGTGGAAGAAGCTCGCCCTTTCTATATACCGTGATGCGTGAAAGAGGCGTTAACGTGCGTGAAAGAATTTGATCGTGGTACGAAGAGCGATCTTGATGGGGTGCATGCGATTATTGACACCGGCTCAAATAAATATCCTCATACGCGCGTGCGTAACCGCTATATACTCGGATAATTTCTCGATCCGGATTTATGTCTTGCAATCGTTCACGAGCGGATGGGATGGTTCATAGTGTGTGCCTTTGTGACCTTATTACTCCCGTCGATTTATAGGGACGATGCCCGAGATGACGTTATTGCAGCTATATTAGGCGTTAAGTGCGGTAGTAGTCGTGACGGCTTTACTCGTAAGCGCTTCCCGGAGGCCTTGTATATACCGAAGCAGCTGCGAATGAGATCTAGGATCTCGTGAGTGTTCTGAGAACCAAATTTACTATTTTTGATTACAATTCTAGGTTTACGAGCGATTCTGAAAGTTTTGTAGTTATTGATATGGCAACCTGCAAATTAGTACAATATATAATACAATTTGAATGACAGGCAAAAAATTTCAGTTTCGGGGTCCTGGTGACCTCCTGAGCCCTAAATGCTAAAAATTGCAAAAAAATAGCTGAAAATGCAATTTTTAGGTGGGTCTCCTTTTGCAAAAAATGTCTGGAATGAGAAAACAGACCAAATAGGAGAAAAAAATTTTTTTACCTAAATTAGGGATTCTCCGCTAAATTTAGTTAGTCGTAACTAACTTCAAAAAAGCCTGCTAAATTTAGCAGTTCCGCCAGAATTCCCGCCAGATGCAAAAGGAGAGTTTTTGAGTGTTTTTAGTGGGATTTGATCCTCAAACCTCTCACTCCTAAGGCACATGCAATAACCAACTTGGCCACTTGGGGCGCTTGGACTATGAATGGAAGAAATTTGTATTTAATGTCAAATAAATTGACTTACCTTTTAAAAAAATGCAGCTTGGTGAGCCTCCACGTGGCGCATGCTGGTGAAGGGGCGTTTTTAGGGTTGTATTTGCCCAAAAAACGGATCTGGAGCTTTTCTTTTTACCTCCACTCCTTTGTATTCTCCTTTGGCCGCGTTTTTTTGCTTTCCACGCACAAATATGCAAGTACAGGCCGCGTTTTTTGTATGGGCGCTGTATTTTCCTCCTGGGGCCACGTTTTTTGCTTTGGACGCACTGTACAGCATGTATTTTTGCTGTATTTTTCTCCGTGGGCTGCGTTTTGAATGCCTGAACTGTGTTTTTATTGTCCTGGCCGCATTTTCTCTTGCCATTTTTTTTTAATCTTTGCTCTCTTTGCACAGGCGTTTTTTTTAATGTTGGGGCGTTTTTGCAATGCTGGGGGCGTTTTTGACTTGGGGCACTGTTTTTTTGACTGTATTTGCTCACAAAAACGTTTGTTTTCTTTGTGCAGGCGCTGGGGGCAGCAAATGGCGTGGGCAAGCTCAAAAAAACCTTTTTTTGCTATGCAGGCCGTGGGGGACAGCCAAGGGCACGTATGCTCTAAAAAACACCTTTTTTTTTTTTGTACAGGCGCTAGATGAAGAAAAACGCCTCCTTTTTTTTATTTATTTATTTGCTCTGTGTATTCACTGCAGGTGCACAGACAGTCCTCCAAACAAGCAAAACAATCTCCAAATACAGTAAAACAAAACCTTGATTGGAATTTTTTTTTTTTTTTTTTAAATTCAATACCTGTAGCTATTTTTGCCAGTGCAAAAAAAATTTGCGTTCGTTCAAACACAGAACTGGCGGGAATGTGGAAAGGCAGAGATGAGGCTGGGAGGTTGCAGGAGGCTGCACAGGCTCTCTATTGCTGCATACTCTTCTCCAATCTTCTCTATTTCTTCTGCATTCTTTTTCCACTCCTTCACAGGGCCAGAATTTCGCTCTGGTACCAAATGTAGATTGAGAAACAGGGACGGAAGCCTGTGTATATTTTATTGATCTCAATCAGTAAACAGTACATTGAATAGGCTGCAATATTTATAGATATTGCACAGCCATATACATCCAGAAGAATGAGTTGCACAGGTGCAACCAAAAACCAGACTAAACAAGCTTCCAAATCATCCGGGAAGCAACAATTAAATAAAAAACAAATATATTGTTTATAACAATATAACAATGTGAATACTGACAAATATGGTTGATTAACCATATAACCATTTAACCATTAATTATTTAATTAATAAAATTAATTAAATAATCTAACTATGCATAATTAATAATATATCCTAACATGATCTTCATTTTCCCACCTCCTCATTTTATCAACCTACTCACCGCTTTCCATCTCTCACCTCATTAACTCTTAGTTTGAGGGGGTTACCTTCACCCATGCTTGGGCAACACCACCCTCACTTACACTCGACACAACCATTTCCTATTTTTGTCAACGTCACTTACCAATACAAGCCACGTGACAAAAAGGGGCAAAATGT
The DNA here is from genome assembly GCA_018340775.1 of Taxus wallichiana var. yunnanensis. NCBI lineage: Eukaryota > Viridiplantae > Streptophyta > Pinopsida > Cupressales > Taxaceae > Taxus > Taxus wallichiana. The sequence continues at coordinate 912,464,133 of CM031237.1, read as the reverse complement.
AGACACCAAAATTGGGTCACACTCCCCTTGGTCCTCTTTTGAAAAACCAACTTAAATACATTCACCTAACCATGACCCTTACATCACACATTAATATTAAATTAATCACTTTAATTAAATTAATACCCATCCTCACCCCATTTATTAATTTAATTACTTTAATTAACTGGATACACACCTCACCTAGACACCTCACCATAGACCTATTCATAACATGTTTCCACAAATGAATAAGAATTTGTTCAACCCTAAAAATAAAGGCCTATTACTCCTCTAACCACCTTCCCACTCATAAAAATAGAATGTCCATTCTGATCCATGAATAAATGGACAAACCTAGCCCAAATGATGGGAAAATCAGTCATTTTTAGAAAACCTAAGGAATCCTACTTTAACCGATGTGATGAGAGGTGGGAGAAATATGATGGGATGGGGAAGGCCATAGGGTAGATCAACCTTAAGAGGGATTCTTAAGTAAGATTTCCATGTGACAAGGATGGTTAAGTAGGATCGCCAAGCCGAAGAAGAAGAAGAATGATGATAGAGTTGGTGGGAATAGGGTATGAAAAATGGATCAAGAGGAACCACAAGTGATTTTTCCGTTCTATGAGAGTGTGTAAGTAGGATGACTAGGAAGAAGACAAATTTAGGGAAGGATGAGAAAAGAGTGAGTGATGTATGCGAGTAGAAGAGGAGGTGAGATGAGGTGATAACAAGGAAGAAAGGAAACAAAGGAGTGTAACATGAATGGATGGAGGAATATATGCGGTGGAGGGTTGATCTGAAAATCAAATTTAACTACTAGCTGAATGGTGCACACACATTTCTTTGCTTCATATTGATTTTTGATGTAAAAATTGAGCATTATATCCTTTTGTATTTTTAATAAAAGAATAAAAACTGCAAGTACTATGCAAATATTTAAAGAAAAGAAGATAATTCACCAGCAATTTGACACAAGAATTGATAACGGAGTTCGGCGCTTGAGGCCTACGTCTCCGGGTCTAGTTGAATGGGACCGATCTATTAAAATCTTGAAAATAATTCTTTACAAAGAATTCTACAAAATTATGACCTTCTCACAGTCTTCCTCTGTCAAAAATAATAGGGGTTGCTTTTTACATCTCCTCAAAATTCCACTCCTAGCTCAAGTTATGAGCATTACAATATTTTAGCACAGACCCGAATGCTATTCAAATAAAATAACTCTCCTTTTATAATGTTTCCAAGCGGCTGGCTCAATGGTTAGGCACCTAAACTTTTGCATGGGAGGTTAGCTGTTCAAATCCCCTCCACTTCTCTCTCCTTCTCCTTAGGCGGATTTGTAGTGGTTTATCCCACATTGTGGGTGCGTGAAAGAAGGAAGGCATTTAATAATGCAAAGAGGGGGCTATTTGTATTGGCTTAAGAGCCACCTTAGCTACTTAGGAAGTGGGCGCATTTTTGGTTGGATAAATATGGCGCATGGATGTGTATTTTTAGGTGCCTAGAATAATGCCAAAGATAATGCGTGGAAATGGTAATTGGGAAATTGGATTAAATGCGTGGAAATGGTAATTGCATAGTTTAAAATGGTGTATTATATAGTCCCACATGCATAGCACAAATGCAATTACAAGCATATATATACACAAGTTGGTATAGTGATAAAATGAGAAGGAGGCCAAGACACCCCTCCATAATCGAGTGTGTCGAACCTGGCTGAGGGCCCCCAGCCAGTAAATAGCGGGGTCCATTTGTCCGAAAACGAGTGTCCAAGACCGGCGTTCCCAAAAACCACTTTTAGTTCGTCACACAAATTGTCCACGTGTCACAATATAATTGAAACACTTGGCAAGCATGCACACATCCAACCTGCACAAAACTCCAAATTTTACTAGTTGCCCAAAAATTTTAGCGGCTATAACTTTTGCAAACGAGCTCCGTTTCCTGCAAACAAGATATCAACGAATCGTATAATTTTTCTCCACGCTTTAAAAATGACTGCAATTTATTCTGAGAAGATCTTAGATCGGTGTTTCTCTGTGAGGATCCTCTAGATCATTCCTCCCCATTGAGAAACTTTTGGACCCCAAAAGTCAACTTAATTGGTGAATAGGTGAGGGTATTTCTCCCTCACCTTTCCGGTTTCCATCCATTTAGCCTTGTTCGGATGCATGCCTTTGAACCCAACACGAAGATACTCAATATCACCCCTTTGTGAAGTTCTTACTTTCCTATCCAAAATGATGTCTTCCTGCAACTCATCAAGATACTTAGGAGAAAATCATCAATGGAAGGCATTATGTTAGAATCATCATGATCAACAATCATAGGCGGTTCATACAATCTTAAATTCTCAACATTTACAACTGAGTAGATTTGCATATATGGAGGTAAATCCAACTGGAAAGCGTTGTTACCAATTTTTTCCAATATTTGGAATGGACCATACCATATAGGTTTCAATTTTTTACCTTCACCTATCAGTCTTTCCTTGCTGATGTGAAGCCAAACTGAATCACCAACTTTGAACTTGTGATCAGTTCTATGTTTATCATGCCTAGCTTTGTACTTAGCCTGACTTTTCTCCAATTGTTCATGGACATACTGATGAACTTGTTGTATTCTCTGCACAAATATTTTAGCCTTGTCAAAATCACTTGAACCATTAACATCAATTTTGTGTCCATAATATATATCCAATGGAGAATTAGGCGGATATCCATAACAAGTCTCAAATGGAGACGTCAAAGTAGAAGAACGTAAGGCACGATTATAAGCATGTTGCACATAATAAATATGTTCATCCCACAATTTAGGATGTTTTTTACTATAGCCCCTAAGTAATTGTACCACTGTGTGGTTTACAACCTCTATTTGACCATCGATCACGTGGGTGAAAAGCAAAGTGCTCTTTTTCAGTTTTGTGTCCATTAATCCCCACAATGTTGACAAAAATTCCCCAAGAAATATATAATCCCGATCAGATATAATTGAAGTAGGTAAACCAAAATGAACCCAAACAAACTGAAAAAACAAATGTGCAGTTCCCTCACCACTTATTTGTTTAGTACATGGAACCAACACACACATTTTGCTAAATCTATCCACTACAACATATAAGTAATCATGTTTCTTTCGTGTCATGGGCAAGCCTCCTACAAAATCCATGGAAACACTTTCCCAAGGCCTTGTTGGAATAGGAAGAGGAGTGTAAAGTCCTAATTTCCTGTTACTTGGCTTGCTTGTGGCACAAATAACACATCCCTTAATATACTTGTTTACATGTTCATGCATTCTAGGCCAATAACAATATTTTTGTAAATGTGCAACTATCTTACTAACACCAAAATTCCCTGAAATAAGAGAAGTATGTGCTTCCCTAATCATATGCACACGCTCATTTTTTGGAATACAAAGTTTTCCAGAATGATATAACAATCCTTCATGCAAATGATAATATTTTTCTCCTACTTGTTTCCCACTTACTAGATCCTCATACACTTCTCTAAAGTCAACATCATTTACATATTGTTCCTTGTAACTAACATGAGCCAAAGAACTATGCTGCAAAAGAATAGATGCTACTACCACTGGTGGTCTAGATAACATGTCGGCAACCTTGTTTTGAATACCTTTTTATACTTGATTACAAGATGAAATTGTTACAAAAATCCCATCCACCTAAAATGTCTAGACTACTGCAATTTGGTTTTTGTTTGTAAGTATTGAAGCGGTTGATGGTCAGTATGGATAATTGTTTCTTTTCCCATTAAATAATGCTTCCACTTTTTAACACTTTGAACCAAAGCATACAACTCTTTATCATAAGTTGGATAGTTTCTTACCACACTTGTAAAGGTTTCTGAATGGTAACACATTGGTCATTTGTTCTGCATCAAAACTGCCCCCATTGCGTAGTCACTAGCATTTGTCTCAATCTCAAATGAATGTTGTAAATCCGGAAGTGCCAAGATCGGAGTGGTACTTATCTTCTCTTTCAGTGTATCAAAGGATTTTTGTTGTTTTCCTCCCCACTAAAAGACCTGTTTAATACTTGTCAAAGCATGCAAAGGAGATGCAATATATGAGAAGTTAGCAATAAATTTTCTCCAATACTGAACTGCACCTAGAAAACTTCTAACTTCCATCACATTAGTGGGTCTAGGCCATTTCACAATAACCTCTATTTTTGCAGGATCAATTCTCAATTCTCCATTTCCTACAATATAACCCAAGTAAATTAAAGATGTTTTTCCAAATTCACATTTTGACATCTTCAAATACAATTTCTCTTTCCTTAGTGCATATAAGACTTTTTGGATGTGTTTAACATGTTCATCCCATGACTTACTGAAAATAAGAATATCATCTAAGTAGACAATAATGAAATTATCAATGAATGGTCTAAAGATTTCATTCATAACTCTCATGAATGTTTCCGGTGCATTGCACAAACCAAAAGGCATCACTAACCATTCAAACAATCCTGTTTCGCTTTTAAAGCGCTTTCCAAACATCACCTTTGGTAATTCTTACTTGGTGATAACCACTTCTTAAGTCTAACTTAGTGAAATAAATTGCATTCTTTAATTGATCCAGTAAATCATCTATTCTAGGAAGAGGGTAATGATTCTTTATAGTAATCTTGTTTAAAGCACGGAAATCAACACACATTCGCCAAGTGCCATCCTTCTTAGGAACCAATATAATTGGTGAACCACATGGGGATGTACTTGGACGAATTATACCTTGAGCCAAAAGTTCCATTACCTGTCTCTTGATTTCCTCATTCTCTACTACTGACAACCTGTACATTCCGATATTGGGAAGAGGTGCATCCTGAAGCAACTTGTATCTCATGTTGAACCCCTCTTTTGGTAGGTAGACCCTGTGGATCCTGAAAAATATCATCAAAATGAGAAACATTTTTTACCAATTCATCTTTATGTTTCAGATTGCAAGTCTCAAAATCCATCTCATGTTATTTTTCTTTGGCTTTGACCACCATGAGCACAAAACTTTTGCTTGAGTTTACAAGCCTTTTCATTTGACCTGTAGTTACCAAGGATAGATTATTCTTTTCATGGTGAGCTCTAATAATAAACTCAATTCCATCCTTTACAAGCAAATATTTATTTTCTTCCCTATAGAAGATTGCTTTACAATCATACAAATAAGGACTTCCCAAAACCACCCCACAAATATCCAAAGGAACTACATCCAATTCAACCTCATCAATAAACTTGTCTGTAATGGCAAATCTGAAAGTACAAGTTTTAGTTACCTGCAGTTTTGCATCATCACAAACCCAACCCAAAGGATAAGGCTTAGGATGTGGTTTAGTTTTGAGTCCTAATTTCTTAACAACCTCCTCAGAAATTAGATTAGCTTGAGATCCACTATCAAAAAGAGTATCAATTTTCGTATGCTTTGAAATTACTCTAATGTGGAAAAGCTCATTCCTTTTCTTATCATCAGGTATAGTTTGTTTACTAGAAGAAGATGCAACATCTGTAGTGCTATTGTTGGAAATTGAAAGAGTTGATTTACCTTGAAAACTCATAGCTGTGATTTTGGTTTCATCACCTGAATCAGAACCAAGATCATGCACTATAGTGTTTGTTTTCTTTTCTTTTCCTTTCTTAACCATCCATTTAGGCTTCTTTTCGGATGTAATTTCCAACATTTAGACTCATCATGGTTTTTTTACAATGATTACAAAATGGTTTTTCATCTTCCTTCTTAATAGTAGAGTTTGTTTTATGCTTACCCTTTCCTTTTCCTTGTTCTTTCGAACCTTTTCCTTCAAATTGCTTGTTCTTTTGATTAAAAGAAGAGAAAGAGGACTCCTTTGTCATTTTCCCTCGTGCTTCCAAATGGGTTTCTTGAACACATACTGCATCAAGATTAGTAGGACCTAAAACAAGTATCATATGCCTTAGATAACTATGCAATCCACCAATATATTTGAGCAGTGTTTCTTCTGTGTTTAGGAAATTCCCAGAATTAGAGCCCTTTTCCTAAATTATTGTGTGTATTCTTGAACACTTTGTCCCTTAGTTTGTCTTAATGTTTTCCAATCCATCATAGCTTGTTGCTTATAACCAAGAGGATAAAATTGTTGCCTAAGATTTGAAACAAATTCAGACCAAGAAGTGATTTCTATACCTTTGTTTTCTTCCACTTCTGAAGCTTACTCTCCCACCAAATGAGTGTTGTGCCACCCATACGAAGAGTTGTCGAGATGAATCTTTGCTTCATCATCAACAATTCTCTCGAACCTTGTAATATACTTCTATCTACTTGACCCAGTTATCCAACTTCTTTGCATTTATCTCTCCAGTATACATAGGCAATTCAAACTTGATATCTAACTTTAATGAAGGAAAATCAGATTTTAAAGAGTCTCTTTTTGGAATATCAGAACTAGAGCTTTCTTCTTTCTTACCTCCTCTAGTTCCCTTTTCCCTTTTCCTATCTTGGTACATTTCTTCCACCATTTCCTTCATTTGTTGGAATGATTGACGAAAGTTTTCTTCCACTGCTTTCGATCCGCCATTGTAGGACTTTGAGATCGTCTGGTACCAATTTTGGGATCTCCTTCAACTAACTCTCCTTCACCCTTCTTAGATCGAGACCTTGTTAACATCCAACACACAACTTACAATCCAAAACACGTTAATCTAAACCAAAAATCAGTCAAAACTAGCTCTGATACCAATGATCTGAAAATAAAATTTAACTAGCAATGGTGCACACACATTTCTTTGCTTTCGTATTGATTTTTGATGTAAAAATTGAGCATTATATCCTTTTGTATTTTTAATAAAAGAATAAAAACTACAAGTACTGTGCAAATATTTAAAGAAAAGAAGAGAATTCACCAGCAATTTGACACAAGAATTGATAACGGAGTTCGGCGCTTGAGGCCTACATCTCCGGGTCCGGTTGAATGGGACCGATCTATTAAAATCTTGAAAATAATTCTTTACAAATAATTCTACAAAATTTTGACCTTCTCATAGTCTTCCTCTGTCAAAAATAATATGGGTTGCTTTTTACATCTCCTCAAAATTCCACTCCTAGCTCAAGTTATGAGCATTACAATATTTTAAAGACAGACTTCGAATGCTATTCAAATAAAATAACTCTCCTTTTATAATGTTTCCAAGTGGCTGGCTCAATGGTTAGGCACATAAAATTTTGCATGGGAGGTTAGCTGTTCAAATCCCCTCCACTTTTCTCTCATTCTCCTTAGGTGGATTTGTAGTGGTTTATCCCACATTGTGGGTGCGTGAAAGAAGGCATTTAATAATGCAAAGAGAGGGTTGTTTGTATTGGCTTAAGAGCCACCTTAGCTACTTAGGAAGTGGGCGCATTTGTTGGTTGGATAAATATGGCGCATGGATGTGTATTTTTAGGTGCCTAGAATAATGCCAAAGATAATGTGTGGAAATGGTAATTGGGAAATTGGATTAAATGCGTGGAATATGGAATTAAATAAAAATGCGTGGAAATGGTAATTGCATAGTTTAAAATGGCGTATCATATAGTCCCACATGCATAGCACAAATGCAATTACAAGCATATATATACACAAGTTGGTATAGTGATAAAATGAGAAGGAGGCCAAGACACCCCTCCATAATCGAGTGTGTCGAACCTGGCTGAGGGCCCCCAGCCAGTAAATAACGGGGTCCATTTGTCCAAAAACGAGTGTCCAAGACCGGCGTTCCCAAAAACCTCTTTTAGTTCGTCACACAAATTTTCCACGTGTCGCAATATAATTGAAACACTTGGTGAGCATGCACACATCCAACCTGCACAAAAACTCCAAATTTTGCCAGTTGCCCTGAAAATTTCAGCGGGCTATAACTTTTGCAAACGAGCTCCGTTTCCTGCAAACAAGATATCGACGGAATCATATAATTTTTCTCCATGCTTTAAAAATGACTACAATTTATTCTAAGAAGATATTAGATCGGTGTTTCTCTGTGAGGATCCTCTAGATCAAGGGTAGAGAGTGTGAGGGAATCCTTAAGGGATGCCTGTGTGTGTGAGAGTAATGATGCGAGAATAAGAATTAGAAGAGGTGGAGTGGAAAGATGGGTGTCTTGGTGATTATTTTTTGATGAATGGGAATATTATGGAGAAGCTTCTAGAGTGTGAAGATCTTAGGGAGAGGGTATACCTCCACCAAGGATCCCATATAGAAGGGGTTATTAAGTAATATTGTCAAGCGGGAAGCAAAAGAGTGAAAGGAAATAATACAAATGGGTGAGAGGGGACAAGAATGGTGAGAAGGGTAATTATGGGGATAAGTGGTGGAGGAGTAGAAATGAGGAGCGAGGATCAATGGATCAAATACATGGTGATCATGGTAGGGGAGGAGGAGCTTATGGATAGTGAATGCTACTTGAGAAAGATCTTCAAGTAGGATTCCCAAACTGGGGAATGCATTAGTATGGGTGAATGGATGGGGTGCAAAGTAAGATTTTGATCATGCAAGAAGATACTCACGTGACAAAAAGCATCTTAATTTTAATACAACACATAACAGATGCATTGTGATATAAAATATCAAGATGAATAGAATGTAATATGTGTGATAACATAGACAAGGGCCATCAAAAAGGTTTGATGCCCCAGTACGATATGCAATCAAATAACATAAGTATATTAGAGAGAACACTAGGATATATAAAATCAAGATGCCCCTTGTAATATATCAAGATACAAGAAAGCAATTAATAACTTGTAACTAATAATGCAACACAAGAACCAATAAACATGTCCCTAACATGTTCCACAATGGTGAGGATTGATTCGGATGTGCCCCTGATTGCATTCAGGGGATGAATTGTGTTAATTACAAGGACATAAAAAGGATTGGGTCACTTTTGTCCTCAAACATGGAAACAATGAGAGTCAAATTTTCCTAAGTGAGGATTCACGCAAGGAAAAGTGGTTTGAATTTGATAGTCATAAGGTGATTGGATCATTCGTTGGGGATAATAGTTCAAAGGATAGTTCTCTCTTCACTTAGACATCTAAATTACTTCTTTAGGGATTGTATAATTGTAACAATTTTCAAATTGATAAGATTTTTTATTCTTGAAATGAATCCCTATGTCATGCTCCATGCTACCATGGGTAGAAAGTTAAGGGCTCATCATCCTTCTTTAGAAGGCAAAACATATGCTAGTAAATTCTTTTTTGTTTTGGTTTTTTTGTTGAATGTTTTTTATTTATTTTTTTGAATTTTTGAATGTTTTTTCAATATTTTTATGCTTATGAGAATGACCCTCTATGCCTTTCCCCATGCCACCAGTAAGAGGCAAGAGTTTATCACCGAAGACAAGACATAGACGAGTAAGGGCTCCTTCCTCCATTCCTAGTCTTACACTACTAGTAAGAAGTGCGGGCTCAACACCAAAGATTGTGAAGGATGAAAGGTGTGATAATGAATTATTCACAATTTATTGAATTGATTGAATTTTACAATAGTGATTTGTATTTAGGAAGGAACGTTTTCCCCCAATCTCATCCCCACACAACTAGTAGATGTGAGGGTTCAACACCAAAGACTAAGATGGACGATCAAATGAACCAGGGATAAAAATTTAGAGCTTTGTTATGAAAGAGATAATTTTTTTGAAGGAAATATATTACCATCAGTAAGATTCTAGGTATGACCATAGGTGAAAGCGACTGAAAATGGGAGATAATATAAGAAGTATGGTGCTCACAAACTTAATAGGATCTATATTAGCACCTGTCTCATGATGATAAATATGAAGATGTGATTTTGATAATGAAAATATCTACCAATGGAAATGAATAACTTTAAAGTATTTAGAGATAAGCTAGACAAAAGGAACAATGTATAATTTGTTGTCTCCCTGAATAGAACGCCTCGAGGATAAAATTTCTTTAGATGTACTGCATTCATTGGTTCACCAAGTTCTTGACCATATTCAGTGGCCAACTTATATGCTCCAAAGTCAAATTTAGCTGTAATTACATAAGGTCCTAACCAATTAGGCTCAAATTTTCCTTTTTTCTCACTCTTTAGTGGTATTCTTTTTATTTTCTTTTAAAATGAGGTCGCCAACCTCGAACTCTCTGGGTCTTACCTTTTATGATAACTACGTTGCAATCATTTTTGATAGACTTGAAGATGATTGAGGGTATTAAGTCATTTTTCATCGAGAATCTCAAGCTCTTAAAGTCACGACTATTGGTATTCATCCTCATTAATTACATCTTTAAGAGAGATTCTCAAGGATGGGATTTCTATCTCAATAGGTAAAATGGCTTCACAACCATAAATGAGGGAAAATGGGGTGGCTCTAGTAGGCATACAAGTAAGATGTACGGTAAGCCCAAAGAGCGCGGTAAATTTGAGTATGCCATTTACGTCCATGTGTGATGACGATTTTTTCCATGATGGACTTTAGAGTCTTGTTGGTTGCTCTACCTTGACTATTACCTTGAGGGTAGTATGGAGTGGACCACTTAATTTTGATGTAGAAACATTTGGCGAGGTCTTTTACATCCTGGTTTTTAAATGATTTTTCATTATCTGTGACAAAAGCGGATGGAATACCAAATCGACAGATGAGATTATTAAAAATGAATTTTGATATTTGGCTACTGGTAACATAGGTGAGAGGCATATCTTCCACCCATTTAGTGAAGTAATCAATAGCGGTAATGATGAACTTATGTCCATCGAATAATGTTGGTCTGATTTTACCAATGAGGTCAAGTCCCCATTGAGAGAAGGGCCATGGTGTGGTTATTGATTGCAATGTTTGGGAAGGTGCATGGATAATATTTCCATGCTTTTGACATGCTTGACATCGTTTGACAAAATGGCATGTGTCACTTTCCATGGTGGGCCAATAATATCCAACTCGCAGGATTTTCTTGGCTAAGGCTATATCGTTCATGTGTGCTCCATAGATACCATAATGGACTTCAATTAGGACACTTGAGGCTTCTTCTTGACTAAGACATTGGATTAGGGTGCCATCATATCCTCATTTATAAAGAGTTTCTACTAAAATGGTATAACGAGAGGCACATGGTGCTAAAGTACATTTATGCATTGGTTTAATGTCGGTAGGAAATGTTTTATCACAGATGAAAGTGTAAAGATCATGGTACCAAGGGTTATTTGGACCCACAATTTCACATACCATAGTGTTTTCAGGAAGATCATAGGCAGGCATTAAGATATGTTCTACGAGAAAATGTTCTGGGGTTGATTAGATGTGATTTCTAACAGGGATCCAATAGTTTCCATAGCATCAACAAATTTATTATGAATTTGGGGATTTAATCAAAGTTAATTAATTGAAAATAGATTCAAAGGCTATCCACCATGCGCTTATATGGGATAAGTTTTTCATCCTTGACTTGGTATTCATCAATAACTTGTTTGATGATAAGTAAAGAATCACCAAATACAGACTAACTCTGTAAGATTCCAAGATATAGCTAGTTTTAATCCTGCGATTAGAGATTCATATTCTGTGATATTATTGGTACATGGGAATGCTAATCAAAATGATTTGGGGATGACATGTCCACTAGGTGTGATAAGAAAAATACCAGCTCCTAATCCATGGAGATTACAAGATCCATCAAAAATCGAGTCCAAGCTGGCACGATGTCTATGTGCACAAGATATTCATTAGGAAATGCAAAATGAAGTGGTTCTATGCCAGGAAGGGGTGCCTCAGTAAGTTTGTATGCAAGTTCATGTCCATTAATTGCTCTCTATGGAAAAAACTCGATGTCGAATTCACTAAGTAGTATGACCCAACTAGACATTCTTCATGTGAGAATGGGTCGGGACAAGAGATACTTGAGGGGATCAATCTTGGCAATCAACTTAGTTGTGTGATTGAACAAGTAATGATATAACTTATGGAATGCAAAGGCAACCGCCAAGCATAATTTTTTGATTTGGGAATATCGTACTTCATGCCCAATAAGTTTTTGACTAAGGTAGTATACAACCCGTTATTATTTTTCTTGATTGTTGTGTTGCGCTAACAGAGCTCCTATGGCATGTTCAGTGGAATATGTATAAAGAAAGATGGGTTTATCTACGACTAGTGGCATAAGAACAGGTGGGCTAGAGAGGTATTCTTTTAACTTAGCAAAAGAGTCTTGACAATCGTGGTTCTAGCGGAATTGTGCATCTTTCTTGAGTAATTGGTTGAAGTGATGGCACTTATCAGCCAACTATGATATGAAACATCTAATAGATTGGATTTTTCCCTGAAGACTATGTAATTGTTTTAGGTTTTGAGGAGGAGGAATTTCCATAATGAATTTGAATTTTACAGGATCCACTTCTATACCTCTTCGTGAGACAATAAACCCTAACAATTTACTAGAGGTCACCCCAAATACACATTTCTTTGGGTTAAGACGAACCTTATACTCACGTAATCTGTCAAAAATGTGTCTCAACACACCTGGATGTCCTATTCATGTTTTTGATTTGGCTAATATATCATCAACATAATCTTCCATGATAGCATGTATAAAAGATGATTGTCATTGCTCGTTGATAGGTGGCACTGGAATTTTTCTAGCTGAAAAGTGTGACCTTATAATAGAAGGTTCCCTATGGTGTAGTAAATTTCATTTTATGTTGATCCCCTTTAGCAATACGTATTTAATTGTAACTTAAAATCCATCCATTAAGGAGAGAATTTCATGTCCTGTCGTAGAATCGACAATCATGTCTATGTTGGGCAAGGGAAATTCATCCTTAGGACAAGCATTGTTAATTTCTCGAAAGTCTGTGGCATATCTTGATGTCGGGGTCTTGGCTATGGGAAATATGTTATATATCCATTCCGAATAATCAACAGGTTAGATAAAGTCGATTCCAAGATTTTCTCGAGTTCGGCTTTAACAAGCAATGTTACTTGGGGATGCATTTTGCGTAGTTTTTGTTTCATAGGCTTTGCATCCGGATGCACCACAAGGTGGTGTACTACAAGAGATGGATCTAGGCCTGACATGTCCTTATAGGTCCATGCAATAATATCTTGGAATTCAATAAGGAGTGTTGTGAATTCTATGTATTCTTGGTTAGACAGACTAATGCCAAGTTGTAAAATTTTCTGTTTGACGGTTCCAATGTTTATGTCTTTGGTTTTTTCTACAAGAATTTTAGATGTATCCTTTTTGGAAAATGATGCTAATGGTTGATGTAAGTCATCGATGTTAGGTGATTAGGGGGAGTTGGCACAAGATTTTTGTGTGTGATGTTGATACTTTTTATTCACATGTTTGTTTGATAGGGTGGCGATGAGATTTTGACTATGGGAAATTTTCTATTTGTGCTTTTTATCCAAATTTTACGAAGGTGAAGGATCCGAATATTCTATTTCTTCACCAAAATATGCCAATTCATCTAGGTTGATTTCAAATCCTTTTCTATAGTTGGAAGTAGGGATTTGATCACGAGTTCTAAGGAATTCTTCGATGGCTTCATCATTCGGAACATGTCCTTGGCCACATGATGTGATTGGCCATGGTCTATGATATTTTGGATGCGTAGGCTCAAAATTGATGATGTTAATGGATAAATGTTCAAAGTAAATATGTGTTCCAATGAGTTCTTCAAAAGGGTATGTGTATACCTAGTGTCACTATCGAGTTGGTGTCATCGTAATCACTTGAAATTAATACAGAGCAAAGCATCGAATACCTTGAAACCCGCACCATGTTCACCATGATGTTGTGTGCAATTGATTGGGTCTAAACGAGCTTATTCATTTAGACCGAGTCGTTTAACCTCCCATCTCATGTTTTTCATTATTTGATGAGCTTTGGTAAATTGAGGGTACTCATAACAGGGAGAAAATTCATCATTATATAACCAAGATCCTAAAGAACTTGGAATATGTTCATTGTTGAGATAGCCAAATTTTTTTCCAAATTGACTTTCCCATTTGGTAAGTGGGATGGATTCTCGATGTGGAGCGTTGGGTTTGCCATAGTTGTGTGGGGATTTGTTAATGTAAAAGGAGTCTGCCACCTTTTGAAATTGATATTCATCACATCCTTTGTCAATAATTTTTAATGTGTGAGACGGGGGACCAATAGGTACCTCACGTGGTGGGGAAGTCAGTTTGGTAGTTTTGAAATATGAAGAAAATGGGTTATAAGAATATTGGGGTGGATTAGAGGATGAAGTTTGGTTAATCAAAGGAGAAGGTATCTTAATAGAATAGGTATGGTTGGATGAAGAAGGTTGACTAGGTGAGGAATAAGATGGTATGGTGGAGGTGTAATTTTTGTTAGAAGAAGAAGCTTGATTAGTGGAAGAAGATGATTGATTAGTGGGAGGAGGACTGGTTGAAGATTGTTGATTAGCGGAAGAGAATGGATTGGAAAATGTGGTTTGGTTAGAAGGTGATGGTTTTGGATCATATTTAGGGAGTGTATCCAGATCGATGCATATTTTGGTAGGGATTACGTGAAGTGGGGTGTACTTACCTATTGATGGAAAATAGTGATCATGTCTATACCATCCTTCAAGGAATCTACAATACTCAAAGGGTTGAGGATCCACACGCAATGTAAATTCCTTATCCAAATGAGGAAATTTAATACATTGGTGGAACGTTTATGGGATGGATTTCATGGCATGAATCCATGGTCAGCTGATAAGAATGTTATATACAACTTCTACATCCACCACATGACATATCATTTCTAAGGCGATGGGTCCAACTTTGAGAGGTAATGTGATTGTGCCTTCAAAATTTCTTTCACTATTATCATACCCATGAATGGTTATGATGTTGTTTTGTAGATCATTTTCGGTGTAACCTAGGTAGTGTAAGAGTTTCATGGAACAAATATTCAATGTGGATCCATTATCGATTAATACGCACTTGATCTTATGATGATTTATGTAACCCTTGACGTATAAAGAATGATTATCAACGATGTTGGGATTTAGAAGGTCAAATGCGAACCAAAGGATAAAATAGGATTGGGTATTGTAAGATGCACAATTAAATTCTAGAATTTTTGTGAATTGATGTCCTCAGGGACACGAGTGTTATTCAATATTTTCATAAGGATGTGTTGTAGTGCGGTAGAATAATTAAGTAATTCCATGATGGAAATCTATGTTGTAGTCTTCTCCAATTATTTGACAATATTGAATGATGGTGCAAGTTATGGAGTGGAATTGGTGGTGGAACTAGATGGTGGATTAGGAGGTGGTGCGAGAGAAGAAGTAGCAAATTTTTGTAGGGACCCACATTGTTTTCTATCTGGTGGTGATCGCATAGTTAGTTCTAATCTTTATAGTTTCCACTAAGTCTTGGTCATAGTCTATGGTTGAGATGAATGAGTCATACTCGACGTTACTTGATGATTGGACCTTATCCTTTGAATTATCATCATGGTTAGGGAAGGGTTTTTTGAACATGTTAAGTTTTTTGTTGGGTGTTTTTGTCTCAGAAGTATTTTCAACTTCTATGTCTCCATGTTTAATTAGATCTTAGATGTAATGGCGAGACTTGCATGCATCGATTTGTAGAGTTCCCTTTTATGCGATGGTAATCACAATATTCATTGTCTTTATACCAATTCGGTTTGGGTTGTCCTTCTTTGAAGGGTTTGACGATGGGATATGTAATCATGTTGGAATTTTCTAAGTGATGAAATACACTAGATAGGATTTTTCCAAGAGGAGTGAACCATCTTCGCTTGTCCCGAGAATAAGCTTCATTTCTAGGGATTATTGTTGGTTGTTTGGATTTGAATGTGTTGATCGGATTATTTTGAACGTTTCGGACATGGTGAGAATCAGTAACACCATCGTTGACTATATTTCGGTTTCGGTTAAAGAATTTGGATTTATCCTAGTTCTGAGGGGCATCTCTATGAGGTTGGTCCCTAAAGGGTGTTTTAAGTAAGCCCTTAGAAATGAGGGATTTTTTTATCTGTGTTCCCTTTTCAATGAATTCTTCAAAATTACTCAGAAAGTACATTTGCATGTGGAATGATAATTTGGCATTGAGATTTGGAACAAAAATGCTAACCAATCATCTTTCGGGTATTGAGCAGGGGAAATTTGCTTGCAATTCCTTGCCATCATTGTAAAAAGGAGGAAAAATTTTCATTGGGCCTTTGTCTAGTGTTACAGAGATTGAGCATGGTTATTTCTGAGTCTAAGTTGAAGAAAAATGTTTGACAAATTTTTCGAGATAAGTCTACAAATATTGTGATTGACCCTTTGGAAAGATAAAAAAACCAAGTCTAAATCCTATCCTCCTAAACTTTGAGGGAATAATTGTAAAAGATACGTGTCATGATAAGAAACTTCCTGACATTGCATGTAAAATTCCTTTACATGTTCACAGGGGTCACCTTTTCTTTTGTATTTATCAAATTTTGGGATTTCGAAGGATGACGGAAATGGTAAACGTAATATTTCAGTATCAAATGGGTAAGGACATAGCTCTTGGAAGTTGAATTGTTTCGATTGTTTTTGTAGTCCCATTGACCATTTCCAATTGTCCATTTATTGAATGGTTAGAAACATAAAATAATAAGGAAATGGATCCTGTAATGTTAGAACAAGAAACTAAACAATCGTGACCATTTCTGATTTTCCAGATCGCTTCAAGGCGTAGGAAAAGAGCATACGCAGATACAATTGGAATAGATTTTGTTAAAAAATTAATAAGTATTGCAATTAATCATGATTGCAAAATAGTAATAATGATTATCTTCACAAAAATAAAAATGAAGAAAAAAAACTTTAAAATGTTACCAGAAGTGTTGTCATAGAAAATTGGAATGTAAGGCAAAAAAATTGTTTTGTGGGGCCTAGGGGGCCTCTAGTGTGCAAAAGATGATTGGTAATGCGAATATGATAATTTTGGTGAGATAGGTGTGAAAAGGTCCTTTATTGTCAAAAAAGGTCTTGTAAGAAAATGATTAGTAGTTTGTACCTCTGCTGCAGATCCATGAGTATCTAGATCTGATGATAGATTTACTTCTTCTAAACATCGAGCAATGAGGAGATCAAAGACATGATGAGCGTCGTAGGTTCATTATTACTTATAACCTACATATGTACCACAAGATACCACACAACAAGAGCACTTCCCATAGCGTGAAGGTTAACCAAAGAAGTCCATAAGGTACAAAAAAGGAAATAATAATGAACAATAATAAAAAAGAATGGATAAAACCACTAATTGGGAAATCAATGGTAATAGATCAAAAATAATCAAAGCGTGCTTAATGTGAGCTAGAAAAAATACGTTGATAAACAAGAAAGTAAAACATTGACAATAATACCTCCTCCTTCATGATTCTGTAGCAAACCTTAGAATGGGAGAGGAAACATGGACAAGCCTTGATTGTGTGATATGTAGGTGCTTTTCTCAAGACGGAGTAAGGCCTTCCTACAACAAGATCTACTTACTTTTCACCAAATGGATAAAAGTATTATGGATTTGGGGTGCTTCAAGATGAGGCTATTAGGACGAGGTGGAGGGATGTTCTTTGCTCAAAGGATGCAAGAACTTAGACAGGGGCATTCAAGCTTATTCTCCGTATCCTAGAGGGGAGGGGTAAGGATGTATTTATAGCCCGAGGAAGTGATTAACTTAGAGTAATTTAAGTAATCATGATTTGAAAATGTGGGCAAGATTAGATGAGTGGGGACCACGAAGAATGGGTAAGGATTCGAATTGGATTTTCAATTCATGAGTGGAGCATTTTAGGTGAGTGGGGACCGTGAAGAGTGGGTGAGGATTAGATTTTGAATTTTTAATTCAATAGTAGAAAAACATGGAGAATAATGACATGTGGTAAGGATTATATTATTTTATATTTGAAAGGGATCATTAATCAAATTATATTTAATTAATTAAAATTGCATTTTTGTGGGAAATGAGGTAGGGGAATTAATTGATTAAAGACATATGTGAAATTAGGGTGTCTACACTATATATTAAAAAATAAAATATGGTATGGTAAGAAGCTTCATGGGTTGCCATTACAATTCTTGAAAATACCAGTCAAAGATCCAAAAATAATCGGAAGATGCAGACATGTCATGTGCTACAAGTTTAATGGTTTAGGGTTTTGTGAGGGAAATTGGAAAAGTGATGAAATTTGTTCCATTTGATATGTTATGGTGCACAGCATGTCTAGGTAGATTATGTCATTATTACCTTATGTTAAAAATCTACATTTTCTTTCCTCCGTTAACCCCATCCTCATACAAACAATTTGTTCCAATCTGATCAAACTAAGGATTTTGGATTTTAAGGGATGATTTGGGTTACCCAACCCCTCTTCCTATTGGAATAGATCTATGGGATTCCTTACCTATGTTAATGAAGTAATGCCCGAGGTTTATATATTAAAACCACAAGATGGTATAGTAAGAAGCTCCAAGGGTTGCCATTACAATTGTTGAAAATACCAGTCAAAGATCCAAAAAATAACTAGAAGATAGAGGACATGTCATGTGTTATACGTTAATGGTATAGATATATCCTTTTGTTACCCATAACAAGAACTGTGGAATCAACTTTGAATTTGGTTGGATTAGTTAATATGCACTTTGATAGTTTTATAATATTACTCCCACTCATATGTGAAACTCTTTGTATATAGTGGTTTGGATGGATTTCTCTTTTTATTGTTTATGACAACTCTTTAACTTCTTTTTTCTCTTTTTGCAGGATATTTTTTATTCTCTTTCTCTTGTAGTAAAGAAGAGAGTGTTGTCTCTAAACAACTTTAGGTGGGTTTCAATATTGATTGAAGTATTTATTCATTTGTTTTGTTTATTACATGTTATGGACTAAAATATTATTGTAGAGTGATTTCATGTTATTTGCTTTTGATTGTTCCATTTATATTTATAGTTGGCTCCAATCCTTTTTCTGAAGTGACATGTGGGGGCATGTGCCTTCGTCAATGACATGATTCGTTATGTGTTGAGGGGATTGTTCCCAAATGAGGCCATTTTGAAACATCCCAAGTTGGATGATAGATTGATCAACGACAAGGCTTTTAAAGCTTCCCGTCATACTTAATAATATCTTCTTGGACTAACACACTTCTTTTCCCTCTCCAGTTTAATATGATGCAGACTAGAAACACAATTCCCCTCCCTACAATGGGCTTGACATTAACTACGCCTCACTTGCAAAGGGAGGAATATTTTGAATTTCTTTAATGTTTTGTTAATTTTTGCATTACAGAAACCAAAACCACCTAAAACAGTGATATTCAAAATGATCAAAGATCGCCTCCACCTGTTGCCAACATCCCCAATTTTTCTATCCAAATTCCAAACAATTGGATTGCATTAATGAGGCTTCTTCTTGGTTTATGATTCTAATGAAGATGCATTGAAATATGAACCACCCCAAAATTGAGGAAAATGGGAATAACAATTGAGGCATCTACAACTAGACAAAAATACAAGAAACGTGCAAAGAAAATTGCACAAGCAAAAAGTAAGAAATTTGATTTTAAAAATAGCTTGTAGTGGTTTGTTTATAAGTGTTTGTTTATAAGTTTTTTTGAAACAAACTGTAACTCATTCCAAATAATCCCATGTATGTATTGTGGTAGTATATATTAGATAGAGAATTAAACTTTTTAAACACATGTTCAAGTTTTTGTAAACCAACAACTATGCATTTCTAATTTCTTTATCATTGTATCTCCATACAAATACCTATAGTTTACTTACTTCAAGTGTACATATTGTTCTTATTGTTTTCCATTCTATTTTCTTAACATAATAATCTATAATTCATTTCAAATAAATGCATGTATATATTGTGGCAGAACATATGGAACACAAAATCTAACTTTTCAACATACATGTTCAATTTTTCCTTTTTACAATTGCTCACTTCTTTATGTAAACCAACAACAATGCATTTTTAATGTGTTATTCATTATATCTACACACAAATACCTATATTTTTAAAATTTTGAGAAAGAACCATGCAATTTTTAGTTGTTTTCATCCAAATCTTTGTACATTATATCACTTTTTGCATATTGAATTGTTAAAGGGTTAGAATTCATGTTTGCACTTTTTGAAAAATATAAATGAATAAGTAAGCAAACTTTAAAGGTTCTCATTGTTTACAAATGTATGTTATCCCTCACACATCCTTCATTTCATGTTTGACTGCACTACAAGTTTACATTTTCCACCATATATTTGTAGAACTCCCACTTTCTTGAGAATATTTTACTTGCCATGGAAATAACTTTGACACACGAAGGCATTTCTCAATTAATTGAGGTTGGTTCCAATGTTGACCCTACATTTCAAATTCTATACTTGTCCTCCTTATTGTCTAATCTCAACACAGGTGCACAACATCGTGTTGACCTTTCAGATGGGATACATTTTCGGACAACACTTCTACCCTCCAAATTTGCAAACCATGTAACTAATAAATCAATACAAGAAGGCTCCATTGTGTGCTTACACAAATCCTTTGTTAGAATGATAAAAAGTGAATTGTAAGCTTCGTCCTTTCTCGATTACCAATGTATATAATCTCCCTATAGTAATTCTAATTTTTTTCCATTTCTTTTTTTTCATCCGTTGCTCAGTTCTAATTTTTCCCAATTTTCTTTTCCATTGTAGGATTGTTCTTATCATTGAAATGGATGTTGTCATCGAAACGAATTTGGTAATCGATGCTCCAACCTGACTACCAACAAATGCTCTTGAAGACAATCGGTTCCGTAAACAAATGCAAGTGCAAACCAAGTTAATAGATATTTTACGAGAACACCAACTCAAATAAGTGGATTGAATACATCTATGTGCATGTGGTCCATAGAGGGTCATGCCCTAGAAAAAACAAACCTTCGCGAATATCATAATCCAAGGGGAGATGGTTTCATGTTTGGTTTTGATTTTTGAATCGAAAGGAGGGAAATCCACATCACATGTTTCAATGAGGTCATCAAAGTATTCTACGAAAAAATTGAAAATGGGAAGCTATATATAATTTCCAATGGGAGGATTGGGAAGATTTCTAATGCAAAGATATGTTACAACCATTTGAACAATGCTTTGGAGATTTTCCTACAACCTTCCTCAACCATATCTCCACTCATATAAAATGAGGATACAATACCTTCCCATCACTTTCACTTCACCAAAATCAAGGACATACTTGCAAGCATTGTCGGTTCTATAGTTGATTTGATTGGCATTGTTCTAACGATGTCAGCATGCTCAAAAATTCGTAGGCATGACAAGTCTAAAACAAAGAGAAGAACTATACAATTAAAGGACATGTCAGGATTCAGTGTAATTATCACATTGTGGGGACAACACTTAGATGAGATAAGAAAAGAACTTGAAGACATGCTTTCTATACCACCTCTTCCAGTCCTTGCCTTGAAATATGCTCACATCTCTAGTTTCAATGGGAGCTCAGTTGACATTGTTTCAAGTACCAAATGTTACGTCAACCCTCTAATTTCATAAACTAATACACTTCATGGTTGGGTTGATTCTGATGACTACTCCCTTCTAGCGCCCTCTATCACAAGCAAATTTTTGGGCCCTCAAAAATCTTTACCTCTGAATAAAATTTCACATCTCCTATGGATGGGGAACACTGAGAGAAATGAATGGTCCATGGTTACTACAGAAATAACAAATATCAGCATGAACAACTTTGTTTACAAGGAATTTCCTCTTCAAAAAGGTGAGAAATAATGTAGGAAAAAGGTGAGAGAGAATGGTAATGGTTCATGGTTCTATTCAAGTTGCAACATACAAGTTCAGAACTATGATTATAGATATGCACTCAGGATCGATCTAAAGGACCCAACAGAGAACTCCAATCAGTTACCACTTTTGATGAGACATCTGGGTAAATCATGGGTGTTGTAGCTAGCGACCTCCACCTATTGTCTATAGACGAAGATGTAACTAATGAAATTACAAGAAATGTCATCAGCAATGAATATTGCTTCACACTTTCCCTAAAAAAAGAGACATACTATGGAAACAACAGATTGAAATGTGTCATCCTCAATTCAAAGAAAGTGGATAACAATGTAACTCCTTCGTAACCTTATTTACGTAAAGAATTCAAATAACCCTATCTCTTCATACTTTACCCCCTCACCCATCCCATTCTATACTTTGAACTATCACCGTTATGTTAGTTATTTCATATCTATGTTTCACTTTTTTTCCCTTCTTCAAAAGAAAACATTGTATTTCATTATACACTGACATACTATTGTCTCCTACTACTGTGTGGATTGTAAGTACTTTTAAGAAAATAAATGAAAATTATTTGTACTTTTTTATGTATGTATTTGCATCCTCGTATATTATTAGAACGTATTATATCTTTTCATATAACTAATATTCTTTTCCTTAAGCAACAAATGCAATTTTTTTATCCTCAAATTGTTACCTCTTATGAGTAGTTCCCATTGGAACTCCACATGCATTTCAATGGTATATAGTTTATTGATTCTGACATACTATTTCCTCCTACTACTATGTGGATTGAAAGTTATAAGAAAATAAATGAAAACTTCTTGCACTTTTGTTATGTACATTGTTGCATCATTGTATACGATCGAACGTAAGGTATCTTTCCATATAACTAATATTATTTTCCTTAAGCAAAAATGTTTTTTTAATCCTCAAAATGCTACCTCTTATGTGTAGTTCCCATTGAACTCCACATGCATTACAATTGTATATAATTTATTGATTTTGACATATTTCTGCATTTGTATGTCATCAAACAATGCATCATTCCTCACGACCCGCATGGTTTTTTCCAACATGTGGTACTCCATAGGTGTGTTACTTCACAATCATGTTGACTCCTACAAAACGAGCCTCGACAAAGAGAGAACCACGTAATAAATAAAGTTCACATAACTCCTAAGCAGCAATGTCATCACTAGAGCATATAACACCGTCAATATCTAATATCCATCAACTTACATCAACTAAAACCTACCATTCCTTGACATTCCAATCTTGTCATCAAATATAACTACTGTAGGATTGCCAACCAACATTCCACAAGTAACTTCCATGGAAACAATTTTGCACGACCATACCAATTCCTTCCATACAAACTCATCTTTGCTAACTACTACCACATCTCCCCATTTTCTTGGGATGCCACATGAAACTGTCTCACCACCGACCTTTTTTGGTTCTTCACACATGTACAACTAGTTTATCCTCTCCTTTTAATAGCTTTCCACCTTGCAATCCACAATCAACCCAAACAAAACACCCCACCCCTTCCCATACACATATATTTCCCATATTCCCGCCCTTGTCGTAAATTATTAAAGCTCAACTCGATTTTACAAAAGAATAGATTTGTTGGCGAACATCCAAACTTTCTCAATCTGTTTGGAAAATTACCCTAGAATTAAAACAATTTCCTTTGAAGGTTTTCCTTCCTGTAACAAATGCAAAACTGAAAAACATGGCCACCGCTTCTCTTCATGGAACAACATAGATGTGAAAAGCAATCTACCGTTATTGCATCTTTAACCTAAATCGAGGAGATACTTATCACATGAGTCAATCCATTCCTACAATTCACCCAATTATGTTAATGACAATACAAATACTCAAGACACACCATAAGTTTTCCACAAAACATTACTTCAATATCAAAGTACCTACCACACCGCCTTGGATATTTAAACATAGTAATTATACAAAGGGAAGGATATAATTTTAAAAATATGATTTCTACATCAATAGATCTCATGTTTGGGGGCCTTGCAATATAAAATCCAAAACAATCCATATTAAAAAGATGTCTTAATCAACCATGATGCTCTTTCCTCCCTATCATATGAGTCATCAAATGTTTCCTCCTCTCTTAATACAACCACACTGGAACTGTCCCAAATGCAAACCACCTTTGCAGCTCATGGTATTGATGTTTCCACTAACTCTGATGAAATGTATGAACACTCAACATATTTCATGCCAACACCCCACAATACAAGAACAAGAAGAAGAGGAAATCGAACAATTATTTCTCAACCACGATGGTAACACTCCATTTATCATGCCATGGCCAAAGCTTGGGCTCTCACCAATAAATGAATACAATATGGAGGGCATGTTCTCAATGGCTTTCCCAACTTTGTTTCCGGCAGAAAAGTAATGTGGCAACAACCCCGCATAAAATAAGTTCCAATGCATGAATACACTCTTCATTTGATGCGCTACCATGATGGGCACTTTGGTTCCCACCCAAGATTTTGCTACTTCCTTCTAAACCTCATAATGCAAAGATAGAGTCAATCCACGTAGAGTTTTCATGAAATAGAACATCAAATTTGGAATCCCTCCAACAATTGGAGATTTGTGAAGACAACTACTAGAATTCCCCAAAGAAAACCTCCCAGATAGTTTAATGCACTTTGGATCGAGCCTTCGAGGGACACGTTCATTCTAGGAAAAAAATAGAAGTGAGCTTTCAAATATGTTGGAACAATTGGGGACACCAACCTTATACTTCACTCTAACTGTTGCAGACACTAAATTGCCACATCTCCACAATATTATTTCTAGTGAATGCCCTACCGATCCTACTAACCATTCAGCAAAAAACCCTTCTATCTCCACTAAGATTGATAATTCAAGGAACAATCGGCACTTTGGAAAATCATTTTTATAAATAAAATTTAGAATTCTTTCATAGAAACATCAACCTCATCTCTCCTTCTTCTCACCCCTACCAAGGTGTTTGAGAATTCAACATCTTCGTATCCACAATCCATAAATCCCTATGCGTTCCAATCAAAAATTTGAAACCCTCAAGGTCATGCATTATCACCTTTTCAAGATTCATTGAAACATATAGAATATTTTCTTATTGATGAAATGAGTTTCATCGGCCCAAAGTTGCTAAGAAAAATTGATAGCATGATACGCATAGCTTTCCCACACTCAAAGACATCTAAATTTGGGAACATATTAGTCATCCTCATTGCAACCTTGGCCAATTACCATGGGTTTTGAGCAGTCCTCTTTATGTAATTAATTACTATGGACTTAGCCTTTGGAAGGGATTTCAATCTTCCATTACATTACAAACAATATTTCGGCAATAAGGAATAACCAATGCACAAGTTTCATCCTATAATTTATTTCTCCACATGTGAGATTCAACTCCTCTTATTGAGGACTAGGAACTCCTAATGTCTCACACAGACACACACCTAACTTAGCAAGAGCTCAACATTTTAGGGATGTACCACATTTGTTTGTAAAAAATGATCTCATGGACTCCCACAACCTTCAAATGTTGAAATCATTAAACGATCTGATTGCCCAATCCATTTTTGAAAGTAAGAGGTAAGCCTCAATAAGAGATCATGATGATGATCAGTTGGAACACAAAGTTCTATTGTGCAAACAAAAAAATCATGTTTATTACAAATTTATGGGTTGACGCAGCCTAGTGAATAGTGTTACAGAACAATCACCGACATTGTCTACAACGCATCAATGCCACCACCATAATTACCTTTATTTTTTGTAGTCAACTTTGATAGATACAACAACCCATGTTGGGATCCCTCCAACCCATTACATATTCGATACCCCCTATTTCAAGAGGGAATCGAAGATAATTTCCGATTAAAATGGCTTGGGGATTAACTATCCACAAGTCCCAGGGACTTACTTTGCATAAAGCAATTGTCGACATTGGAACCACTGAAAGGTAGGGTTTGACATTCACAACTTTCTCCAAAGTTCCCTCACTTGCAAATATGCACATTTCCCTCCTTTTTCATTCGAAAGGTACTCAAAAATTGCACATGTACCAACACTTGGAGAAAGAAGAAATGAGGATTCAATACTACTATCCCTCAACCCTTCATAAATACTACCACCTACTTTGATAACACCTCCACTACTACTTTACTTAATAGTTCTTGTATCCTAAGTGGCATTTTCATTCAAGGGGTATCAAATGTATTCATGTTTACCAGTGAAAGCACCCTAAACTTTACAAATAAAATAACAAAGCTAATCAAGGAAGGCTAAAATTATTTTCACCTAATAGCTAAGGATCTCAAGTTTAAAATGTAACATTAATATAGAAGCTAAAAGGAATGCTTAACTAGTATGAAAACAATGCAAAATCTAACTAAACATGCCTACTAATATGCTTTAATTACCTAACATGGGCCTAAATAGACCTAAGAGGGAAATCAAATGGTTATGGTTGCTACTCCAAACAATGGTGAAATGACCTCTCCAAATGACTTGTTAAGTCACTTTAGATATTCATCTACTAACCTTGTTGAAGGCTTTAGGCAAGGATTGAGCTTGGCTATAAATCATATGTATTATATGAGATGCAAATCAAAGCATGGTGTAAAGTATTAAGGTAAGAGGTGAACTCTTTTTATAGTTTTCCTTTTGGGAAAAACTTGTATTTTGGTGCATGTGGGACTAAAAGCCCCAAATTAGATTAGAATTACTAATCATGATTAGGCCTCTAATCACAATTAGTGAATTACCAAGTGATTAAGATGTGAGGAGCCTTAATCAACTATTGAGTTTTGGAGCTCAATTACTTTGGATTAACATGCAATATGAAACTTCCTGGAAAACATAGTAACCGACATTGGTTATGGAGGGATCGACATCGGTCACCTATGACCGGCATCGGTCAGGCAAGGAGGAACCGGCATCAGTCAGGGCTAACCGGCATCGGTTACCTGTGTGTGGGTGTTTCAATTAACTCACGGGAATTAAATCTATTTTTAGTATCAAAGCAGATCTATTGATTGTAATTACATGGCTAAGTTCCCTAAGTTTGTATACTCTTATATAAACATGAAAGAGAGGGTTTAGAAGTAAGAATTAAAGAATAACTTGCAAAAGTTGATGATTATTATGAGAACAATTGTGAGAGAGAATTCTTGGAGAGGAAGCAAAAGCTTGAGAGAAATAAATTATCAGTACATATAAGAGGTGTGGAAGATTGTAAATATTCATTGTATATTTTGTCAAAGCTTTGGATAATAGATTGGCTTGTTTCTTGGTGGACGTAGCCCACACTAGGTGAACCATGTTAAATCTGGTGTTGATTTATATCTCTTGTTTTGTATATTTCTTCTGGTATAATATCTGATATAATTATCTATACAACCAAAGTGTGTTAACCCTAAAAACTAGTATCAAAACTTTGTTTGATGGTTTTGTGTGTTGACAGATTTACTCACAGAGGGTTTTATGATTGAGTGGGAGCTATAACAATGGCATAAGAAAAAAATACAAGGTAGAGAATTTTTACGGCCAAAATTATCAATTATGGAAGATGTAGATTGAGGATTATTTGTATCAAATATATTTGTATTACCATTGGATGAGAAGTTTAGACCTACGAAGATGACTGATGAAGAATGGAAGATTCTTGACATAAAGGCTTTGGGATCTATAAGATTGAGCCTGACATCATCCATGGCTTCTAATATTATAGTTTTGACTTCTACGGTAGGGTTGATGAAATCTCTTGCTAATTTATATGAAAAACCTAGTGCTTCAAATAAATTTTATTTGATGAAGAAACTATTTAGTTCTAAGATGCATGAAGGTGGATCTACATCTAGTCATTTGAATGATTTCGATCTATTGTAAATCAGTTAAAATTGGTTGATATACCATTTGATGATGAAGTGAAAGAACTTTTATTCTTATGTTCTTTGCCTGATAGTTGGGATAACTTGGTAATGGTCTGTTAGTAATACATCATCTACTAATAATATTTTGAAGTTTGATGATATGATTAGTATAATCTTGAATGAAGAAATTTGCATGAAGAGTACAGAGGAATCATCATCTAGGAATTCTTTGAATGTAGAAAGCAGGGGAAGCAAAAGGAGAGATCCAAGAGTAAGAGTAATGGGAAATCAAAGTCAAGGGATAGCATATCTAAATCCAAAGGTAAGGGAATTACTTTTTGGAAATGTGGAAAGAAAGGACATGCAAAGAAATATTATTGGTCAAAGGATAAAGAGAACTTACAACCAAAAAAAAAGGTAAATAAGCAAATATTGTCGTAGAAGAGGTAATGCAAGATGCTCTTATTATTTTTTAGATAATAGAATTGAATCATGGGTTTTAGATTCAAGATCTTCTTTCCATGCAACCCCTAATAAGGGTTATTTCAAAAATTATGTCCAGGAAATTTTGGGCATGTTTATTTGGGTGATGATGAACCTTACGGTATTCAAGTAAAGGGGAAGTTCATATAAAATTGTAAAATGGAAATACATGGGTATTAAAAGATGTGAGGCATGTGTCAAGCCTCAAGAGGAATCTTATTTCTATAAGGAAACTAGGTGAAGTTGGTTACATGGTTACATTCACAGCAGACTCTTAGAAAGTCACCAAGGGTGCTTTTGTTGTGGTAAGAGGTAAGAAGGTAGGAACATTATATTTATCTACCTGTGTTATTGATTCCTTTTCTAAATTATCTAATCCAGATTCGACATTTATGTATATAGCATAATTGGTTGGGTCATATGAGTCAAAAAGAATGTGGATTTTAAAGGCTAAAGATAAGTTATCGATTTGAAAGATTTAGATCTTGATTTCTATGAGCATTGTGTCTTTGGAAAGTAAAAGAGAGTGATATTTCTCAAAGTTGGGGCAACTAAGAAGGAACATAAATTGGAGCTTGTACACTCAGATGTGTGGAGACCAGCTTTCTAGGTAGCTTCTCACGAAGGATCCTAGTATTATGTTACTTTCATTGATGATGCTATAATAAAGGTATATGTTTATTGTATTAAACATAAATTTGATTTTTTTGAGACTTTTAAAATATGGAAAGCCCTTGTTGAGAATGAATCAAATTCAAATTTAAAGTGCCTTAGATCTAACAATGGTGGTGAATATTGTAGCAAGGCTTTCAATGATTATTGTTTAGTGAATGAGATATGTAGAGAAAGGACGGTTCCAAGAACACCACAAGAGAATGTTGTTACAGAGATAATGAACAGGACAATCATGGAATGTGCTACAAGTATGAGGATACATTCGGATTTCCTTTGTAGTTTTGGGTAGAAGTAGTTGATACATCAGTTTATTTGATTAACCATGGACCTTCAAGCTCACTAGATGGAGGAATACCAGAGGAATATTGGACCGAAAAAGAGGTAGATCTTTAGTTTCTCAAAGTTTTTGGTTTAGAAGATTTTGTGCATATTGATAAGGAAAATAGGAAAAAAATGGATGCAAAATCCAAGAGATGTACTTTCATTGGTTATGGATCTGGTGATTTTGGATTCCGTTTTTGGGATTTATAGAATTCTAAAATTATTAAGAGTCGTGACATCGAATGAAATGAAAAGAGAATGTACATGGATAAAATTTTTGTACCCAAAGATGAACCAATTGGGAAGTTTGTGAATATAAATGAACTCTTGGATTTAAAAGTAATACCGATAGGGTTACATGGTAACCGGTTTTGGTTGACCCCTGACCGACATCACCAATAAAACTAATATCGCTTATGAAGATCCAAACTAGCATTGGTTAGTAGAACCGATGTCGGTTATAGGTGACTGACATCATTCATTAACAGATTTGGATATGAATGTTTAGGAGGTCCAGAATGAGCCTCTGGTACCCCAAACTCTTATGAGAACGTCATAAAGGGTATGTAAACCTCTGAAAAATTTACATCTTCTCTATTTTATTTATTAGTGATTGCTAATGGTGAACCAAAAAGTTTTGAAGAAGCAATGTAGGATAAGACCCACATCGAGCAGGGAGCATGACATGCAAGAGGAGATGGAATCCTTGGAATAGAACCAGACTTGGGATTTGGTTAAGTTGCCAACATGTAAGAGGAAATTTCAGAACAAGTGGGTTTACAAGATCAAGGAAGAAGAGGGTGGACAGAAAAGGTACAAGGAAAGACTTGTAGTACGTGGATTTGCACAAAAGCAGTATTGACTTTGGTGAAATATTTTCTCCTATTGTAAAGATGACTTTTATTCGTATTGTATAGAGTTTAGTTGCAGTAGAGGATTTGCATTTAGAGAAACTAGATGTGAAGATGGATTTCCTTCATAGTGATTAGGATGAAGAGATTTATATGTAGCATCCGGTTGGGTATGAAGTCAAGGGTAAGGGGAAATTAGTGTGCAGGTTAAAAAAGAGCCTATATGGGCTCAAACAAGCTCCAAGGAAATGGTACATGAGTTTTGATAGTTTTTTGCATGAGCATGGTTAATTGAGATGTGAACTCAACATTGTGTTTATTTCAAGAAGCTTGAAAATGGGAGCTATAATATTTTGTATGTGGATGATATGCTTATTGTAGGAGCTAGTATGTAGGAAATTGGTGAGCTTAAGGCAAAGCTAGCTCACACATTTGCTATGAAGGATTTAGGAGTTGCAAAAAGAATCCTTGAAATACAAATACACATAGACAAGAAGAAGAACAAGAAATTATATTTATCTCAGGAGGATTATATCTATAAAGTGTTAGAAAGGTTCAAGATGCGAGAATGCAAAACCTATTAGTACACCTATGGTCGACACTTAAAATTGAGTAAATATCGGTGTCATTCATCACATAAGGAGGTCAAATACATAACACGAGTGTCATATGCTTCAGCCAGAGTTGGGAGTCTCATGTATGTTATGGTTTGTAAGAGACCGGACATTACACAGTAGTGGCAATTATGAGTAGATATATGGCCAATCCCATTAAAAAGTATTGGAAAATAGTCCAATGGATACTCGGTATTTTAGAGGGGCATCTAGCATGCAGCTTATGCTATAGAGGTTCATATATTTCATTATGTGGCTATGTTGATTTAGATATGGTTGGAGATCCTGGATGGTAGGAGGAGAACTACTGGAAATTTTTTTCAATAGGTGGGATGACAAAGCTTAGTTGGATTTCAAGATCGCATAAGGTTGTGGCTTTTCTACTACAGAGGCAGAGTATGTTACAGCCTACAGAGGCTAGTAAGGAGATGATATGGATGAGTAGGCTCATAAAAGAGTTAGGAAAGGAGAAAGATGATTGCAAATTATCCAAAGGATGGCACCAAAGTGTAATTCATTTGGCAAAGAACTCGGTGTTTCATTCAAGAATGAAAAGCTTTCAATTGAGGTATCACTTCATACGGAAAGTATTGAAGGATGGGTAGTTGAATCTGGAAAAGATTCATACGAGTGAGAACCTTGTGGATATGCTAAAAAATCCATTAGCAAAGGAGAAGTTGGAGTTGTACTCTACTTCTATTGGTCTTAAAATTTGAGACTTGAAGAGGAAGAAACAAAGCTATGGAAGGATCCAAGAATGATGTTGTACAGGTATGGTGTAGTAATTAATATCTAAGTGGGAGATTGTTGAGTTGTGGAGCTCAATTACTTTGGATTAGCATGTAATATGAAACTTGTTGGAAAACATAGTAACTGAAATTAGTTATGGAAGGACAAAGTGTTATCCATATTTCGCCCCTCGAGGAAAATATTGGATCAACCATAGTCCCGCATAGGAGGAAATAGAGTCAATAGGCAGACATAAAAGGGCTTAAAATTGGCAAAGTATAAAGGTATAAGCAGAGAATGCCAAGTGTCAGTATGGCGTTGATTCAAGGGGTAAATAGAGAAAAGGTTTCTAAATGAGACTGCCATGTGTCCTAGGGGAAAGTAGACTGTTGGGGAAAAATTTGGTTCTTTGCTCCTTCTTATCAAAAGGGGTAAAATTGCAAATGGCCCGTAACTCTGCCCAAGGAAAAAGTCAGCATTTGGGCCCGAGTCAAAGCCAAGCAGGGAATCGTAGGAAAGGGAAAAAGATAAATTGTGGACCCATAGGCCTGATTTTTGTTCCAATCTAGCTGCCATGTTTCCCATAGCAAAAGGGGACCCATTTTTCAAGTTGTTTTCCCGCCCTCCTGTACGGACCCGATACAAACTTTGAAGGGGCATATATTTTGACTCAAGGCTCAAAATATTACAAATTTGATGCCATTGGAAAGATCTTGGCCTCACCCATGCCATGGAGGTCTGAAACTTTAATTTTGAGGATGTTAGGTGAAGAAAAATAGAGGAAATGTCTTCGTGCTTTCAATGCAAGATTTTCTTACCTCAACAACCAGATCAGATTTGATTTTTTTGTCGTTTCCTCTTCCTTCAAGGCGTCGAACCAAGGATTGATGCAAAGAAAGACGGATTTGGGGAGAGATTTCATTA
This sequence comes from Taxus wallichiana var. yunnanensis, assembly GCA_018340775.1. Classification (NCBI taxonomy): domain Eukaryota; kingdom Viridiplantae; phylum Streptophyta; class Pinopsida; order Cupressales; family Taxaceae; genus Taxus; species Taxus wallichiana. The sequence goes on along the minus strand of CM031237.1, from coordinate 912,431,834 downwards.
GAGGCATTAATAGCAGTGGTTGAGCTTCAACCTACTTTTCCCGCTTCTCTCTCTCTTCTTCTTTTAGGTTGAATCTATAAATACGGGGTGATTCATTGTAAAGGGTTAGACATTATTTATTTTGCAGGCTCCCTTCTCCTCTTAGCAAAGGGATTTGTGGGGTTTAGGCCTTCCATCAAAATTGCATTATGTTTCTACCTCTTGGCTACTTTGTAATGGACTGTATCAATCTACAGAGCAATAAAACACATCTGTGATCGATTTTAGATCCTTTCTTGTCTCTTTTGCTTTCATCTAGTCTCCCATTATATATCTGGCTATCTGTGCTTGTTTATTGTATGCATTCTGTTGGTTTGTGTCTATTATCAAAATAAGTGTTCATCATTCCTTTAGTGCATCACCTCATAGTTTAGCTTTGTTTTAATTTCTATATTCCTTCTATCCCTATCTCCTTAGTAAAGTTTGGATTAGGATTAAGAACATACCCTCTGCGCAAGTTTCTATGTATGGACCTAAACAAAGGAATAAGGAACCACCTTCAACTGAGAGAGCTTTCCCATTTTGCAAGGTCCCACACCTTGGGAAAGTTAAATGTTATGAAATCACACCAAATGAGTCTGCAAGTTAGAAAAGATCTTTTTAGAGCTCATTTGGGGGTGTTGTGATTCTGCACTAATAGTTTTGGCACGCCCAGTGGGATAAAGAAGTCTCCATCTTATTACAATAAGAATTGATGTACACTTGTTGTGATTCTAGCTTTTAAGAAGCCTTAAAATTGTACATTTGGTGAATCCAAAAGAAACAAATCTACTGGTTTCAACAGCCCAAGCTTGGGAGATTCATGAGAAAAACCTGGTCTAGAGCAAGGAAAGAAGGTATATTTGAATACTTGTGTCTATCCCTAGGCAGAGAAAGGAGAGGAAGAAGAATTCAGAGGTCTCCATCTCCACCAAGTAAAACCTTGTCAACACCTCCACCTGTAAGGCCTTTCTTTCAGTCTACAAGGATTCTTAGGCCAATCAGAATGACACAACCAAATCCATATGTCAACTTCACCAACAATAGTCCACTCGCCTTGAATGCACAAAACCTAGTTCTGATTGTAGCATTAAAGAGCATCCCATATTTCACTGGGAAAATCAAACTTCTCCTAGTGACCATGTCCAAGATATTGTAAATGTCTATATAATCCATGAGATCCATGAGATGGACATTGCAGTCAAGCTGCTCACCTCTTCATTCAAAGGGAAAGCTTCACAATGGTTCAAGAGTCTTGAAGCAGGCTCTATCCAAAACTGGAACCAGCTGTGCATGGCTCTTCACAATCAGTTTGGGGAAAAAGGTGATAACTTGTCTTTGTTAGAGAAACTAACAACAATCAAGAGAGCCCCAAACGAGTAACTGACAGACTTCAACCTCATATTCTAGCGGACCTGGGATAGGATTCCAATAGCAGTAAATCCCACTAATGAAGGTTCCTTCTTATACTTTCTTAGGGATTTAAATTATGATATTTCTCTGATGATTCAGTCAATGGGGGCACTACATTACCTGCAACCTATAGCCTCTCCATAGGGGCTGAGAACCATTTGATTCAAGCTGGAAAATCACTCCTAGGCCATCTATGCCTTTGTACCCTGAGTTAGGAAGCCCAAATACTAGCCAAGTGCCTACATTAGCTCCTATACCCACCCCTAGGAGTCAAAGCTTAGCTGAAGCTTCCACTTCATCATCTAATACCTCTAAAGAGCTTTAGGAAGTGATGAAGCAACTTCAAAACTTTGGGAATGAGCTAGTGACCATCAAAAGACAACAAGCTCAGAGTTCCAGGCCATACCAGCCCCAGGCTCAATATCAAGCTAGACCCTAGTATCAACACAATAGGCCACCACCTCAGACTGTGAATCAGAGCTAGAACCAAGGATAACCCCAAGCTGCTAGACCTTTCAGGCCGTATGATCCTAACACAACTTCAACATCAAGAGCATTGGTCCTAGCATAGAACAATATGACACAAGAATATGATTGGTGTTTTCCATGCGATCAACCACATAACCAATCAACGTGCTTTAATGGTGCTCTAAATCAGGCCTTGATGGTGTAAACCAATATGATGCCACAAGAACCTATCCAAGAGGGAGATCAAGTAGTAAAGAGTTGAACAAGGTGGACCTTTAGGAGAAACTATGCTAGTAAATTGGTAGGCTGAAGACTTTTGTGGGATGAATCAGTTCCCTTCTCAAAGTGTAGCTGCCAATACACGGTCCAAAAAGAGAAATATTGGAGAGGGCCAACCACTGAACTCAGGTGACCCTCAACCTTCCATCACTCCACAAGGTCCTGGTGTTCCAAGTGCAACTCCCAACATGCTGAACCAATCCAGACCACCTTCCAAACTCAGTCAGGCATCGGTTGTAACAACCCATGTGCAAGAAATAAATGTGTCTGAGGAAGGGGAAGAAAAAGATAGCTCATTCAATATTATTGAGCAGATGAAAAGGACAAGTGTGAACATTTCACTATGGGAGTCACTAGCCATTCTAGCGAAAAGAGATATGTTGCAGACTGTCATGTAGAATTGGTCAAGTTCAAATCACCCCCTAACCAGCAAGAGAGAGTGCTTGCTAATGCAATTCAACTAGGGAGAAACCATGGAGAACAACAAGGTAATAACTTGAGACCTCCTCCCTTCTATGTCTCATTGATTATTGGAGACAAATTAGTGCATAATTGTATGATCGATTCTAGGGATAGTAGTTTTGTGATGCCCAAACAAATAGCTGATCAGTTGGGTCTCCAATATGAGGTCATCTCTAGAGGAGTAGTCTAATTAGATGGGATAGCAGTGACTACTATGGGAATCATCAAGGATCTAAGTCTCACTCTACATGCTTTCCCTAATGTGACTGTTTTGTAAAATGTGTCAATTATAGACTTGCCACCACATTTTACTTTGTGTTTGTCTAGAGACTTCATTGCCAAAATTAGAGGCTACATGTCTATTGATTGGTCACATATGATCTTTAGGACAAGATATGGGGTGAAGGCCACAATCAAATCTCGAACCTATTACTAATTATCATATTGAATCCTATGTTCCTAGCCGAATCAATGCCAATTGTTTATCTTTAGATCAAGAAGACATAAACACTAATGAAACAGATACCAAGGTGGGATATATCCCAGACTTGACCCTAGATGAGTGGGCCAACAAAAGACATGCTTTTGACCCCTATAAGGAGATGGAGGAATTTGAACTAGGTGTCTACTATCTACATGAAGAGAATCATCCTCTTCCTAACCTAATCAAGCCAGAATACAAGGATGAAAATGAGGTATGGAAATTGTTCTTTGATGGCTCAAGGAGTAGACAAGGAGCTGGAGGAGGAGCCATGATTGTGTCCCCCAGAGGTATGATATATTATTCATCCTTCGATTCCAGTTTGCTTACTCAAATAACACTGTTGAATAAGAGGCTTTAGTCCAAGGTCTTCATTGGGCAAGGAAGCTAGGAATCAAGAATTTGCAAGTATTCGGTGACAGTGAACTGGTCACAATCAAGTCAAAGGACTAAATGTTATCAAAAATGACCTACTCAAGAACTACAAGAGTAGGGTATGGGATCTCATGGAGGATTTCGAGGCCTTTAGTATTGTGTCCATACCTAGGAAGGAGAATGAAGCTGCTGATAGACTTGCAGCAGTCGGGGCAACATTTGATGTGGTTGATAACATCAAAAGAGATAGAGAACAACCACATATCCATGTGGTTATGAGGCCGTATGCCGATAATAATACATGCCAAAAGGTGTTTGAGAATGATCAATATATCATTAACTTTATACAAGAAGAAGCTGAATTCTTAGCTATAAACCAGAATAGACTAGAGCATCAATGACGGAATCGATAGTACAAATGATAGTGGTATACATAAAAACAAGCTTCTCAAAGGCTTAGTGACACTGGAATCCATTTTCAATCCTAATGATCAGTTCAAAAAAGAGAATGCTAACATGCAGATCAAAGAAGAAGATTCGAGAGTCAAGCCCAAACTTAGAGAAGACAAAACACTTCAAATTGGCAAGGTGGCCACCGAGCAAGAAAGGTATGAATTCATACAAATTTGCCAAGAATTTCCTAATGTGTTTTCTTAGAGTTATGAAGACCTAAGAGGGTTCAATCCAAAACTAGCACAACACACAATCGAATTGGATCCATTTGCTCAGCCCATCAGGCAGAAGAAAAGACCAGTCAACCCACATATAGAGCCTCTGATGAAGAAGGAGCTGAACAAGATGATAGAGGAAAGCATCATATTTCCAATCAAACACTCAAGATGATGTCTGGCTGCCTCCATGGGAAGGGGTTGGCTGGCAAAAGCCTCAGTTGCAAATATGGTCCTAGTCTAGAAGAAAAATGGAGAAATCAGCCGTGTGTTGACTTGAAGGATTTGAACGGAGCCTCCCTCAAAGACCACTACTCACTCCCTTCAATGGAGCAGATCTTGCAAGTAGTTTCAGTAGGTCAGAAAGTTTCTCCCTCCTAGATGGCTACTCAGGGTATAACCAGATCATGGTGAAATAAGATGATCAATTCAAAATAGCTTTCACCACCAAATGGGGCACCTACGCCTATAATAAAATTCCATTTGGATTATCCAATGTCGGAGACACTTTTCAAAGGGAAATGGATATGGCATTCAAGGGGTTGATCGGAAAAATAGTGTTGATCTATCTGGATGACATTACAAAGAGCTTTTTTAAAGAATGCAAGCAGACCACCTTTTCCATCTAATGCAGTGTTCCAACGATGCAATAGTTTTGGGGTATCTTTGAACCCTAAAAAATGAATATTCTTGGCCCATGAGGGCAGGATTTTAGGCCATATTGTGTCTAAGGAGGGTCTGGAAATTGACCCAAAGAGAGTTGAAGCAATAAAAGCACTACCATTGCTAAGTCACAAGAAGGATCTTCAAAGCTTCTTGGGAAAAATAAATTTTTCTCGTAGGTTTGTTCCAAACTTTCACTGCCTTATTAAGCCAATAACATTGATACTAAAGAAGATTTTAACATTCGGGTGGACAACTGAAGGAAAAGTAAGTTTTGAGGCTATCAAAGAATCCATATCATGAGCCCCAACTCTTGTGAACCTAGATTTTTCCAAAGACTTCATATTGTATGCCTTTGGTGGCAGCAACATAATTTCTACAATCTTGGTGCAATAGAAAAAGAAAGTACAGAATAGCCAATTGCTTTCTTCAAAAGTCAGTAGAGTATGGAAGATTATGAGCTGAGGTACTCCATCATTAAGAAGTAGGTCCTAGTAGTAATTATAGGATTGAAGAAGTTTAAGCATTTGGTTTCAAACAACAAAATCCAACTATTGGTCTCCCATGCGGGAGTTAAATAATTCCTTCTCAATAAGGACCTGAATGAAAATCACGCATGGATCACTTTCCGTGTCATGTAATATGACATTGAGATCAAGGTCACCAAGCTGGTCCATGGGAAGGGGTTGTGTGAACAACTAGCCTCATGTCAGCAAGATGAAACAAACAATGAAAAGGAGGTTGTACTTGTTCTACAAGAAGATCAAGAAGAAGGGAGAGATGATGTACCTGCTCCTTGTTGGACCCAAGATATGGTGCACTTCCTTTGAACAAGCATGTGTCCTCATGGGATGAGTAAATAAAAAGAAGGCATTTCAGGCTACATGCCATCTCATATGTTCTTATCGATGGTGTCTTGTTCAAAAGAGACATCAATGGCATTCTCATTGAGATGCATTGAGACAGATCAGGTGGAGAGAGTGCTACAAGAATTCCATGTTGAAGCAGCTGGAGGCCATTTTTCTCCAAGAGTGATAGCACTCAAAATCATGAAAGTAGGATATTATTGGCCCAGAGTGTTTAGTGACTGCTACACATGGATCAAAAGGTGCAAGAATTGTGCATTCTTCAAAGGAAAGGAAAGGCTAGCAGCACTTCCATTGCACCCAATCTCAGTCAACCAACATTTCATGCAATGGGGATTGGACTTCATTGGAGTCATCAATCCAAACTCAATCCAAGGCCACAAATGGATCCTAGACAACGACATATTATTTTACCAAATGGACCAAGGCAGTGGCACTCAAGGAAGTAAATGAGTCTAGTATCCTAGATTTCTATGAAGGGATAGTGACCATATTTGGAGTGCTAGCCACCATCATATCAGATAATGCATTAGCATTCATAGGTTCCAAAATCACAGGATGGGCTGTTAAGAATGGGACTTATTTGAGTACTTCATCAAACTATTACCCCCAAGGTAATGGCCAGATGAGTCCACAAACAAAAACCTACTAAAGATCATTAGAACTCTTGATGAGAATCAAAGGACCTACACACAAAGCTCAAAATGACCTTATGGGCTGATAGAATAACACCCAAGAGATCTACAGGTAGCTCTCCATTCCAACTCGTCTATGGGAAAGAGGCGGTGTTGCCTATATCACTTGATTTTCCAACATTGGAGCTTGTGAAGCAACTAGAGATATCTGTATTTGGACCAATGGAGGCCAGTGCATGCGGGAGCGATAGAATTAGAAGAAACCAGAGAGCATGCTCTCCAAGCAATAAAGAAGAATCAGGATTCAATCAAGAAATGCTTTGATAAGAAGAAAAAGCAAGGACCTTCTAAGAAGGAGACTTGGTTTTGAAATGGGATGCAAATCGAGAAAACCAAGAAAGCATTCCAAATTTGATGTCATCTGGAGTGGCCCCTATATGATCACCAGATGCAAAAGTAGCAATGATTTCCAATTATCTACATTGGAGGGTGAAGAGTTACAGATTCCAGTAAATGGGATCTATCTTAAACACTGCTACTAAAAGGGGAGTTCTCACCCTGTACATATTAGTTTAGTTTTCTCTTTCCTCTAAGTGCTTATGCACATTGTCTTACCAGTAGATTAGATTGTTTTTCTCCTAAGTGCTTTGCACGCTCTGCATGTTCCATTTGGAGCATGTATGATTTCAAATTTTGTAAATAGTATGGTGTTGTTTTGTGGCTCTTATGCAGTCCATTCGAAAGACAAATGAAATCCCGGTTAAAACAATTTTCTACTCTCATAAACCTTCATTTCAAGATTTCTTATGAAAATTGAGAGTGCAAGTAGTCGGGCTCATGAATCAGAGGTAGAATCAATACCAAATCGTCTTTCTCAACTCCATGCCCAATGGATACGACAAGGTAATTGGTCTTTTCATCTAAAGAACCAGATACCCCCGTGAGTCTCCAAATTATTAACCATATTTCACCCCCAGAAACATATTGGATCAACCACGATCCCACATAGGAGGAAATAGAGTCAAAAGGCGGATAGAAAAGGGCTTCAAAATTGGCTAAGTATAAAGGTGTAAGTGGAGAATGCCAAGTGTCAGTATGGCACTAATTCAAGGGGTAAATAGAGAAAAGGCTTCAAAAATGAGTGCCAAACTATTGCGTGTCCTGGGGAAAGAAGACCGTCAAAGAAAAAGTTGGTTCTTTGCCCCTTGTTATCAAAAGGGGTAAAAGTTGCAAAATGGCCCGTAACTCTGCCCAAGGAAAAAGTCAGCATTCGGGCCGAGTCAAAGCCAAGCGGGGAATCGGAGGAAAGGGAAAAGATAAATTATGGACCCGTAGGCCCAATTTTTTTTCCAATCTAGCTGCCACGTGTCCCATATCAAAAGGGGACCCATTTTTCAAGTTGTTTTCCTCCCCTCCCGTATGGACCCGATAAAAATTATAAGGGGGCATATCTTTTGAATCAAGGCTCAAAATATTGCAAATATGATGCCATTGGATAGATCTCACCTCACCCATGCCGTGGAGGTCTAAAACTTTAATTTTTAGGAGGTTAGGTGAAGAAAAATAGAGGAAACATCTTCAGTTTTCAATGCAGATCTTCTTTTAGCCTCAACAACCATATCGATTTGCTTTGTTTCATCATTTCCTCTTCCTTCAAGGTGTCAAACCAAGGATTGATGCAAATGAAAGATGGATTTGGGAGATATTTCATCGAGGGCATTAACAAAGAAAATAAGCGTAAAAATCGTGAAAATCATAAGTCCTAGTCCTAAGTGGTTGAGCATCAACCCGCTTTTTCTCGCTTCTCTTTTTTTTCAAGTTGAATATATAAATATAGGGGTAGGATTCATTGTAAAGGGTTGGACATTCTTTGTTTTGCAAGCTCCCTTCTCCTCTTAGTAAAGGGATTTGTGGGGTTCATGCCTTCCATCAAAAAATTGAATTACGTTTCTACCTCTCGGTTACTTTGTAATGGACTCAGATCAATCTACAAGAGCAATAAAACAAGTCTCAGTGATCGATTTTAGATCCTCTCTTGTCTCTTTTGCTTTCATCGATTCTCTCATTATATGTCCGCTATCTCGTGTTTGTTTATTGTATGCATTTTATTGGTTTTTGTCTATTAGCAAAATAAGTGTTCATCATTCCTTTTCTATCTCGGTGCATCACCTCGTAGTTTAGCTTTGTTTTAATTTTTGTATTCTTTTTATCCTTGTCTCCTTGGTAAATTTTAGATTAGGATTAAGAACATACCTCTCACTCTTCAAGTCCCACACTAGTTTCTACGTATGCACCTAAATAGAGGAATAAGGAACCAGCCTTGAACTGAGAGCTTTCCCATTTTGCAAGGTCCCACACCTTGGGAAAGTTCAATGTTATGCAATCACACCAAATGAGTATGCCATAGAAAAGTAGATCTTTTAGAGGTCATTTGGGGGTGCTTGTGATTCTCGCACTAACAACCAACATTGGTCAAGAAAGGAGGAATCGACATTGGTTAGGGATAATTGGTGCTAGTTACTGTGTATGGGGTTTTAATTAACTCACAGAATTAGATCTATTTTATTATTAAAGCAAATCTTTTGATAGTAATTGCATGGCTAAGTGCCCTAAGTTTGTATACACCTATATAAGCATGAAATCTAGGGTTTAGAAGTAAGAATTAAAGAAGAAATTGCAAAAGTTGATGATTATTGTGAGAATAATTGTAAGAGAGATAATTCTTGGAGAAGAAGTAAAATCTTGAGAGAAAAAAAAAGTAGTGCACATCTCGTAGGTGTGGAAGATTGTAAATATTCATCAGATATCTTGTCAAATATTTGGATAATAGATTAGCTTATTTCTTGCTGGACATAGCCCACACTAGGTGAACCACATTAAATCCGGTGTTGATTTATATCTTTTTATATATTTCTTCCGTATAATATCCAATTTTATTTGCATCTTTGCTTAGATCTGATATATTATTTGTACAACCAATTTGCTAACCCCAACATCAACCGCTTAGGGTCAAATAGAAGGCTAGGATAATATTTTGAAGCTTGTTGAGATGTTGTGGAGGTGAATGGGGTGATTTTGAGTGGTCATAAGAGGGGTTTGAGCCAATATTAGGGCATATTGACCAAATCAAGGGAAAAATAGGCTTAATTAGCTTATAATCACTAATTGTTTGTTTTGAAGAGGATTTTGACTTACGATTCGTCGTAAAGTGGCATCCTGAATGTGAAAGGGGTTACGCAATCAACAAAGCATTGTTAATTGGATAAATTGGTAAGGAACGTTAGTTAATTAACGAAAACCACTAATTATAACGGATTTGGTAAGAATGAGAGTGATTTGTGTGTGTTTGGAAATAAGATTGCAAAAGTAGAATTTAGGTGTCTACATTTGCCCTTGTTTGAGGTGAAGTAAGTGAATTCAATTCAAATATAGTAGAAAAACATAAGCAAGTAAATTTTTGAAGAAAAATTAGTGGAATGAAGGATGCCCTCGAGTGTCGAGTGGGTGATAGAAGAAGTCAATTGACGATCAAAAATATGATTGAAATGGATAGAAGAAAATAGGTTAGAACGGGCATGAAACCCTTAGGTATTGAAAAGGAATAAGAATAGGGATAAACATGATTGGTTATTTCTCTAGGTGATTTTAGAAGAAAAAATAGTAGTGATAATAAATGATGAGTGATAAGAAATTATTAATGGAGAATATAGGACAAGCCCAATCTTTGCATCCAACCTTTCAATAAGCAACATGTTTATATCATTTTCCCCTAGGTCTACATCATTGACCTTTATTGAAATGAACAAAAATGTAAGATAACATGAAAAGTTAAATTACTAACATTTGTCCATTGCTACATAACTTCATGAAACATACATAATGAAATGCAATATGAGAAAGTAAAATGATACCTAACTCAATGCAATGCAATACGAGAAAGTAAATAGCTAACCTAACAGAGAAACTAGTATAATCATACGCACTCAAACAAACAATGTTTAAGACAGTTGCACCAATGTTTTTGTTATCAAACTGCAATTCCCAAATGTTTGTGTTGTAATAAAAAGGGTTAAAAATGGTGCCCCAAACAATGACACATGCAAGGGAAATAACGACGACACAAGTAGTCCCATGGAAAACTTTCATGCACTACAACACAATCTCTGAGCAACTTACTATTGCATGGGAGTACCGACATAGCATGCAGCAAGCTTTTATTAATGGAGGTAGATCACAATGATCCACAAGTTGTTTGAGACCAGAACAAGCAAGAACCATAGAAATATGCTTTTGTAAGACATATTTCGATGTTCGAGGACAATGTAACTTACACAGATTTAGTTGTAAATGTTGTTTACCAATTTTTGAAAAAATTTGATTTTTTTGGATTTTTAATGATTTTATTAAATTTTTTGAAAACTTTTCACTATTTTAATTTTTTTATTTTTATAGAAGAAAATATTATTAGAAGAGATAATGAAGTCGCGAGACAACACTAAAAGTGACCGTAAGGCAAAAATATGCCCTAGGTAGTAGAAAAGTCCTGCCGAGAATCAAAACATGCCCCAACGCACTGTAATGGGTGTAAAATAATTATTTATTAAAAATAATCATCACATGAAGCGTTATAAGATTTTTAGAAAAAATATGGTGATTTCAAGGAACTTCGGGGCAAGAAACATATCACGGAGGAAAAAGAGCTCACACAGGAGAAAAGGATCTCACGCACAACTGGTAGAAGAAATACAAGGGCGCTTGGACACCTGTGCATGATGCAAGGGCACCTAAGCACTTGTGTGCAACCGCAATGGTGCCCGTGCAACATTGATTTCACTGTCAATCTTCTGGAGGCCATAAATTTTTCTCCCGACCTCAAACAAGTCCATTTTTGTTGTTGGAAAGGTATTGAAGCAAACTATGCAATGGTAAGATAAATTTGAAATTTGTTTAGATTTTGTGAAATTAGGACCAATCAATATCAATATGTGTGATAAGGATCTCACATGGGAGAAAAGGAGCTCATGTGTAACTAGTAGAAGAAATGCAAGGGTGCTTGGGTGCTTGTGTGAAACTACAAGGGCGCCTGTGCAACATTGAGTGCACTACCTATCTTCCAGAGGCCATAACTTTTTCTCCCGACCTCAAACGACTCCATTTTTTCTGCATTAGAAAGGTATCGAAGAAAAATAAGTAATGGTAAGATGAATTTCTGTTTTTTTATTTTTATTACCAATATGTTTGGGTTTTTTATGTTTATTTGGATGTTTTGACTTTTCCGACTAACATATTTGAATGTTTTGGGAGTTGTGAAACATATTTAAATGTTTTTTATTTTCTAGAATTTTTTTGAAGCTATGTACAAGAAACGAAGAAACGTGGATACCCTAGTGATGCATTAGATGTACAAGGCGTAATGACACAGGTATGCACAAGAAAGTGGAGATGTGAAATTGCCCCCAGCGTTAGATGGGAATATTCAAAGGCAAAATCTTCACACGTAAAAATTGGATCATGGAAAATATGTATAGGTTCAATCATGATGATGAACGTAACCCAATGACATGTTAAGAAGGAGCAAGGATGACCCCAACGTAAGTTGGCCAATAAGCACATAATAGAAAGAATTAGAAGATTGTCTTTGTGAAGGGGACAAAGGTGCCCATAAACATGGAAAAAAATTCAATCTTATACACATGAATGTTCTAAAAGAAGTAGAAGAATGATGTGAATGTAGCTTAGAATCCTCGTGATGAAGAAGTGATTTAGCCAAAAGGCACGAAACGTGAGACAAGATACATACTAGAGTAATATTTTGAAAAAGGTCCAAAAAATGCACTTGGTAACATACTAATCATGTTTTCTCAGAGATACAAAGTGTTTGCACGTGGAAATTTATTACCTCTTGGAGGGAAGATTTGATAGACAATAAGTGAAGACACCATAGCCAATGTAGGAATGATTTACTTTCAAAGAATGATTTACTTTCAAATGTTGATTTATGAATGGAGGGTGAAAAGTGAGAGATACATTGCTTCGATTCTAGCTAGGCGTCAATAGCCCCAATGAAGATGCATTTGATTCTAATCACAACATTGCTCTACTGCCGATTAGGTGTCCATAGCCTTGGTAGAGATTATTGGAAATACCCCAAGAGAGAGTTATATATCAATTTTCTTTTGCTTTTAGCTTTGGATTTTTTATTTGATTGATTTGTTTTCTTTCTGAAAACTTATTTCATCTCTCTTGTTTGACAAGTGGTTAAGAACCACTAATGGATTGATGGAAGGAGGTAGAAGTGATTGCAATGACGACATTGGCTAGTGTTAACAAATATGTCCAAAACTTATTTGTAACAAGTTTTCTAGATGTTGATTGTGATAAGATCTCTACGAGGTAATTCGCTCTTTAATTTACCAAGGTGATGAAAGACCAAGGAAAAATGAATATCATAGAGATAAATACCAAAAATGTGTGTGAATTGGCTAACCAAAATATCATCGAAGGGATAAAAATGGTAGGAAGACTTGCATAAGAAGAGCAAGAAAGGGAAGAAAGAACATCCATGTGTATGCAATACCTGATTGTAATGTGTGACCTTTGTACCTTTGATATATATTTTTGAAATGTTTTCTCCTTTTTTGTATTTTGTCTTTTTTGAAAGGTAGGGTCGACATGGTCACTTGGCGTGATAATATTCAACAACAATGTTAGCAATTTCCTTGATAAGGAAAACTGGGTATGATTTCTTATCAAAATTCATATTATCCCCAATATCAATGATCGTGGTGAGCTCATACTCAATAGATGATTGTTTTTTATCATGAAATGTGCATTTTGTGTGTGAGATCTAGAGATCCTTATCCGAGGTTTCTGCACTTTATGCCATACTTGATGGGTACGTTGATGTGTATTTTTGAATCGTATTTGATTCTAAACTTTAATATTGTTTAAATTGTTGTGATATTTGGAGCTCTTGGAATTTTTAATTTGAGCCTGATGAAGGGACCGTTTTGGTTTCCTATAAGCTATAATGTGACTTGTCTGATCTCGAGAAGTGGGAGAAGAAAGTGGATGAATAGAATTAATGTGAGAAATGACAGTGGGCTTTCCACAATCATTGATAAAAGGACAATGTGATGGATGTGAAGGATATGGTCCAAGAATTGAAGAGGATGGGATACTAGGAGGTGTCCCATAGACTGAAGATAAAGGACTACAAGGATGTGGCCCTAAGATTGAAGATGGACTACTTGGTGGTGTCCCATAGATAGAAGATGAAGGACTACCTAGATGTGTCCCATATATAGAAGAAGATGGGATACTAGGATGTGGCCCAAGAATCGAAGATGGGGGACTCACAGGATGTGCCCTAGTATAGACAAAAATGGGATGCTAGGAGGTGAGCCACATATGAGTTGGACCACATATAGAAGAAGATGATGGGCTACTGTGTATTGACCCAAGGTAAGATTGTGATGGACGAATCCTCGATAAATAAAGATTCATTGGGTAATGAGAAGATAAGTTGTGGATCAATTCTAGACCCAAGCATTTCATCGCCAATGAAGAATGTGAAGATGAAAGAATAAGAGGATGATCATGTTCGATTATCTTAGGTTCTTTCTTTGTTTTCTCGACAAAAGGCGTCAATCTCTTCCTCCTAATATGTGAATGGATCGAGTTCTAAAGAGGTTTCTTGCTTACAAACTTCTATAGGAATTTCTTCATGTACCCTCACAAATTCTCTAATGGCTTCATTCATTCGAATTGAATCAATCATTGTGGGTAGTTATTTTACTACAAGATGTTGATTGGATTAATACAACATGGGAGTCACTTGGATGATTGATTAGAAGGACTTTGAGTCAGAGAGCTCTTCGATGGAAGAAGGGGTCATTGAGGCGACTGAGAAATGGGGTCCTGCGAAGACAAGGAGGACCGTGACTTAGGAGTCATATTAGAGGAATAATTTAGATTGGAATCTTCAGAAGAATTAAAAGACTTAGAATCATTGGGATTGGAATATTCAGAGACTAAGAATCATTGGGATTGGAATCTTCAAAAGAATTAGAAGACTTAGAATCATTGGGATTGGAATCTTCAAAAGAATTAGAAGAATCAAAATCATACCACTTACCATGAGTTGAAGATGGGGGAAGAGGTAAGTGAATGGGTTCTTTAGTGTGAAGAATCAAACAAGGTCTAGTTGTGATAGGCATCCTTTGATGGGAATGTTGAAACCTAGGTTCCTTATTGTCATAAGTATGTGGAACTACGTGATAATCAGTATTTTTCAGCACATTCCTAGACATAGATAGTCCAGGGGATATCACAGGGGTTATTGTGTTGACATGTTCAACAGGTGTATCTACACAACCAATGAGAGCATCAAAATTATTCTCCTCATTAGACACATAATTAGCATTCTTGTCCTGATTATGTTTAGGAAAAGTCTTTGTATTGGGGATTTTTTAGGAGTGGATGAATCCATCTCCACATCACCACTTTCGATTAAGTCCTAGATGTAGTGTTGCAACTTCAAACACTTATCTGTTTTGTGACCTTTAACGTGGTGGAATTGGCAATATTCATTATCTCTAAACCATGATGGTTTAGGTGTGTCATCCTCATAAGGCATAGTTTCAAGATATCTAACCATATTAACCACCTCTAGTTGTTTTAGTATTGATGACATTGAGTTAGATAGAGGAGTGAAAGTACGATGCTTATACTCCATAAGTGGAGCTCCCTTTGCAAGCTTCAAAGGAGTGTTGTTTTGAATAGCTTGTACTCGCTTAGAGTCTATTATCCCATCACTAACAACATTTTTATTCCTATTAGGGACAAAAAAAAAAATTCCATTAGTTTTAGAATTGTTATGATCACAGGCAAAAAGATTTAGAGTCCCCTAGCTAACAACACTTTTTCAATTTGACTCCCTTTTTTGATGACCTCTTCAAATGTGTTTCCACAATGCATTTGCAAGTGGAACATAATGTTTGGATGGAGGTTGGGAACAAATATACTATTAACTTATTTTTGGGTATGGAGTAAGGAAAGTGGCTAGCTAATCCTCTCCATCGTTGTAAAAATGCAGTGAATTTTTCGTTATTTCGTTGTTTCGCATTGCAGAGATCCAACATGGTGACATCATTTTCTATATTAAAAGAGAAGTGTCATACAAAACTTTCTACTAGTTCTGGCCATGTTGATATGGATCCCTTAGGGATGTGTACAAACCATTCTAGTATCATTTCTCCTAAAATTTCATGGAAAGAGGTGCATAAGATAATTGTCGTTGAATGCCACCTCTTGACATGCCATATAAAAATATTTAATATGGTCACAAGGGTCACCTTTTCCTTTATACTTGTCAAATTTTGGAAAATCAAAGTGTTGTGGGAAAGGTACCTAGAGCATGGCCCTATCAAACAAATAAGGGCATAACTTGTCAAACTGATATTTCTTACTATTACCAGTTTTACCTTCTTGCAATGTTAGAAGGGCATTCTTCATAGTTTACCACTCTTGATTAAAAAGTGGATCTTGCGTGGGTGGTATAGGTCTATATGTAGGATTAAATCTAGGTGTATTCCCACCCTTATTTTTTGTGAGAATATCTTCATAAGGATCTCTTTGTGCCTCCCATCGAGGAGTGTTTATTGGGAACTTGTGAAACGAAGCCTTAGGTTTTTCCTTTGGTATAGATTGTTTCAAAAAAATTGGTTGTTCCTTTTGTATATGTGAAGCCAAACTTGCCAATTGGTGAGTGAGGTCTTGAACTTGTTCCTCTAAGGTTACCTCTCGGGTTGGTATTTCTTTATGATTTTCATTAGGGGAGGTTGTGCATGATGAACATGTTCCTCATTGTCTTCACAATGTATTTTAACAACATGTATTTGATAATATCCATTGTTTTCAAATGGTACCTCCTCATTATTCTGTCATGCAAAAGTAGAGGCATGACTTGGATTTAAAATTTCATTGATAGTGCAATGAGGTCAGTCTACTTCTTCTTCTCCACAAATCATTCCAACAATGAGAGAAGGGTCTCACTGTAGGAGGTAACTTAGCTCCTAATTCCATAACACACATAAGAACCTCATGTTTGTTTTGGAAAATGTAATCATCAAAGTTAGCGGGATGATGTTCTAGATTCAAATGAGGAGAATCCTCCTCTCCACCACTATGGTCAACCATGAGATTATCCTCTAAAAGAGGGTTTTCACCTCCGAATATATCGATTCTAATCTTTGGGATCCCATTCTTATAATAGGCATACTCAAGATAGAGGTACAATGTGAAAGAATTCCACTAAGGTTTACCAAAAATGGACCTAGGAAAATTTTGGCAGCGTAATGATGCTAAGTCGTCATGAAAAAATGGTGACTATAAAATAGCCACAAATTACTAGGTCAATGCGATCCTAAGAACCAAAGAATAAAGAATAAGCTACCCTAGTAAGGTAATATCTAACACAAGTTTTTCTAGAACAATACAATGATGTAAAATGCTCAAATTTAGTCACAACAAATAGTCTACTCCTTAAAACTTATCTAGATGGGTTTTGACACCAAATAGTGACAACACAATATCACCAGTTAGGTCAAGTTTGCAACAAACAAGACCTAAATGATAAGAGAATGTTGACGTGATCTTCTAACAAGGTATACTAAAAACCATTTTCTAAATACTAACAAAAAGTCTTGTATAATGAATGATACCAATGTGAATAGTGTAACAACACTATTTGGACACGTGCACCAAGATTTAGTGTCAAAATAATGTTATCATGATGCTAACAATGTATCCTCAACAATAAAAACTCAAGACAAATATAGGATATAAAAACTACACCTAAGTATAGCAATAATTTGCTAAGCATACAAAGCTATGTAACAATACAATATAGAGATTTAGGCCCAATTTCACAATGGAAACAAGACGTAAATATCTCAATTATATGGTTATAATATAGGCAAAGCGTAACAACTCAAAAGAAGACAAGGATGAAATCACCTAACTATGATGATAATAAGTCTCAAATATGGGTCTTTGAGACAAGGGGGCCTACTAGATTGTGAGTACGTACCATGCACACTTTCAACACTTGTGCTCCAACATTACAACCTAGTCGCAAGTAGAATACAAAATTGGTGGACACGTGATATCTAGTGGTATCCGATATATGTTGTTTCCTTTTGTCCAAAAATGGGAAACAAGAAAACAAGGGTGTAGACCAAGTGGTGTTGAAATAAACTTGGTGTTATTTTGGCAGAGTTTTGCCTTGTCTTAAGACAAGTGAAAAACTAGGACAAAATGACACTAAGTAGATTTCATGATGAAATGTCACGCGGTTTCAAATTTAAGAGATTCTTTCCCTTGTTCAAAAACAAGATTTTGAATCTAATAAGTTGTCACTTTATGAGAGCTCTCAAGTATAACAACTAAAAAAAAACAATGGCTCCAAGCAGTAAGATTCCTAGGTGGTTCTCTCACTAGGTGTCACAAGATATCTAGGGTGAGCTCGATTTACCCAAAAAAATTAGTGACTAATTTGGGAGTATCTCGGCTTTAATTTACCCCTTCAGTATAATGAGCACCTAAGTGCATTTAGTTATACTTTCACTGGGGTCGCAATATGGATATCTTTGACTCTAATCTCACCAAGGCATACTAATCAAGTTGGTAGTGTGGATCACTTTCCTATTTCATTCACAAGGTTCCCTCTTGCGTGAACTACTTTAGGGTTCCTAGGACCACCCCCATTGTTGTAGCTTAAGGCTTATGCCAAAGGGGTTATGTCCTAGTTAAGTGGATGAGTCGTAGCTCTTAACCAAAACCTACAAATACAATGTGATGATTGTGGTGTGTTTTTATCTTTTAAATGTTAATGTGGTTTTTTCACACTCCTTTTGGAAACCTACAATCACACGTGTAGTTAGAAAAATGGTTTAGGTCCTCCTTTCTTTGACTAGTGTTAGGTCCTTCACACAAATGGTTAGTAGTTCAACAAGATTCACAATATCATAGAAATATAGCAATAAAAATGCTTGTAAATCAACTAACTACCATCAAACTTTGTAAAAAAAAGTTTATTCCCAATTAATCCAAGTGCTTCTTAATGAAAGGACTAAAATTGTTTTTGATTCCCAAGATCACACTAGGTGCAAGGGAAGAGCATACACAAATTTTAGCCTTGATTATTTATCAAATGAAAAGATCTTAAACTAAGTATATGTCAAAAATGCAAGTTTGTTCCCTTAAGCAAAAATGAATGATGATTGTTCCTACTTACTCCCAAGAAGCAAAAAGTGGTTTAGGGTGTTTTTGGTTCTCAAGATCACACTAGGTGCAAGAGAAGAGCATACAAAACCCTATTCCAAACTCAAATAAAGCATGAAAACATACTCATTCATCAAACCCTAACCCAATTTAATCAAAATCTCTTATCAAACCCTAGGACAATTTTGTTAGGAATATTGCTCTAAAATCAATAAATTGACAAAAAAATCTAAAAACCCTTAAAACTGACAACAAAATAAAAATTGAAATTCTGAAATTTGAGAAAATTTTACCTTGATGCATGGGTGTCCCTCTTAGTGCATGGGCACTCACAATCATGTGATGATGCATGTGCTCACAATCACGCACACAGTGCTCTTCTCACTTTTACATACCAACGATGCATGGGCACTTCCAAAGTGAGGCACGTGTTCCTATCTACATGCATAGACACATTTTTCACTCAGACCAAAAATAGTGTTGTAAGGGCACTCACAGTGATGCACAGTGTGCTCCTATTCATGCACAGTGCACTTACATTCATGCACAAGCACCCCTCTGGATGCATAGGCACTCACAGTGATGCACATGTGCCTTTTCCTGTAGGTGGTCAAAAATCTAGGTTTTTGAGAAAATTTCTTGAAAAAAGGTCCAATCTTTGGGATTTTGGGTCAATTTTGATAGGGCTTTGCCTCCTATATCCTACAAATGAACATGAAAACACAACTTCTACCACTAATCTAGTTGAAACAACTACCTAGCTTGAAAAAATTGATCTAAAACTTTGAAAATTACTCTAAAACTTTGAAATTAATCTACAAAGCTTGAAAAACTAATCTAAAAATCTTGAAAGTACTCTAGAAAGCTTGAAATTTAAACTAGAAAACTTGAATTTAATCTAGGAAACTTGAAACTACTCTAAAAACTTGAAATGTAAAACTTTGAAACTAAGTTAAAAAGCTTAAAAATTGAATGCAATGGGGTATTGTCCCACCACATGTGCCAAATGAAAGCACCCTAAACTTTACAAAGAAAATAACAAAGATAATCAAGGAAGGCTAACACCATTGCCACCTAATAGCTAAGGATTTCAATTTTAGGAATGTAACATTAAGATAGAAGCTAAAAGGAATGTTTAACTAGTATGAAAATAATGCAAAATCTAACTAAACATGCCTACTAATATGCTTTAATTACCTAACATGGGCCTAAATAGACCTAAATGGGAAATCAAATGGTTATGGTTGCTACTCCAAACAATGGTGAAATGACCTCTCTAAATGACTTGTTAATTCACTTTAGATATTCATCTACTAACCTTGTTGAAGGTTTTAGGCAAGGATTGAGCTTGGCTATAAATCATATGTATTATATGAAATCAAGAGGTGAAATCTTTTTATAGTTCTCCTTTTGTGAAAAACTTGTATTTTGGTGCATGTGGGACTAAAAGCCCCAAATTAGATTAAAATAACTAATCATGATTAGGCCTTGCTAATCACAATTAGTGAATTACCAAGTGATTAAGATGTGAGGAGCCTTAATCAACCGCTTATGGTCAACTAGGAGGCTAGGATAAAATTTTGAAGCTTGCTAAGACATTTTGGAGGTGAATTGGGTGATTTTGAGTGGTCACAAGAGGGGTTTGAGCTGATATTAGGACATATTGACCAAATCAAGGAGAAAATAGGCTTAATTAGCTTATCGTCGCTAATTGTCTATTTTGAAGAGGATTTTGACTTACGATTCATCGTAAAGTGGCATCCTGAATGTGAAAGGGGTTACGTAATCAACAAAGTGTTGTTAATTGGCTAAATTGGTAAGAAACGTTAGTTAATTAGCAAAAAACACTAATTATAACAGATTTGACAAGAATGAGAGTGATTTGTGTGCATTTGGAATTAAGATTGCAAAAGTGGAATTTATGTGTCTACAACCTGAAATAAAATTACCCAAAAAGGCTACCATTCATGATATAAATTCAGAAAATATCATGTTTGACAAACCTTAATTGAATGGGCACACCTATTAGCAAGAAGTTGCTTTCACTACCTTACAGATTTGGCATGAGCACTTTGTTGAATGCATAAGAAAATGATCGAGCCATGAAGCTTCCGTGGTCCGTTGGAGCAAATTCTATTTGCAAGGAAAATCATCTATAACTCTAAATCTATTGTAGATCTAGCATGGTCCACTAATGATTAGTTTTTAATTCTTAATTATTTAATATTAGAAAGATCTTAAATGAGCTTTGGAAGGTCAGTAATGAAAGTTAAGTAAGATATTCTCATTGTTTAACAATTGAAAATACAATTATTGTTTTGTAATTATTTTGTTTAAGAGTAGTTAATTTTTTTCACCATATTCTTGAAGTTATTTTAACTATTATTTTTCTTTGGAAAAATATTTACATTATGTAAACATTGCTAAAAATTACAAGGATCTAATACAATGGAATACACTCCTATTATGTTTTCAAACTTATGTTTAAATTTTAGGGTTTATTTTTAAAATTGTATTTCTATTATTATTTCTTTTACCTCTTCTACATCAAACCCTCTTTGTTGTCATTTTGCTTTGTATAAACCTTTTCATATTAGTATATTTATATTTTTGATATTTTATTAGAGTTTCTTTGTCCCGTGGTTCATTAGACTCATAGCTATTTTTTTATGAAAAGGATCTTATATTATATTAATTCAATATGATACAAGATGACTTTCAACAAAAAAGCAGGCGGTATGAGAGCATGCCCCAAAACCACAAACAAAGCTAGGTCGAGCCTAGAGCAACGAGAGTCAAACTAGGTCAAGCCTAGGAGAGTACAAAAAGATAGGCATCACCTAAAAATAGACAAAAACACAATCAAGCAACAACAACAAACATGCCCAAGGCGGGCGGATCCTGATCATCCGACCACCCCGAACTAGGAAAGTCCTTACTAACAATTGGAAACTCCCAACCAGTAGCAATTTCTTCCTCCGGGTCTATTTCCGCATGAGTAGGAATGGCAAGGCTGAGGTGAGGGAATTTGTCTGATGGTGGCGGAGGTGGCAGTGGGTTTCATGCATCCTGGTACAAAGCAACAACAGCATGAGAGCCCCACCCATGTTGGCAAGGTGGTAAGCCCCAGCCTTGCTAACGATCCGACAAGTGCAACGGAGAGCCCCGCCATGACGGCAAGCTAGTGAGTAACAAAGTGTGTTGTAATGGCCCTAGGGAGTGGCGAGTGTGACTGAAAGCACATCGTTGAGACCGGTTACACCGGCCACCACAAGTGGAAGGCGAGGAATGCCTAGTGGGAGACGGAGGCTCTCTAGTAACATTTACACGGGGCTTCCCCCAATGGCGTAGTACAGATGGAGGTGATCCACCTCTAGCGCCACCTTGTTGGCTTGAACTTGAATCTGTAGAAGCACATTAGAGATCACCATAGATTTATTATAAACTTAAGAAATATTAATCAACTATAGAATTAGCAAAGAAAAAACATTTCTTTCTTTCCATTTCCAAAACAAAATCTCCCCCTAAAAACATGCCAAATTTGGGTGAACATAAGTAGAATTTTGGGATTATCTCCCAAAAGGATATGCTACCAAGTGAAGAGGTGAGGCCATGAAGGAAAGAAAAATAATGGATCCAATTCTAGGAAATTTGAGCTTTGGGATAGAACCAAAAGATATGCAAGATCGTTTCCAGATGCCCACAAAAAGGGCATTTGGGAGCTAGGATCCCAATTTGAACAAGATGAGCCTCGATAGGAAGACCTTGGTGTAGAATACACCAAAGGAAATGAGCAATCTTGGGCTCCACACATATAGTCCAAACAATTTCAAATCACCTACCCCAAGTAGACTAAGTGGAATGAATTCCCCAACGTGTATTAATTTTTCCCACCATGGGAAAATGGGGCGAGAGCCAATGATAGCCTTTGTTGGCTTTGTAATTACAAAATGGGGTATCGGCATACCACTTCCAGTCCATCCACCATGGGTGAGAGGAATGCACAACAATCTTATGCAACATGTGGTCAAGAACCGAATTGATCACAATAGTAAAAGTATCTTGATCCTGGTTGGAAATCTGAAACAGAGCTTTAAAATTTGGCCAAGAGGACTAGGATTGAGTGTTTTTACGTAAAAATTTCTATGGTGCAATTTCGTGCTTAAATAATTTGAGCACGTATATTCTCAGACCTCTACTAAGCATTTATCTTGGGCGTGAAAAATTGGTGACCACCAGAGAGACTACTGGTTGACATAAATCCCATTACAAAATCCACTCCCCTTCAAAAATCTAGGGTTTGACACATTCCCACGTTTTCCAAATACTCTTAAGCACAAAGGTGCCAACAATTTTGACGACACTTTGGGGTGATGAGTAGATTAAAAACCCTAATCCTTTTCACGCAGGCATCCATAAGGAGAACCTTCAACAATACCATGTCATATGAGAACTTTCCAAGCTTCTTGGCCAGTAATGCTTCTGATAATCCATTTAGCACAAAGATCTTGTCCTTGGCATTGAATGTGAATAAGCCCGAGGCCTCTAGAGTTTCGAGGCAAACAACATATATCCCAAGCTACCTGATGAAAACCTTTTCCTATAGAAGCATTAGCCCATAAGAAAGCTTTGAGCAGTTTTTCTAGCTTCTGAATAGAGGCTTTGGAAGGAACCCAACATGACGAGTAGTAAACATGTGTGGCTGCAAGAACTTTAGAGCAGATTTGGAACTTGTTAGCTAGGGATAAAGGCCTGGTGATCCAATATTCCAAATTTTTTGCCACTTGTTGAATGACATAATGCCATAGTTCAACTGGGGAAACTTGAAAAGCAAAAGGAATACCCAAAAATTTAAAAATATCACCATGTGTCAGGATTTTCCAATCAAAAGTGGCAATCCAAACAGTGGGAAGGAAATATTACTAATAACACTGGGTTTTTCACCATTGAATGGATGAGCCAGAAGCTAGGCAGAAAGTATCCAACCATTGCATAGCACTGCAAATGTTGGTTTCATCTTTAATAAGCGTAAGAAAGGAATCATCCACAAAATGCCCATTAAGAAGTTGTGAGTTGGGTTTAAGCAGCAACGAGATTCCACGAAAAAGACCTTGTGCTTTGGCATGAGCTAAGAGATAACCAAAACCTTCGGCCGCTAGCACATACAGTGTAGGGGCAAGAGGACAACCTTGCCGAATAGACCAAAAATACCAAAAGGCTCCGAGTTGAGGCCATTAATAAAAATTTGAGCAGAGGCATATGCAAAAATCTATTGACAAATCAATAAAAATGGGTCCAAAGCTAAGGGCTTGAAGCATAGCGAGAATGAATGGCCATTCAATCTAATCATAAGCCTTCTCAAAGTTGATCTTGATAAACATGGCTACCTAATTAGACCTACAGGCCCATTCCATGCCTTCCCACACTGCATGATTTTGTTCGGATGAATCGTGCCTCGTATAAATCATGTTTGCTCTGGGCCGAATAATAACAAGTAGAAGATTGTGTAGTCACACAGCTAACACTTTGGCAATGATTTTATAGGATACATTCAGCAACGTAATCAACCACCAATAGGTTATTTTCTTAGGGTATCCTTTCTTAGGGATAAATTTTATCTTTCCCTTATTAATGTGTGGCTCTAGGGATCGATTCTTAAATTCTTTAAGATAGACCTGAAATAGGTCTTGTCCAACAAAATCCCAAAGGGCTTTATAAAATTCACAAGGGAACCCATCATAGCTTGATGCTTTATCATTAGCCATTTACATAGTGGATTCATGGAGGTCTTTAATGGTGAGCATTCTCTCACAGATCACCTTTTGAGCCTCTAATAGTTTGTACGGCACAACACCTAGAAATTGATCAAGAGCAGCTCTCAATGAGTCAGCAGAGGGTGGTGAGAGCTTGAAAGACTAGCTTGTAATGACGCACAAAGGCTTACAACAAAAGTTATAGGTCTGTAATCCAAAAAAATTTGTCCATGATAGCTCAGATATGTTGGGAAGGATTTCAAGCTCAAAGAGAAAGAAATAATTCTTTTGAGACCCAATCTCTAATATTGAGCCAATGCATCTGAGCCCAAATCTCTGCGCCTCTAGCATTATAGTTATATGCACTTTGGATTTGTTGTCGATGATAAAGCAACTTGCATTTTCAGAGCTTCGAGAAGATATCACCTTGAGCACCAACATCACCCAACCGAGAGCCGAGGTGTTAGTGAAGTATGAGTGGTGCTAAATTTTTTCCAGCTTCTCGGTCACCGTAGATTCTAAGAAATATAGTTGTCTGAGTCATCGTGTCTTCCCACCACTGTATCCAACTGGCTTGCATAGATGGATGAAACCACTGATAGTGACTAGGTCATGTAATTAAATTCCAAACCTGTTTGATAGGATTAACAGTGGGGCCATGTTGCATCAAGGAAATATTAAGAAAGAATTGACCCTTATGACAAAAGGGGGTACATCATGCCAACAGATACGATATCGTATAGGAGAATGGTTCGAAAGGACAAAGTAAGGCATGACCTCCACTAGAATAGAATAAATGCTATCAAACTCAAAGAAATATTTAACTGACAACATGGCCCTATCAAGATATTTGAGAATGTGATCCGTCCCTCCATGAAGATTGGTCCACATGTACCAAGCTTCAAAGGTGGGAAAGTGAGATACGTTAGGATCAAAAAATATGAATTTATTACGCATGAAGTACCATGCTTCCCTTTCACCAGGTGTCCACCTCATAGGAAAGTGGCCACATTTATCATTAGGTGACTCAACCATATTAAAATCTCCACTTATTACCCGAAGTCATCGGGAATGGAGTTGGGTATCCATTGCCACAGATCAGCCCTTTCAGCTGCATCATTCGAGGTGTAAATATTTATGAGCCCAAAAGGGTGGCCATAAATATTAAATAGGACCCATATAACATGATTGGTGGGGTTGATACCATGGTCGATTAATAAGGGCCGCTATTTGGGAGCAAAAAGTTAAATTAGTCCTCCACGCCTTGCTTCATTATTGCTATAGAAAGCCAAGTGGTTAGGCCAAATGGATTTTTAAACCATATGTAACTAAAAACCTGTAATTTTTAATTCCTGCAAAAATAAAACATCCAAATTTACACAACTTTGTCAAGTTTCATGCACAATATATTTACGACAGAGTATGTAAGGCCCGAACATTCCCAGATAAACAATTCATGGAAAAAATTTCTCCGAGCCATATCCCCATCCTCCAAGCCATCAAGGGAATCATATTGATTGTGTAGGAAATGAGCACCATTATGCTATAAAAAGTCTTGTAGATCAAATTTATTCTAGTCGAAAACTTGATGTTGTATTCCGCTTTTATGGAATCCATGTTGTGTGTTGGCTATGGCCCCGAGAGATGCAGGAAGGACTTCGGGGCCATTTGGATGACCCTTGTGTGTTGTTTGGCAAGAGTAGCAGTGCACATGAGGAGTCTAGATGAGAGCATGAGAAACAAAAATTTCTGGTCCATGAGAACCGACACCGCAAGGGGTGTGCTGAGTACTTTGGCAATGGAGTAACCAAGATGGTAGCAACAGTTGTAGGCTCCTTAGTGGGGATACTAGAGATTGTTCCTTAACAGCTGGCTCCTAATGGCCATGGGAGCCAGAGGCTTTGGATTGTTGGGCTTTGTTCTTTTTCGCCGGCCCTCAACAAATTTCCAACCTTCCTCCTATTGGGGTTTGACTAACTCAATAGTTGTTTTGGCCACAAGGTGGTTGCAGTAGAGTACATAAAGAGGGTAATCTCGATCTTGTGATCGACACACCGCAATGGAAGAAAGTGTTAGGTAGATTGATATACATGACCCACTGGGAATAGTATTTATCTCCCATCTAGATATCCACAAATTCCTTGAGATCCTACGAGAGATCAATCTCAATGCATACTTCCTTCTGTGGACGAGCATGGTAGAACTTATCGGCTTCCAGAAAACTACCCACCCAAGCGAAGTGGCAAGTTACGGAAAAAAATTCATGCATGGTAGAGGAAGACTAAGAAATTCAACCCAAACAGGCACTTTAAGGGTGGTATATTTAGATACCACAAAGTCCTTGTGCCATGGTGTTAACACAAGAAGCGAGTTGTGAACATACCAAGTGGCTTTCTTAGCTAGAATATTGGGCGCATTAACAGGGTCGAAAAAACAAAAATAAAAACCCTTGGTCATGTTTTGAACGCTATCCAGGAAGACTCCATGAGGAGTCCAAACTGTGTTAACCTAAGATTTGAGCATGATTTCAAAGGGGATTCAACCCACAAAATACCCAATGAGGAAAATTTTCTCTAACCATTAACAAACAACATTAAATTCAAGAATGGGCAGAACTACATCAGAGGAGAAAGATTACCTCGTGAAAGACCTTTGGGATGAATTTATTAGGTTGTTTCACAGGGTGGTGTGTCATTTGCTTGCTCCACTATCTCCCCGCCACAATGAAAAAATTGGGTTTGAAGATGGCAAGGAAATTATATAGGGGACACCCAGAGGGCAAGAAACCCTAGGAGAGACTATAGCAATAAATTCCCGTAGAGCCCGAAAAGGCCATGGTATGGCAGTTAGAAAATATAAACCCTAGAAAATCCAACTCTAGTTTTGCACCAAATTTGTAGAGAATTTTTTTCAAGACCTCTTCCGTATCGATTCATAGTTGTTTTTAATTTTTCTTCATGAAAAAAATTATATTATCAAACCATTGGTTTATTTGTTATTGTTTCTTTGGAATGAAGCTTTAGGCTATTGACAAAATATCGCACCGATATGATACAATAGGATTTGTGATATTTTTATATGTAATTTCTCTCCTTCTATATATATGTTTTTGTTTGGAAACCACTTGTCCCCAAGGAAGACAATGAGTGAATTTGAGCTGGGACACAACTGAACAAGTTGTTGATTTTTCATTGACCTCAAAACAATTTGCTCCGTGATATGGTTTTGAGGACATTTTGTGTGTGTGTGTGTGTGTGTGTATTTCTATAGGTCAAATATGCTTTTTGATTTCTGTCTTCACTTAAATAGTAATTTTGTGTATTTTATTTATATTATGTTTGATTTTTATGTCTAGTCAATTTCAAGGTTTAGGAATGTACATGTAGTTTTCATTTCCCTTTTTGCTTTTCCAAAAGTTAAATTTATGCATTGTACGTAAAAAAGATTTTGAATTGATCTTAATGCTTTACTTTTAAAAATTGAATCCTCAATTGATGAACTTAGTAAAAAAAAAAAAATTGTTTTTCACAATTGCTGATTTGGTTTCTTCCCAATTTTTCCATTTCAACCAAATTTCTAAAGATACATTTATGGTAACATTACTGTGTTGCTTTTTTAATATAATTCCTTATCCAAGTGTATAGTTAAATATTTCAAAGGATATGAATAGATTCTGAACTCTATTTACATAGATCACTCATAATAAATTGCATCAATTTATATTCAATTAAAAGCCTTCGCCATATTCAACAAATTCATAGAACATGTCGTTATGCGCCTCTTGTTTATCATTATTCTTTCGGAGTGGAATCTTGGTGGATGGTTAGGTAACACCTTTTACACTATCATTAGCATTGGTATACCACAACCAATTCAATTGTAAAACTTCTTTTGAATTTTAATGTAAATTATTCCGATGTAAAACTCTTAAGAGAGACTTTTTCACAAGTTTTTCCTTTTAAATGAGTATTCTAGCCATCTTGTTTTAGGTTAAGTTCATGGCATCCCTAACATGAAGAATGAAATTTTCATCAGAGATTCCTATAAGTTATTATAAAATTTAAAAAAGGTAAATTTTAATTGGGATTGTAAACATGTACTTAGAGGTAATTGCATATTTTTTTAATTATTAAATTACTTATTACGGTAGATAAGGAAATGGTCAAACAAGTAAACATATTCATCCTCTAATTAATATACTATTATATTAGGAAGAGAATCCCCATTAATTTATAATTCATTAAATACATAGAATGATTAAGTGTGTTAGCAAACTATTTACAAAAATATATGAATCTTAAGAAAGATAAAAAATAATAAAACTAGGTTTGAAGATATCTAAAATTATGTGCCTTTTTAGAAAGAGTGAAATTTTTATCTCAACCTCATTATGAATGGATTTAACATATATTTTATTACACTTATTGAGTAAATGTATATTTATACCAAAGTCTTCTTTTGGCTAAATAAAGGCAATTAGGGGGCATCTTATCCACAAAGTCACACAGAGAACGATCCCGACACAAATCTTTCTACATACCGACATAAAGAATCAAAAATATAAAAAAATTGTCTTTTCATTCAAAAAACAAAAATGAAAGAATATATTACACGCAAAATTCAATTCTAAATCACAATAGTCTAGTACCCTTAAACAAAATTTATATTTGATGACCACCTACACATGCGAAACACTTTTTTAGTGACATTTTTTTAATATTGCCCTTCAAATTGTGGACAACAGTAATATTCTATAAAAATATAAAGATAACTTTCATTTATGTTAAATTTCTAATATGTATTTAAATATATCAATATCATTTTTATATAAATCTATAAATTTTGAATATGCAAATGGAAAGGACAACCTTTACAAACAATTCCAAATACTTTTACAAAAAAATTAATAAAAACATGTAAAGGATCTGTAAATGTAAACCCCGCCTCAAGCCTCGAGTTCTTTTAGGGTAACATAACCCAAAATTTTTGCCACGTGTAATGGGAAACACCATGGAAACAAATGTACAAAACCAAGCTCACTTTGTGGTTTTTTCTCTTCTCATTTTGGAATCTCCTCATTGTTTTGCAAACATCAAACTACTCACAAAGCAATAATTAGATGTTAACCTCCCAATATAACCCACATGATCCCTACAAACCTCACAAACCCTTCCCCATTTCCAACATCGCCCCTCCCCTATCCGGACCTGCCTACACCACACCATCACCAATAACCACAAGGCCATGATATGACAAATCCTTCCAAAGCTAATGCATTTTTAAGGTGAGGGAAACACTAAAAACCAAAGAACACATAAAAAAAATAGATTAGAAAAAACACCTAAAGGGTCATCGAAAGAAATTGGTATTATAAATATATAGATTAAGAAATGGAAATAATCGAAAGAAATTGGTATTTTAAATATTATTTTTGTATTGAGTACATATATGTATGTATAATATAGTCTACCCATTAGTTTTGTATGGATGAATTTCATATATATGGGAATTTCCATCACATAGCATACCAAAGTGAAACTCAAGAAATGATTTGAAGAAGCCATTCCATACCAAAATTGTAAACAAATTGTAGTACATTATATACTACTAAAATTATCAAGAGTTTGATTGGAAAACTATTGGAGTCCAAGTAGAATTGACTCACTACAACTATTAAGGAACCATAAAATCCTTAGAGAATTATAATTGCATTACCAATTTACCAAATTTTAATAAAACATTTTCTTTTAAAAATGCATATTTAACATGCTTGATAGTTGATTGTTGAATTGTATATACAATTTCATTGTAGCAAGAAGTAAATCATAAAGAGAGGGTTGGGGGACAAATTTGTCAAGACAAATTTGTACATATTTAATATACATTTATAGTTGTATGTATGAAATTTATGACATATTTAACATAATTTTGAGTATTGTTGGCTTAAAATTATTTTAGTGTCTCTTGCACAAAGCTAAGCTACCATATGGTGATCTAAATCATTTTATTCCATATGGGATTCCTTTCAGTAGTGTATTTGATGATTGAATTTCTCACTACTCAGGCCTTGATTGAAGTTGAGACCACTTTCATGAACTTGAATTGTTATTGCAAGTTGACTCTCTTGTTGGCCATTTGGTTTTTGTGTTGTCATTAATGTCAAGTCCATTGATGGAAAAGGTTTTCATGATGTTGTATGAGTCCTCAAGAGGTGTCAATCAAATGTTAAGCATGAATTGTGATTGGTAGTGTCAAGTTTTTTGATGTTATATGAGGTCCTAGTGCATGGTCTAGTGAGCTAAGGCATGGTTTAATTCCTCCCAAGTTGTGATCCATAGGGATCCAAAATGACTCTACTTCATCAAATTAGCCAAAGACCGAAGAAGGAAAATGAAGAAACGGAGGTTCTATCTTTATGTTAATAGAATCACCACCACTATGTAGAGTGGCGATTACAGAACCACCGCCCAACCTGGGCGAGGGTCCCGTAATTGCCGCCCAGCCGTGGTGGCGCCTTGTGACCTCTAGTCTTCACCGGGCAGCAGTCCTAACTCTCTCGAGACGATTAAAAATAAAATTTGAAATGAACAATCCCAAAATTGGAAAGGTTGTCATGTGTCTCTTCTCCTCCATGACCTTTCCCATCCTCCAGTGCATATGAGGACATGAGAAAGGCTATAAATACATGTATGAAGGATATTTTGTAAATTTTTACTCCTTATTTGAATTGGCCAATAAAATTCGGAAGAAAGAGCATTTTCCCTTCCCGACTTGTTTTCCTCCTCCTGGAGGTTTCCATGATAAAACTTTTTTGGTGTTCATGAGTTTATATTCTTTCCTTTCCTGTAATTGTTGATTTTAAGCATAAGAAAATTCATTCACTAGCTATCTCTAGTCATTTTCTAATCAAAAGTAGAACAATAAAATTTAATTGTGATTCTGTGAACAATTCCAAAGTAGAGAGTTTACAGATCATTTTGGTATCATAGCTAACAAATATCTAGGACTGTGGTATTCATTCTTTTAATTGTATGACATTGATGAGATCTAAAGGTGAAGAGGATTTACCTTGTGATCTAGATATTTCTACAAGGAAGTGGAAACAAAGAATTTGGGGACAAATGGAGGAAGATAACTTGGTCCGTAGAATCAAGATGCTAGAGACCATGATGGATAGGATGTTTAGAAGACAAGAAGAACTTACATATTTACGAAGATGGATTTTTTTAAGCAAGACTCGATGGAATCAACGGTTTGAGGCTTAGCCAAAAATTTGGCATAGGGAGGAGCCACCATGAGGAATATTATGGGAAAGAGAATGAAGAAGAGACTTCAAATGTAAGAGAAAAGGTGTAATGAACTTCTTGTATAATTCAGATTATGAGTAGCATTATAACACCAAATAACACAATATTTTAGAATAATGATCTCAATATGCAAATTAGAATAGCTTCACCACTTCAAGGGGGAAACCTCCAAACCATAAAATAGACTCAAATGCTTCAATGATGACTCTTCTACTACCTAAAATCCCCTATAAATACTATTCCTATGATATGGGCATCACCAAGGCCAGCCTATTAAGCATGAGAAAGTATAAATGATATAATAAAATGATATGGTAAGCCACACGTTGGCTACTCATATCCTAATACAAGTAATAGGTTAAGGGCGTAGCATGCCTTTCCCCTTCAAACCAACATCATCCTCAACGTTGAATAATCTGGATGTTGCCGAGAAAACCTTCATCCTCCCAGTTGCATCTTATATGCTCGATTCTTCCACTTGATCAAATATTCCTTAATGTCTCTCGGCTCTCACCTCTTAAGACGTGTTTGTAGAATCTTCTCTCGCTCCAAATGATTCTTCCTTCCTCATCAAGTTCGTAATTCTATTTGGGCTTCAAATTTTTGTCCAATGACCTTCTTGAGGTAGGAAACATGGAATATTGGGTGTATGTGTGAAGATGGAGGCAAATCTAGTTTATAAGCAAGACTGCCAATTTTCTGTAGAACCTAATAAGGGCCATAATATTTAGGAGCAAGGTTTTTGTCCTTTTTCTGTTGCTTTAGGGACATTTTCTTGTAACGCCAAGATGTACAAAAACCCAATCACCAATTTCAAAATGTCTTTCACTACGGTGTTGATCTGCTTGTTGTTTCATCCTATTTTGTGCCAATACTAAATTCTCCTTCAAACTAGCCAACACATGTTGTTGATGTTGAATGTGTTCTTCAACATCTCTAACCTTAGTTTGCACCCTCAAGGAAGAAGTGATAGAAGGTGGATGGTAACCATATAATGCTAAAAATGGGGTCATTTGAGAAGAGGTACGAAAAGACGTGTTATACCACCATTCTCGTAAGTGGTAGCCATTTAATCCACCTTTCTTGCTTATCTGACACAAAACAACGTAGATACCCCTCTAAGAATTTGTTGACCCCTTCTGTTTTCCCATTAGTTTGAGGATGATAAGATTAATTGTGAGCTAGCTAAGTACCCAAACATGAAAACAATTCCATCCAAAAATTACTTGTGAAAATAGGATCACGGTCACTTACAATTATCTTTGAGGTTCCATGTAGCCTTCAACTATCTCCAAAAATAGATGCGATCAGATCTTGGTTATAAATGAGTTTGATAGGGCACAAAAATGGGCATATTTTGTGAGCCTATCCACAATCACCAAAATAACATTCTTACCCTCTGAACAAGGCAATCCGGTGATGAAATCCATGGAGACCTCCTCCCATCTTTGGCTAGGAATTGGTAAGGATTGCAACAAACCTGGTGTCTTAATTGTTTCCCCTTTATTTTGTTGGCACACTAAACACTCTAATACAAACTTTTGTACATCCCCCTTGAGTCCTTCCTAAAATAATTCTCTTTTTATTCTATGATATGTATTCAAAAACCCAGAGTGTCCTCCAACAGGTGAGGCTTGTAGCTCTGTAAGAATCTTATGCTTCAACTCAGAATCTTTACTCAAGTATAACTTGTCCTTGTACCATAGCGCATTACCTTTCCACTCAAATTTTTTAGATGTTATAGAGCCTTGCTTGATATTCTATATTAGAGATTGTGTATCCTTGTCTTGATCCCATTCCAATTTGGCTTCATCCACCCAATTGGCCATCAACATGGACATTCCACATAGTAAGGCATATGTTGATGTATCCCTTCTGACAACGCATCGCTGAGTACATTTTATTTACCCTTTTTGTATATGATTTCAAAATCATAACCCAACATTTTTGTTACCCACTTTTTTGTTCCTCGATGATAACCTTTGCTCCAAAAAGTATTTGAGACTATCATGATCCTTTTTTTTACCTCAAGTGTCTACCCATGAGATAGGGCCTCCATCGTTTGATCGCATAAATAATAGCCATCATTTCTTTCTCATGACATGTTTGAGCAGATCTTTTCCTTTGAATTGGTGACTCTTAAATGCAATTGGTCTTCCTTCCTACATTATAATCGCTCCCAATCCCGATCCTAAAGCATCACATTCAACAAGGAAGGTTTTTGATAAGTTGGGAGTAGCCAAAACTAGGGTGTTGCATTGCATGGATTCCTTTAAATTCAAAGGATTTAGTGGTGTAGATGCCCATAATTACGCCCAAAATTTAAATACTTAAATTGCACTAATTATCTTCCTTCTTGCAAATTGGCAACATATCGTCAAAAGTGCCCATATTCTCTCTTATTGTCGTTAATTAATTACACTACGCTAATTAATTAAGTCACCTATCCAACAAACACCCTAATTAATGACCTTCCATTAATTAATCACCCCTTCTATCTAGACTAATTAATTATTATCAATTAATTAGCTTTCCCTTTCATTTAACCAATAAATCAATATTTAATTGATTTAATCCCCTTCTAATAGCCTAAATCATACTAATATTCCTCTAATTAGCTTTTATAAGCTTACATCTACCTATTAATTAATCACCTTTGATTAATTAAAACACCCCCAACTCCCATGACTTGCTAAGTATAAATTAAACCCTTCTAAAGTAAGGTTACCTTTTATAAAGCAACCTTATCCATTCCTAATCTTGTTTTACCTTTTATCCCACATGCAAAGGGATGAAGTGTTTCCTTTATCCATTGGGCTATATAAGGAGCCCTCCTTCTACCTTTATACCTACACCTAAACTTCTTGAGAAGACAAAAGCAAAGCATATAGAAAAATAGACTAAAATCTTTCCTTTGTTTTCTTGAGAGTTCACCACTTGGAGAGTTAAGCCTCTTTTCTAGCCAAAAGTGCTTAGGTCATATGGGAGGTGTCAAAAGGGTCTTGTAGCCCAACTTTGATAAGCCCCCATTCCTAGGTTCTTGGAATATCAAGAGCAACCTATTTGATTATCATGGAGCTTACATAGGTTCATTTATTTGTTGTTAATTAAGAGAATAGAGGATTTAGACATTTAGCATGTTAGTTTCAAAGCTTTAAATATGATAAATGTTAGTGTCTAACCTTGCTTAATTCTTATCTTGATGGTGCTTTGTACTTTGTTTTAAGCTTTGTTAATTAGGGCTACTAGGTGTTAGTCTCTATTTTTCATTAACTTAGCTTAAGCACAAAAAAACATGCACACAAGTGGCTACATCTATCCAATGGAAGGCATCCTTCTTTAACAATGCAGTGAGTGGGGTTGTTATTCTACCATATCCCCACACAAATCTTTTGTAGTACCCTATTAGTCTTAGGAAACCATGAAGATTTTTGAGAGTTCTGGGCCTTGGCCATTCCACCATAGCTTTGATCTTCTGAGGATCAACTTTGACACCTTCATGGGATACAATGTGACCCAAGTACTCTACCTCTTATACACCAAAAGAACATTTGGATGGATTTGCATAAAGAGTATGTGTCTCCAAAACTTCCAACACTTTATTTACATGTTTTAAGTGTTCTTCCCATGTCTTACTGTAAATTAATATGTCATCAAAGAAAAATAATACAAATTTCCTTAAAAATGGCCTAAAAACAATGTTCATCAAGCTTTGAAAGGTTGAGGGAGCATTTGTATGACCAAAAGGCATTACCAAAAACTCATAATTTCTTGCATGAGTCCTAAAGCCATTTTATGAACATATTCCTCTCTTATTCTAATTTGATGGTACCCCGAATGAAGATCTAATTTTGTGAAATAAATAGCACCATGCAATTCATCAAGTAAATCATCAATTACTGGAATAGGAAACTTATCTTTAATGGTGTACTTGTTGAGATCTCGGTAATCTGGACACATCCTCCACGTTTCATCCTTCTTACGTACCATGACCACTGCGAAGAATATGCACTCGCTATGCCCGATGATACATGCCTTCAACATTTCTTGTAGCATTTTCTTGATCTCATTTTTCTGGGAATGTGGGTATCTGTATGGTCTGATGTTAGGTGTTTGGCTCCTAGAATCAACTGAATGGCATGATCATGATCCCTAACTAGTGGTAGTCCCTTTGGAATTTCATCAAAAATAGATGAGTGAGAATCAACAATCTTCTGAAGATTGGGTGGCATTGAAGACTTTGTATTTTGTACTTCTATGGAAAATAACTTTTCTATAAATCCATCTACTCCTTTTCTAAGAACCTTCTGCATCTGATGAGAGCTAATAATCTATGGAGACTTAGCTACCATCACATTCAATTGTATTTTCCTTCCATCTAAATGAAATCGCATGAACAATTCTTGGAAATTTGTCTCTATAGTACCTAAGGTGGTGAGCCATTGGACACCCAAAACAATATCTACCCTCCCATAGAAATAACAAACGTAGGTGAGTCTAACAGTAGTATCCCATGGAAAGCTTGATACTATAGCATTTTCCGTGTACTTGACTATCCCACCACCCACAATCATAACTTGCATTTCTGGATCTGGGTAAAAAAAACAATTGAGGTGGGAAGCTAACTTACTATTTATGAAGTTATGATTACTCCCCGAGTCAATCAACACCGTTACCTTATATTTTTTGAGGTATCCAATAACCTTGAGTGTTTGAGGAGTAATAATACTTGACAATGCATGACAATAAATTGTAGGTTGGTGATCCTCTACTTCATCTTCTACCTGGTTCCTCACCTCTCCTTTTATTTCAGCTTCCTCATTATCCTCATTACCTCCATTAATATAAAACAAATTCTTCTCAAAGCACATTTGTGTCCCGGTCCATATTTGTCATTCACAATTAAAACATAATCATTTTTTTTCTCTTTTTCTTCCATTTGCTTGAGGAGTCATTCTAATTGGCCTAGTGAATGAAAGGGAAGAGATACTACGCCTCTCGGTGTTAATGAAAGGTGGCCTCCTACTACAAAGAAATTTTTCCTCTACTCGGTGTGCCATGATAATAGAATCAAAAAGCTTGAGTGGATTAAAAATATGTACCTCATGCTTGATGTGGTCCTTAAGACCCCTAAGAAACAGTCATTCGATTCTCTTCTAGAATATTCTCCACCCTTAAGGATAGGTTCGGAATTGATGCACATAATCTTTGACTAATCTTGTTTGCCATAAATTTACTAATTGACTAAATTATTTCTTTGAAACACCGGAACTATAGTGTAATTATAACTCCTTGGTAAAAATCATCCAAGTGACATTTGTTATCACCCTCAAAATTCCCCTCATTTTCCAAGTCTAGACTTAAAATTTTGAGTTAGTGCCTCTAAAAATATTGAAAAAAAAGTATTGTGAAATATGGTTCTTTCCAAGGGCTTGTGGTCTCCTGGAAACTTCTTCATCGATGGTAAACTTCTTCCCATTTCCAAACAGGTAAAGAAGTGTTCCTAACTCTTCATATTTTTCAAGTTATGGCCCGACGGACTTGGGATGGTATTATTTTCCCAAGGTGGGCTGGCGGGGCTGCGAGATTTTTTTAGCACTTAACACATTTTGGAAAAGGGTGCAATTGGCAATGGTGGGCCCGTGAGCCCGCATAGAGAGATTAAAAAAAATTCCCAAGGCCCGCCACCAATCAGATGGTGCCACGTAGCCACGTGTTGGAAAGTCAAAGCAGGATGCGAGTCGGTGGAGAATTTTAAAGTTTTAAGATTTTTTAATCAAAAGGAGTTAAAAGTAAAAAGAAATCCTTGACCCCGTCGCCAAGAAGATAACGCCACGTGTCTAACTATTGAAAATTCAAAGCAGATGAGTGGGCTAAAATGTTCCAAAATGCCTTTTCACTGTAAAAGTTATAAAGCGTAAAGTTTTCCCCCCCATGCTTGCTCCAATCAATTTCTTCCACGTGGGCGCCCAAATTTAAAGTTGTAAAATCAAATCAAATGGCCCATATTTAAACTACTGAAATAATGTAATAGTCGTATATTTGAAAACCTAGTTTTTCCACCATTAACATTTCTTTGTGAATCAAGAATTCAAAAGGGCGCAAATGATTGGAATGATTTGTAACCATTTCTTTCTTGCTCGAGGAAGTTGTAATCTATTTCTTGCTTACTCGAGGAAGTTGTAGAACGCCTCGTATGAGCTATTTCATGGGCTTTCAAATCCATTGTACGGGTTTGGAATTTTGATATTCTGGAACTGTAATTTTGAATCTAAAGAAATCAATACAAGGGTTTTCCCCTTTTCCTCTATTTTCTCTTTCCTTCTTGCTCTGATCTGTGAATCATCTAATCCTTGCATGCTTAGAAACTTTGTGTTCTAGTTTATACAATCTCAAGAACTTTGAGTTTGTAGATTTTGCTTGTTATAAACATGAATGGTTCTACTCTATATCTCATGTGTTTAATACATATAATGGTTTTCTTTGCCATCTCTTCTACCTAAAAGTATTGTCTTCTTCTACCTCCCTCCTCTCTTCAATTCTTCTATCCTCATGTATTGATAACCTTCCAGGCATAAAACACATTTCAAGATATTGGGAAACCACCATTGAATGAAAGATTGTGTATTTGTACATAGGTTTTTCCCTTGCTTTCAATAAGGGAACCCTTCCATTAAGGAGGAGGGACTTGTTTGTGCCCGACTATGGTTTCATTCCAACCGCAAATCTAAAACCCAATAGTTTTTAGCGACTCTGCTCGGGATTTTTTCAACAAATTTCCTTTCTAAAAAGAATAACTAATTTGGTCATTTCTTTGATCTGGTGACTCTAAGATACACTCGTGGTAGAAGGGCTATTGGAATTGAAGATACCCAATTTCAACTCCTAGATCAACAAGGTTTTCAACTTCCTCCAACAAGAATAAATAGAAGATCTCATTCCATAAGCACACCTCCTGTTGAAGACAAAGCTTCTAGTAGTAGCATTCCTCAAGAAAAACTTAGCCCTAATCTTCATTCCCTAATTCTTTCTGGTGTCTCAGTTCCACTTCAAGAAATATTTCTAAGGATGGAAGCACCTCTACCTTGGGGACAAAGAGTTGGGCCTCTAGCTCTTCCTTAACCATTGCATGAGTTACCTAGGGGTAACAAGAAGAATTTTCCCAAATTTAGAGGTGATGGCAAAGTGCACCTTGATGAACACATTGCAGCCTTCATTGTTGCATGTGGGGTCCTTGGAGTTGAACATGAGGATGTATCTATTAGGTTATTTGTGGAGACCTTGCAAGAAAATGTTACAAATTGGTTTTACCATCTTCCTGCTGGGACCATCACCAATTGGACTACTATGAGGACTAAATTTGAGCAACGTTTCAAACATGCTAAAGATGTGCATGCTTTTTTAGCTCAGATTTCTCAAATCAAGAAGGAGCCACATGAGCCTATGAGAGAATTTGTGGCCAAGTTCAACAAGTTGATTAACAAGATTCCACTAAATACTAGGCTTGTTGATCAGATTCAAAAGTGTTTCTTCTTGAATGCTCAATTTCCTAAGTAAGCTATGCCCTAAGGAGAGAAAATATTGCAACTTTGGATGTTGATCAGAGATTGGTTGTCAGTGTGGAAGATGACTTGATCATGTCTGGCAAGCTGAAAAGGGAGTCTTTCAAATCCAAAGCATCTTCTTCTTCCTCTTCTCCTAGAGGTAATGTAGATCAATTGGTGCAAAATTTAGCTAATGACCTCATTGCCATCAAGAAACAATTGGCTCAACATGCTCCATATCAAGATGTTCCAAGGAAGAACTTTCAGCCTAGGAACCACTTGCCCTCTTCTCAAACCAGGTTGGCCATTGAAGGTCCACCCCTCAAGGTGCCTATCAATGCTACTTGTGAGGTTCTTGAGCCTGATGATGAGGAAGAAAATGGGCTCTATGATGAACAAGAAGAGGAAGTTGATGAAGAACTGGAGGAGCCTGGTGGTTCTTGAGTTCATTTCCTCACCACTAAGGTGTGGATGATGAAGATGACTATGATGATGTAGTGGCTGAGATGAATAGTGAGTCATATGTTGTTATGACCCAGGAGCAGACCAACAAAAAGGAAAAAGTGGTGCAACCTACAAAAAGATCCAAGGAGTACCCCATCACCATCTTGGTGATTACAAGAAGAGGAGATCCTATTCCTACTACTTCCACCCAAAAGGTAAGCTCTGCTAGTCCTTCTCCCTCTACTTCTGCTTCTAAGAATTCTTGTCCAACAAATGATAAAGCTAATAGATAAAAAGCTCCTCCTACTCCTAGTAGTGATTCCCCATCCACATTTGGATCTTTTGACATTATAGACCATCTTAA
The DNA here is from genome assembly GCA_018340775.1 of Taxus wallichiana var. yunnanensis. Lineage (NCBI taxonomy): Eukaryota > Viridiplantae > Streptophyta > Pinopsida > Cupressales > Taxaceae > Taxus > Taxus wallichiana. The sequence goes on along the minus strand of CM031237.1, from coordinate 912,391,809 downwards.
AAAGACCAAGATTCATATTTCTGAGGCAGATTTCTATCAAACCCATCCTAAAGCCTTTTCCAAAATGGTTAACTTTGTAAATTCTAAATCTAAAACCCCAACCCATTCTTCTAAAGGCCTTTTTCCCACTCCTTCTCCACCTCAACCCAGCCTTGTGGCTACAGTCACTTCACCCAATGAGAATATCAAACCCTTCTATGTGACTCTCCTCATAGCTGGCCACAAGCTTAGCAATTGTGTCATTGATTCTAGTGCATCTGATAATGTAATGCTCTGTAAAATTGGCTCATGCTTTGGGTCTAACCCTAACCCGCGCTTATGGCTCTTGCCATTCCATGGAAAGTAGAGAAGTGCCTTTGGTTGGGAGAATCAAGGATGCACAAGTAGCTTTTGTTGATTTACCAGAGAAGAAGGTCTTGGCTACCATCTTGGTTGTTGATATCCCTCCTTCCTATGGCATGCTGCTAAGTAGGAACTTTTGTAAAGATGTTAGAGGTGAGATTCAAATGGATTGGTCATATGCCTTGATCCCTGTCAATGGGAAGATGAAGAAGTTGTTTCCTAAGAAACAAGCAGAGTATATTGTGTAAAAGACAAATGATCCTAAAGCAAAAATATTGTATGAAGACATTGGGCATGGGAACTACATGATCATGTCACAAGAGGAGACAAGTCTGTCAAAGGGAGTGTTGCTTGATCCTAATGGTGTGTGGACTTTGGAGTTTGATGGAAGCTACTCTTCAGCTAGTTTTGGAGCTAGTGTAGTGCTCATTTCTCCTAGGGGTAAGGTTCATCCTTTCTCCTTCAAGTTTCAGTTTGAAAATACCAACAATATTGTTGAGTATGAGGCCCTCATTCTTGGGTTGAGCATGGTAAAGGAAATGGGAGTGAAGAACCTTCTTGCTTGTGGAGATGCAAAGCTAATTGTAAAACAAGTTAGAGACCTTTATCAAGTAAAGAATAGAAGGTTGAAGCACTATAGGAATCTAGTTTGGGATTCCATTGAATTCCTTGATGCTTTTTCCATTGAATTTATGCCAAGGGAAAGGAACACTAGGGCTGACTCTCTAGCTATTTTGGGGTCCTTGTTGATTCCTCATCCTGATTTCCCTCAAGAGAAATTCACCATTGAGATGATCCATAGACCCAGTGTGCCTGACAATGCAAATAATTGGCAAGTTTTCAATGATGACCAGCATTTTCTTTCTTTCTTGGAGCTCAAAGACAACTTTGATCAGTTGTACTTTGAAGGAAGTGACAATATTCCTAGAGAGTGTGTGTCATCAAATGAAGAGGGTGTCAAAGAAGAGATGGATCAAGATGGATGCATCAAATTGAAAGGAAACAAAATCCCTAAAGGGTTGGTGAGTTTGGAGGATCTTTTTGATAAACATGACAGGTATATGAAGTCTAAAGTTTCCCAAGGAGCTTGGAAATCTACTGAGACTAAGAAAGTGAATATTGGGAGTCTTGATGATCCCAAAATGGTCAACATTGGAAAATGTTGCACTCAGGAAGAGAAAAAGAAGGTGGTGAATCTTTTGAATAGGTATGTTGATGTTTTGATTACTCTTATGATGATCTTAAGGCTCTTCAACCTAAAGAAATGCAAAAATTCATTCCTCTTAAGCTTGGGAACAAACCCTTCAAACAAAAGAAAAGGAAATATAATCCTAAGATAGCTGATACAATTTTCCAAGAAATACAAAAGCTTTTGAAGGCTAAGTTCATATTCCCCATCCACCATTCAACGTGGATTGATAATATATTGCCTCGTCAGAAGAAGAATGGTGAGATCTGGATCTGTGTGGACTTTAGAAATCTAAATCAAGGTTCTTTGAAGGACAACTACCATCTCCCTATGATGGACCAAGTGTTGCAAGTTATCACAGGCTCAAGATGCTATCTATGTTAGATGGATTCTCGAGGTACAATCAAGTAGAGATGAATACTACAAATCAATATAAGATTGCCTTTATTACTCCTTGGGGTACCTTTGCAAACAAGAGGATGCCATTTGATCTCATCAATACTTTTGCTACTTTCCAGAGGGCCATGGACTTGGCTTTTGGCATTTTGAAAGGGAAATCCATTGTTGTGTATTTGGATGACTTGACAGTTTTTTCTAAAGCAAGAACGGATCACTTCCAACACCTTGAAACAATATTGTAGAAGTGTAGAGAGCATGGTAATTCTTTAAACCCTAAGAATTATATGTTTTGTGTCATAGAAGGAAAGCTTTTGGGACACATTTTTTCAAAGGAAGGGATCAAGATTTATATGGAGAGAGTTCAGGCCATCCAGTAAACCTCTTCCATCAAGTAAGAAAGGTGTCCATTCTTTCTTTGGTAAGATAAATTTTCTTAAGAAGATTCATCCCCAATTTTATAGAACTTACTATGAGCATTACTCACATGATGCAAGGGAAGCAAAATTTTGGTTAGTCCTCTAAAGGGAAGAAATCATTTGAGGACAGATTGCAAGTGGTTGATAGGATAACAACTCATCAGTTGAAAGTGAAGGCTTTGTTTGACAGGAAATCCAAACACAAAGTTTTCCAAGTGGGAGACATTGTTCTACTTTGGGACAAAAGACATGAGCTATGAGGAATCCATGGTATGTTTGATTCTCTTTGGCTTGGTCCTTTTAGAATCAGACATTTTGTTTGGAGAGAAATTTTTATCTGGATTACATGGATGGATCTCCTCTCCCACTTCCTTATAGTGGGAAGTACCTAAATTTGTTCAAGTCCTAGGTGGCTAAGAAGTCCTTTTGTACATTGTGTTTGGTTTTTGGTTTTGGCTTGTTTCCCTTTCTTATTCTTTTTTGTGGTATGTTTTGTTTTGGGTCTTCCCTTTTGGTTTGTTTTGTTTCTTTTCCTATCTTATGTGTGTTGCCTTGTATTGGTTTTGCTTTTTTGACTCCTTTACCCAATGGATAAGACACTAGTCCTCTTTCCCAGAGTTATCTATAGTTCTTGATCTTGCCTTGTGTCTTTGTTCCAAGCCAAGTCATCCCCAGAAAGAGCTAGTTGTCACCCTCAAAATTCCCCTCATTTTCCAAGTCTAGACTTAAAATTTTGAGTTGGTGCCTCTAAAAATATTGAAAACAAATTATTGTGAAATATGGTTCTTTCTAAGGGCTTGTGGTCTCCTAGAAAATTCTTCATCATATGGTAAATTTCTTCCCATTTCTGAAAAGGTAAAGAAGTCCTCCTAAATCTTCATATTTTTCAAGTTATGGCCTAGTGGACCTGAGATGGTATTATTTGCCCAAGGCAAGTTGGCGGGGCTGCGGAGTTTTTTAGCACTTAACACCTTTTGGAAAAGGGTGCATTGGCTATGGTAGGCTCACAAGTCCATGTAAAGAGATAAAAATAATAATGCCTAAGGCCCGCCACCAATCAGATGGTGCCACGTAGCCACGTTGAAAAGTCAAAGCGGGGATGCGGGTCGGCAAAGAATTTTAAATTTTTAAGCTTTTTTATCAAAAGGAGTTAAAAGTAAAAAGTGATCCGTGACCCCATCACCAAGCAGATAATGCCATGTGTCTGACTGTTGAAAATTCAAAGCGAGTGAGCAGGCCAAAATGTTCCAAAATGCTTTTTCACTGTAAAAGTTATAAAGCGTAAATTTTTTCCCCAAGCTGCTCCAATCAATTTCTTCCACGTGGGTGGCCCAAATTTAATTTGTAAAAGCAAATCAAATGGCCCATATTTAAACTGAGAAATAATGTAATGGCCGTATATTTGAAAACCTGGTTTTTCCGCCATTAACGTTTCTTTGCGAATCAAGAATTTGAAAGGGCACGAATGATTGGAATGATTTGTAACCATTTCTTGCTTGCTTGAGGAAGTTGTAACCATTTCTTGCTTGCTCAAGGAATTTGTAACCATCTCTTGTGAGCTATTTCATGGGCTTTCAAATCCATTGTATAGGTTGGAATTTTGATATTGTGAAACTAGTAATTTTGAATTTAAAGAAATCAATACAAGGGTTTTCCCCTTTTCCTTTGTTTTCTCTTTCCTTCTTGCTCTGATATGTGAATCATCTAATCCTTGCATGCTTAGAAACTTTATGTTCTAGTTTATAAAATCTCAAGAACTTTGAGTCTATGGATTGTGCCTTGTTATAAACGTGAATGGTTCTACTCTATATCTCATTTGCTCAATACATATAAGGGTTTTCTCGCCATCTCTTCTTCCCCAAAGTATTGTCTTCTTCTACCTCCCTCTTCTCTTCAAGTCTTCTATCCTCATGTATTGATAACCTTCCAGCATAAAAACATTTCAAGATATCGGAAACCACCATTGAATGAAATATTTTGTATTTGTACATAGGCTTTTCCCCGCTTTCAATAAGGAAAACTCTCCCATTAAAGAGGAGGGACTTGATTGTCCCCCGACTTTGGTTTCATTCCAAGTGCAAATCTGAAACCCAACAACACTGAGACCATTCTTCTACCTCTGAGCACATAACCATCGATACCAAATGAATTGGTCTAGTTCAAGATACAAGGATGCCAATGTCACCTTTTGTCTTGATGGTGTTTGATGTAACTCAAAGAAGTTCTCCATTTGATTTATCCAATTCAGGGGATCCTTACCATCAAATTTTCGCATATCCACTTTTGGCATCATGTTCCGTGGTTGCGAATAAGTTGGATTCTAATTGGGCTAGAAAAGTGATCCAACATGGTTATTTTTTCCATGATTTTGAACTGAAAATCCTCCTTGGTTGATATGGGGTAGATTTGGGCCATATTGTTTACCCTTTACATGTTGTATGATATCATCCAACCGCTGAGTGATTTGGTCTATGTCTCCTTTAGAGGCCATCTCAAATTGTACATTTTGTAACTCATACTCAAGTTGGCTCACCCTATGATCAACTGAGGTAAACCCAAGTGCTGAGGTATCTGTATTTACCCCTTCCTAACTCCAACTCTTCAATCACTACCCCATCTTTATCTCTGGGTTTTACCCGAGTAACCGATTCTTTTTTTCTCTTGTAGAAGGCCCCGCCATGATTCAAACCTTAGGGTTTAGGGTTTCTATACAAATTTGTATGAACAGGGAAAAAAATGGAGAAGATACTAATATTATGTTTTTGAGAGCTTTGAAAAATGTAAAAACTTGAAAAAATTCCACAATTTTCACCCTTGGGAGTGATTTTATGAAAAACCTAACTTTGTAATAACTTGTGCAACATAAATAAAAAAGTATGAAATTTTCAAGGAACCTTACTTGAAATGTTTTGCAACTCGTAAAAGTAAAAATATCTCCTAATAATTCTCTCTGGTTCACAATATATGGTGGAAACAAAAATTAGAATTTTGCCCTAATTTTGGCCCAGATCGTAGCTCTGATACCACTTGTAAGGAACTTCTTGTATAATTTAGATTATGAGCAGCAATATAACACCAAATAACACAATATTTCATAATAATTATCTCAATATGCAATTATAATAGCTTCTCCACTTTGAGGGGGCAATCTCCAAACCATAAAATAGACTCAAATGCTCCAATGATGAATCATCTACTACGTACAATCTCCTATATATAATATTCCTATGTTATGGTCATCACCAAGGCCAACCTAATAAGCATGTGAAAGTATAAATGATATAATAAAATGATATGGTAAGCCACAAGTCAGCTACTCATATCCTAATACAAGCAATAGGTTAAGGGCATAACAAAAGGTAAAATTTGATTATGCTCCTTTTAAAGTTGAAATTAAAAGCTTTAAAGGACAAGTAGTTGCAGAGTTGCTTGATAAATGGTTAAAATATCTAAAAGTATACTTTAGCATCCATAATGTCACCGAGGCATGAGGATCACCTTTTAACGTCTCAAAATGGAGGGACATGCTCTGGTTTGGTGGGAAACCCATCTAACCACTAGTGAAAAGAAGAAATGTCCTATTGTAAAATCTTGGCAAGAATTTAAAGAATTACTTAGAGCTAACTTCTATCCTATTGGCCACAAGACTGACCAAATGATTAAATGATAGTATTTTAGACATAGCAGTGGTCAAAGTGTGTAGGACTATACTACGGAGTTTCAGAGGTAGACCATGTTTCGAACATGGACTTGGAGGATGAGGATATTCGACTAAGTATTTGGGAGGACTTCACACTCACCTTCAAAGAAAATTCATCTCCACAAATCCCAAAGATCTCAACGAGGTGTGTGTGCAGCATACTACATAGATGATGAAAATAAGTGAGGAGAATCAGAGCCAAGGGAAAAGTAATCGACAAATCAACAAAATAAAGAACATGGGAAAACAAGTAACAAAGGTAAGTAGAAAGGGAAAGGTAAACAAGCTGCCACTACTTTAAATACTTGTAAAGATCCTAAGAATTTTTTCAAGAGATGTGATATCAATGGTCATACTAGCACTACATGTTGGAAGTTGCATCTGGAGTTACATCCAAAGAACTGAACCAAGGACTCAAAGAATTCCATGACAGCTATAAAGATAGAAGGGGAGGTGGAAACCAAAGATCACTCGAGGTAGACGAGAGGCTTGTATGCATCACCACTAACATGGATAGTTAGGAAGATGTGATGAGTAGAATATTCTAGATTAAAAACCAGATCAAGAGAACTAAGGTAACTGCTTTGGTTGATATCGGTTCTCAGTCTAATTTGATTTTGAAGCAATTGTAAAGAAGCTTGATCTTGAGACTTACAAGCATCCACACCCTTATCCTTTGGGTTGGGTGAAGAAGGGTGTTGAAATTCAGGTAAAAAAAAAGATGTAAGGTCAAGTTTGGGATAAATTCCTAGTATATTGATGTATTGGAAGCTGATGTTATTCCACTTGATGTTTTTGATGTTGTTTTCAAGAGTCCTTACTTGTATATTAGGGATGCTATATTTATGAGAAGGGAAAATTGATACAAATGGGTCAAGGATGGGATCAACTACAACATCCAGAACACCAGTGTAAGATATGGGTTACTATGGTGAGTGCTAACCAAGCAAAATGACTTATTCAGAAAATCATAATCAGTTTTGTTTACTTTTGTTAAAGGATAAATAAGATGGGGTATAAGTTTCAGAGATTTCTAACTAGGGAAAACAAAATTTGGATAATATTATTTAGTCTTTTCAAGAATTTTTCAAGCTCCCAAAGTGGGTTACCACCAAAGCAGAAGTAGAGCATGAGATTCAGGCTTATTTCCATAGTCCCCTCTGCCGAACATTGGGTTGTATAGGAAATCCTTGCTAGAGAGTATCAAGTAAAGAAATAAATCCAGGAATTGTTAGACCAAGGGGTGATACATATGAGCACCTCACCATGTGGTTTTCCTATTGTGATGTGTCAAAGAAGGATGGTTCTTGGATAATGTGCATTAACTACTACGCTTTGAACAAGATCATAAAAATAGATATCCACTTCCCGCATAGATGATCTCTTTGACTAGCTTCATCATTCCAAATTATTCATGAAGTTGGATCTCAAGTCAAGTTATCACCAAGTTAGAATGAAGGAGGATGATATATTGAAGACTACCTTCAAGAAAAATAGGGTTTGTATGAGTGGTTAGTACTTCCATTTGGTTTGTGCATTACCCCGCTACATTTATGAGATTGATGAATGATGTATTTTGGGATTTGATAGATTCATGTGTCATTGTTTATCTATATGATATCTTGATTTTTAGTGCCACATGGGAGGAATATCTAATGCATTTTCAGCAAGTCTTGTAAGTTCTCAGGGAGAAACAATTGCTTTGTAATATAAATAAATGTGAATTTGCAAAAAAGTTACTTGTCTATCTTGGGCACGTTGTTGGAGGAGGAGAGCTACGAGTGGATCCAAAGAAGTTGGAATCCATCACCAGTTGGCCAACACCAACAAGAGCCACAAAGTCTAGGAGTTTTGTGGGAGCAGTACAATACATGCGGAATTTCATTCCAGGCTTCTCCATGATTACAGCACCTCTACACACAATGGCCGCAAAGAGTAAGGGTTTTGATTGGGGTAAGGAACAAGAAAAATCCTTTGAGTTATTGAAATACAAGATTAGTCATGCTCCATTACTTTCTCTTCCTAATTTTTATTAGCCCTTTGAAATAGAGATAGATGTCAGTGATTACACTATGGGTGTAGTGTTTCTTCAGGGAGGTAAACCCATAAGTTATAATTTTGAAACTTTTACTTCAACAGTTAAAGGATATTCAGTATATGATAAGGAAATGTATGCACTAGTTCAAGAAATAAAAAATGGAAGCATTATTTTTTGGGTAAAGAAACTATTGTGCACACTAATCACAAACATCTCCAGATTTGCAAGCACAGTCTAAATTGCAATATGCAAGGCACTACAAATGGATGGGGTTCCTTCAAGGTAGTTCCATCTAGTGATCAAATAAAAGAAGGGTAATAGAAACTTGGTGTCATACATGTTTTCTAGGCCACCCACACAAGAGAAGTTCTCCTACTTGGCTAGTATCTCTCGATCGAGCCTTTCACAAAGGAATCTTACAGAGAGGCATCCGCCTTGGGACATAGACTTTGGGGTGACATTTCAGCAATTACAGGTCCTAGGGGCTAAAAGGATTGGGATTGAAGATTTTTATCTCATGATGTGCTGCTCTACTAATGGAGGAAGCTTTGTGTGCATAAAGAAGAAAGACTTCTATTGATGAGGGAAGCACATACCTCAAAAGTAGCAGGACATTTTGGTGTTGGTAAGACCCTATCCCATTTATAAAGCTACGTGTATTGACCCAATATGTAAGAAGAAGTATCAAAATTTATACGTGGATGTAAAATTTGTTGTACTAGCAAGCCTAAGACTAGGAAGGAGGGTTTTTATATGCCTTTTCTAGTACCTACTCGTCCATGGGAGGACATTTCTATGGATTTTGTAGGAGGATTACCTATGTCTAAACATGGACATGACTATCTCTATGTTTTTGTTGATAGATTCAATAAGATGTGTATTCTTATGGCATGTAAAAATATAGTAAAAGCACATGAGGCAATGAGATATTTTCTTTGCTAATGTATGGGTGCATTTTGGTTTGCCAAAGTCTATTGTTTCTGACAAGGATTCCGTGTTCTTGGGAAGTTTTGGACTACTTTGTGGGACAAAATGGATACCAAGTTATAGAGGAGCATGAATTTTCATCCACTGGACAGATGGACAGACAAAGGTGGTGAACATGACTTTGGTACAGTTGATTAGAGGGTATAATAGCAAATACCCAAGGACTTAGGATTATTCCTTAGCCTACTTTAAGCATTCCTATAATCGGGTAGTACACACATCCACTATGAAGTCACAGCTTGAAGCATGTTTGGTATATCTACCCACAAATCCACTGGACATAGCAGTTAGGTAGTAAGATGAGGAGGAGACATGAGATACATAGGTGAATAGAGAAAAAAAATTCATTGAGAGGATCTAGAAAATCCATCTCAAAGTCAAAGAACAATTAGAGAAATCTCAAGCCAAGTACAAGGTTAGGCACAATCAACACAGGAGAGAACATAAGCTTCATGTTAGAGATAGAGTTTGGATTTACTTGAGTAAGGAGAGACTACAAGGTCAAGCATGGAAGCTCAAGCCACTACGATATGGACCCTTCACCATATTGGAGTAGGTTGGAGAAAATGCCTTTTGACTTGATTTTCCGTCATTTATGAGGATGTACTCAGTAGTAAACTGTGAGAACTTGCACCTATATGAGCCATCCATGCTAGATGAAGATGAAGGACTACAATCTCTACCTTCTATGAGGAGTGTGTCTTGGAATCACGAGGTGAATTGGAGGAGGATGTAGTGTTGTAACAGAAGGTCAAAGAGACTAGGAGAGGTCCACAGAGTCTTGGTAGGTTGGACTGAAAGGAAAGACACCAAGGCAGGCCCGTGGTACTCGAAGGAGAAAGTGAGGGAATTATTTCCTCATCTACTCCCCCACTAAGATTTTTTGGGACCAAAATCCTCATAAGTAGGGGATGTGTGATCCATAGGGATCCAAAATGACTCTACTTCATTAGATCAACCAATACCAAAGAATAAAAATGAAGAAACAGAGGTTATATCTTTATGTTAACATAATTTCACTCTATGCAAAGCACCAATTATAGAGCCACCACCCAACTCAGTGACGATATTGTAACCACCGCCTATCTAGGGCAACAAATCATGTGACCATCGTTACGCATTAGGTGATAGTCCTAACACTCTCAAACAAAAAAATAAAATTCAAAACGAACAGTCTTAGAATTGGAAAGGTTTTCTGAGTCTCTTCTACTCCATGACCTTTCCCATCCTCCAGTGCACGAGAGGACATGAGAAATTCTATAAATACATGTAGGAAGGAGATTTTTTTATTATCAAGCATGAAAGCAAGTGAGAAAGGAATTCTTAGTGTTGGAATTGTGTTTGTAGAAGAAAGGAGTGTTGAGGCAGAGTAAGAAAGTAATTAGGAGGAAATGTGAGATATTATCTACTTCTCTTTCATACTTATTGTAAATTTTGTACTTCTTATTTGAATTGGCCAATAAAAATGGGAAGAAAGAGAAATTTCCCTTCTTAAATGGTTTTCCTCCTCTAGAGGTTTCTAGGATAAAAATTGTTGGTGTTCATGAGTTTATATTCTTTCCTTTCTTACAATTGTTGATTCTAAGCATAAGCAAATTCATTCACTAGTTATCTCTGTCATTTTCTAATCGAAAGTAGAACAACAACGTTTAATTGTGATTCTATGAACAATTCCAAAGTAGAGATTTTACAAATTATTTTAAGGTTTTCATAAGGTAACTCATAGTCCATGAGGTGTGTTACAATTTTACATGAGTCTCGTATGAGGTCACCATGGTCATTTCATGAGTTGTATGTGTTGATTCGGTCATTCCAAGTTTATTTCTAGCCCTAGAGCATAGAGAATGAGATGGAGGTGTGAGAAATGGAGCTAATCAATCTTTTACAAGTATGGTAGTAGCATGGTAATAGTGTACCTAATGTGTATGGTGAGTTTTAGGTCATTTCTCATAGGTTTGGTGGTGTTTCATGGTCCTTGAGAAGCAAGCAGTGAAGAACATACAAGTAAGCACATGTAAGTCTTAATGGATGGATATTTTCAAAGATATTTGGGATAAATGGTGAATATGGAAAGGTATAGCACGTTTTCATGATGCTTCATGACAACTTTCAGGTCATTCTAAAGAATAAATTGCAATATATGCAAGTTTTGGCAAAATCGGGTAAATTGTAGTGTGTTTTTAAGGAAAAAGTGGACATTTTAATACTCATTGTGAATTGTATGATTTGCATGGGTACCTAAGATATTTTCCATAGCTTCTTAATTCATTAATTAAGTTTTCACAAAAATAATGAGGTGGCTTTATCATCATATTTTTATGAACGATCATTAAGAAGGTAAGTTGGTTTAAAACCCTAGCTAAACCCTAGTTAAGAGTGACTTGGAGAAGATTATTTGTACTAGCCTATTTTTTATTGATTATAAAAATCTGGTGATTTTGTGTTTTATAAAACTCTTCTATATTTCTAGAAAGTTATAATAGTGTATGTAATAGTATGTGGGCCCCACCTAAAATTGTTTATTTTTGAAGAAGTATGGTTTAAGGAAATGTTCTACAAAGAAGGTATGAAATAAATTTTAAAAAAATTATCCTTGGAGTTTTTATAGATATCCATGATAGTTTCAGGTCATTTTTGAGATGAAAAAGTGCAAAGTGTGCCCTATTTATGAAGACTGATTTTTGGGGTAAGCAGTCCCACTAAAAGTGGAATTGCAAGAGTTACAGGATGAGTTAGGACTCCATTCAAGTTGTGTTGTGATCTTGGCTCAAAGATATTTCCATTGGTATATAAAAATTATGTTTTTTATATGGTATGAAAAATTTATGACATGTTATTTTAGGGTTAATTTTGAAGGATGCCTAGTTAAGCAAGGTGTTATGTGGCTTCATAAGGTAAAGTGATGATTATGAGTTGTTTTGATTGTTGAATGTTTATAAGTGATTATAAATAATTTATAATTGTTTTCCATATTTTTTTAATATTTTAAGTGGTTTTTTTATGATGGATAAATTTGAACTTAAGGTCAGTTCTTGAGTCTTAGAAGGCTTAAGAAGTAATTTACGAGTTTGGATTGATCAAGGCCTTCAACTTGGATTTGGAAGGAGTTATAATATGTTATGGAAATTAGATTTAAAGGGATTTATAGTAATATATTTTAATGGAAATAAATTTTAGATGGATTTATAGTAATATATTGTTTGTGTGATGGAGAGTTGATTTTATTGGTCATTCAACTTGATTTGTGAAGAAGAAGGTAGCAAATTTTAGGACATTTTTGTTTCTTCTAAAAGATTGAGTTAGTTGATGCATGTAATAGATTGGATGATGCTCTATATCACTTAGATATTGAAGAGGGATTGATTATTTTCCTATTTTATTCATTTTGAGGTCTTGTAAGTGAAATAAATGGTGTGAACTAGATGAGTTTGCAAAATTGGTTTCTAGGCGATGCTTTAGAGAAAAGGAAAGTTGTTGTGGTTTGAGCATGTGGATTTTTTAATAGGTATAACTTTCATGGATTTAATTTAAAGGTTTTTAGTATTCCATATATTTTTTACATGCCATAGTTGAGTTGATATTTGGTGATCTTGAGGCCCAAAGGTGAAGACATGGTGTTGGAAACAATTGTTTGGTGAAGGATATGAGCCTTTTGGCTTATGTTATGAATTATTTGATTAGTCCAAGAAAATGTGTGACCATTAATGATTATTATATGTCATATTACACATGTGCGATGAATTTTTAATCTTAAATAATCATGGTTTTGTGATTATGGTTTTATCTCATCTTAGTGATGGGGTTTTGAGCTTGTTTTGTGCAAGATGAGTGGTTTTGGGCATGGCCGACCTATATGGGTCATATGTGAATGTTTTAATGATTCAATTAGGATTTTTTTAGTTTCTTTGGTCGAAATAAAGGAGGGAAACTGCTTGGTATATGCTTGAATCAAGAGAAGGGTATAAAGTGCATGTTTGAATTCAAATTTGCACTAGTTGAGTGAGAGAGAAAAAATGTGATCTGTCTAAGAGTGTGAAGGAGATTTTATTTCATAAATTCATATATTATGATGTGTGTGATTGGTTTAAGACTGGTTGATATCTTTTGAGAAATATTTTAGAGCCAATAAAAGTTGAGAAAGAAGGAGAAAGAGTGAGTTGTGTGAATGAGGGTTTGAAGGTGTGTGTATGAGTTGAGTTAGAGATATCCATCAGTTGTTGAAGAAAAAAATTCAAATATAATCATCATCAATTGGCTGAGTTAGTGCTTTGTCTCCTTATGGTTTATAGCCTTCTTTTGGAGTGGGTGCTTCACTAAATTAGGGGTCAATGCTCCTTATAGGGTTGGTGCTCTACTAAATTAGGGGTTTGTGCTCCTTATGAAGTTGGTGTTTCAATAAATTTATTTTTTGTGAGTAATATTAGAAAATTTTCAGTGGTTTTTCTTCCCCATGAGGTTTTCCCACTTATATATGGTGTTCATGTGTCTTATTCTTTGTTTCATGTTGTTGTGAATGCTTAATACACACCTAATGTGCATGTATGGTTATGGATGGTAAATGGATGAATGAAATAATGAATGTATGTGATGGTAAATGAAATAAGAAAATTTTAGGACCAATTCAACCCCCTTAGTCAATTTTTCTTCCAAAGCATCTATGAATGGAATTAAATGTAGTAGGTAAATGTGAAATATAGAGTCGTTAAAAGCCATTAATGTTTCAAGATATGTTTTAACTTGAAAACCAACTAACTGAGAAAAAGGCTTTAGACCTTCCAACTAGACAATCATAAGTACATTCAATGCTTTCAATGACTGGTAAAAATCACCATCCAAAAATCATATCAAGAAAGGACCAAAAATAAAAAATCATACATTTTCCATCCTAAATCATAATTGAAACTTGAAAGCAAAAATATTGCATGCACACTTTCGAGTATTTAATATACATTGTTGGTTGTATGTTATTGCAAAAAAGTTGTTATAACCAAAAAAAACTTATAGGAAATATAATAAGGTAATATTATATGGAAGTAGAATATATGATATAATGTACAATGTTTTTTTGTATACCAAAATAGTATATTTGTAAATAAAATAAATTTTTCTAAACAAATTGGGGAAAATAATGCAAATACGAATAGAAATATTCAAGGTATCTTATGCAACATCTTCCTTCATGTACAATGATTCCTCGACCGCTCAACGGAAAGAACATGAATATTAATGGGTGGTTGCTCTTTAAGGAGCAAGTCTACGCCAAAAGGGATTTTAAGATAAGTTTTTTTTTGTTGTTATAGTTATAGGTTCGGTTTTTAATATTGATGTAAATGAATTATTTATCTAAGCATAAGAATAAGGGAAGAAATATTTTTCATATAGTCCAAGTTAAGCTAGTATAATTCCCTCTCTGATAATTTAAGGTGAAGGGTCCATTTAGGTGAGGTTGTTTCCTATGTAGGTATGGTGCCCTAATTTGGTATGTGTAGATAGGGATTTAACATTCAAAAGTGCAAAAATATTTATATCTTTATATACACATGCATATACATGTTACACATTTAGATGTGTGTGTGTGTGTGTGTGTGTGTGTGTGTGTGTGTGTGTGTGTGTGTGTGTGTGTGTGTGTGTGTGTGTGTGTCTTAATGTGAGTCTGTATTAAGATATATGTATATATACATACGTATGAGTGTATATGCACAAATAAATATATGTAAATTTGGTCCATAGGTTTTCCATATTGTAAAATTAAATGGTGGTAAAATTCCTTATGTGTGGTGGTTAAGTTGAACCTATATTAGATATTTTTACATGCTTATTAATTGTAGGCATTACATTTACAACAATTATTTTTACATGCTTATTAATTGTAGGCATTACATTTACAACAAGTACATTGTTATAAATATTTACTTCATGCTACAAGATTGGCAAGTGGGTATAACTATTTTTCGTATTTACAAGAGATACATTATTGCAAATATGTACATTATATTATAAGTGATGTAGAGAAAACATAAACAATCATATATCCATCTATCAAGAGGTTTACAAACATAAAATTTCACCTTACTCTGCATTTTGAGGATCAAAATAAGCCTAGAATGGTCAAAAACTTGCACAACCGAGTTATTGTCATCTAAGTATCTCTACCAACTCGAATCTATGTGTTCCACCACTTCATATGTTCCCCATAACATCATTCCACCTCATTCCATTCATCAAATAATGCACCCTTTCTTCAAACTTACATTGGACATACTTTGTTCATCCTTCTCCTCAAGATTCTTGACTAGTTTCTGGCTCAAACATGTAAGGTTTTATGTTTGGCCTTCTCCAAGGATTCCAAGCTTAATTATCCTATTACACACCACAAAAAAGTGAGGTTTGAAGTACCATTTGACATTAAAGATCATATATATCAAACTTCCCTTGGGTAACTCCTAAATTGCCTCTCTAGTCTCTTAAGATCAAGGATCTTGCTAGTAACTTTCTTGGAGGGATCTAGAGACACCCATCATGAGATCATAACATTTACAAAGAAAATTTACCAACCTCAATGTGTTCCCAAGATTCTAAGCCCCAAATCATAACCCTTCTCCTTAAATCCACCATTTTTCTCTTTTGCTCAAAAGGACTAGCTAGCTCTGTCTACACCTATTATCAAACATTATTTATCATGACCGAGGCTTTTGAACACAAGAAATAAATTTTCCACCACAAATTTTCCCCATTTAATTATGTACCAATTTTCACTCTTGAACTCAATGTTTATCTCCTACTTTCTTTGTTAATGTCTCCTCTTGACTAGGTCTTTTATTGTGCTTAATTTTTCTCGAAGGGACTCTCATAAGTATCTAGACTTCTATCCAACGGAACTTAAAATTTTCACTTGAATCACCTTAAGCACCATCTCCTTGTCATTCCTTCCATGCAAAAATAACTTGATTTGATACTTCAAATATCATGCCCTAGCAAAGTGCCTTCACTGTAGCTTGCAGTCCAGTCTAAGAAGACTATTTTTGCTATAACTTCCCTTAATGATTGATCCAAGGCACAAGATTTTGATTCAAGGTTTGTTTCTAGGTTCTTAACACATGTTCTTTCCCACTAGGTTCTGAGTTATCCTTACATTCCTTGCTCCCTCTCAAATGTGACTATCATGCCTCATAATTTAAGGTTTTTTAGCTCATTAGGGTTTCTAACAACCAAAACTCACTGTGTATGCTTACAAGTAGGGGTTCTAAAGCATAGATACTAAAATAAACATTCTAAATCCTACTCTCTTTGTGGTAAATACTCCAAATCCTTCATACATGAGCTTCAAATTCTGCTACAATCTCCTTTAGCAGGGTGTCCACGTACTTTGGGAGTTACACACTTCATGGGGACAAGAAACAGAGGTCAACAATTTCTGATCTATCTATAGAGTTGTATGCATGAGATAAAATAGTCTACACACCCCCTTACTCATGAAATTCCTTCACTCACACTTTCTCTTAGCTCCCTAATTGTGCCATAACACATTACCCAAAATGTTCAAGAAGAACTACATCCAACATGAATAAACATCAAAACCGAAGTATTTCATTAATTATCTCTTGAATAAGGCTTTGACTACTCTTTCCACACAAATTTTCTCAACTATTAAGATACACACCACTATTACAAGAAATCACAACTTTCATTAACATGTACTAATACACATACAATGAAACTTCACAACAACTTACAAAGGAATATTATCATAAGTCACCATGACTTCTTTGTCAAAACATGCACAGAGGCTTCATCAATCCTTCAACATGCACCATGAACACATTCAAGAAACATACAAAACAATCATAAATTCAGTTTTCTCCTTCAATAATCCTCTTAAAACCTTACACATTGATTCTCATCTGAATGGAATAGGGATTTTTAGTTACATTATCTTACTTATAATCCCTCCTACACGAGTTGTCTTCTCCTTTGATCAGTTACAAACATGAATCATCATGAGATTCCATTCAAGGGGGTTTAATTTTTCTTAACATGCCCAATTTTAGCATGACTAGCTCATGACATGTGACCCTAGAAAGGTCATAATACCCTTTTTTCTCATTCCACCCTTTTACATAGTTTCCAAGCTTCAAGAATGTTTAAAACAACTTCAACAAGCCAAAATGGCCCAAATATTCAAATATTGCAAATTGGAGGGAAATGCTCCATTTGAAATTTGAAAGCCTAAAACCAGACTAGCCACACATACTGACACCTAATGAATCCTAGGACTCATGAACACACCTAGAAAACCCTTAATCGATTTCTTCAAGGTTTATTTATATAATTAGAATGATCCTCCCGCATTATACTTTAGGGGTAGGAAAATATTAGACCTCATAGCCCAGTTCTTCTTCTTCTTCCAATTTATTTACTTCTTCATCTTCACTCTACTATTATCTTCATCTTCATCTGGTTCATCAACTTGGTATTCATTCATGTGCCTTGGTTAGATTTCACCCTCTACTTTATCTTCATATATGAAGTATGCTACATGAGCTTCTTTATAAGCCTCTTCTTCTTCATTTTCTTATTCAATCTTCAAATCCAACTTTTAAACATATTGTTGCTGCTCTTCTTTGATTACATCTGATTCTCCATGACTTTTACCTTCTTCTTCCCCATTCGCTTACCTTTTATTATCCACATCATGATTTTCTTCATCTTTCACCTCCATTTCTTGGTTTAGACCTTTATTTTCATTATCATGTTTATCTCCAAAGTTGCTCTAGCGCTTGTCTTAACTTTGACCTCATCTTTTCCACTAATCCAACTCCACATGCTTGTGAAGGATCTCCATGACCTCCTCATCACACTAAATACTACATTTTCACCCTCAACTGATCCACAATGAGTTTGAGCTCGCCCATAAAATTCTTCTTCTATCTTTTCAAAGCATCATTTATTACCTCTTCTTCTTTCCTTTGTGTACCTTCATTCACACATTCAAAGACATAATCAGATTTTAAAATTATAGGGCTTTGAGCCTCTTGAAAATATCCATCAATGATATCTTCCTCTTCATCACTTTCTTCTTCATACAATATCTCTTTGTCAACTTCACTTTCTTGCTTTTTCATCCTTTCTCTTCTTGTCTTATCTCTTTTCTTAGCTGCTCCCTCTTCCTCTTCCTCACAAGTAGCTCTAATGGCCACTTAGATTTCTTCTTAATCACTATTCAACTAGTTCCTCTACCTCTCTATGGATTTCTATCATTTCCAAAAATATTCCACATCTCTCTTCAACTCTTATATCTCCTCTTGCATCCTCAACACTCACTCTTTTGCCAACTACTTCCTCTTTTCCTATTTTCTTTTCTTTTTTTTCTATTATTATTCTCTCTTTCTATGATTTAATAACCCAAGAAAATTTGTAACCATGTTTTTAATTCTTCTTCATCTTCGCGTACGTGTCATTTGATTTCCAAGGAATAACAACCCTCAACTCTTTGTCCATGCTTGTTTTCCTTACTTCCAACACTTTTCTTCTTTCTCGCCATCATCTTTGCCAATCTTCTTTGCTACTCTTGCTCCCTTATCTTCTCATGCACTTTCTTTGACCTGACCTCTTCTATCTCTTCTACTAACTTCTTCATCCACTGTGGAATCATGTACCCCTGTTTTATGACCGGTTTCAACCCCTTCTCTTCATTCATCTTCACTTGTTCTTTCATTCACTACACACTTCCACACACTGTTAGCCATAAAATAACGTATTAAATCTCAAAAAAATACCACAATAAAATCCATGATATGATACCAAATGATGTAGAGAAAAATATAAACAATCACATATTTATCTATTAAGAGGTTTACAAACATTAACTTTCACCTTACTCTACATTTTGAGGATCAACAATAAGGCTAAAATAGTAAAAAACTTGCACAACTAAGTTATTTTCATCTAAGGATCTCTACAAACTCAAATATTTGTGTTCCACTACTTCATATTCTCCCCATAACATCATTCCATCTCATTCAATTCATCAAATAACTCACCCTTGCTTCAAACTTACCTTGGACATACTTTGTTCATCCTTCTCCTCAAACTTCTTGACTAATTTCCTGGCTCAAACAAGCAAGGTTTTGTGTTTTTCCTTATTCAAGGCTTCCAAGCTTAATAATAATATTACACACCACAAAAAGTGAGGTTCAACTACCATTTTACACTAAAGATCATATATATCAAACTTCCTTGGGTAACTCCTAAACTTGCCTCTCTAGTCTCTTGAGATCAATGCTCTTGCTAGTAAATTTCTTGGAGGGATCTAGAGACACCCATCATGAGATGAAAACATTTACATAGACAAATTACCAGCCCCAATGTGTTCCCAAGATTCTAATCCCTAACTCACAACCCTTCTCCTTGAAATCACCTTTTTGCTCTTTTGCTCAAAAGGACTAACTAACCCTATCTACACCTACTATCAAGCATAACTTATCATGAATGAGGATTTTGAACACAATAAATACATTTTCCACCACCCATTTCCCCCTTTTAACTTTGTACCAAGTTTCACTCTTGAATTCAATGTCTATCTCCTACTTTCTTTGTGAATGTCTCCTCTTAACTAGGTCTTTTACTATGCTTAATTGTTCTTGAAGGGACTCTCATAAGTATCTAGACTTATATCCAATGGAACTTAAAATTTTCAATTGAATCACCTTAAGCACCATTTCCTTGTCAATTCTTTCAAGTTTCATGCAAAAATAACTTGATTTGATACTTCAAAGGTCATGCCCTAGTAGTGCCTTCACTGTAGCTTGCAATCCAGTCCGAGAAGACTATTTTTCGCTATAACTTCCCTTAATGATCGATTCAAGGCAAAATATTTTGATTCAAGGTCTATTTCTATGTTATTCACACATTTTATTTAGCAATGGGGTCTGATGTATCCTTACATTTCATGCTTCCTCTCAAATGTGACTACCCTACCTCCTAATTCAGGAGTTTTTAGCTCATTAGGGTTTCTAACAACCAAAATTCAATGTGTATGCTTACAAGTATGGGTTATAAAGCATAGATACAAAACTTAACCTTCTAAATCCTTCTCTCTCAATGGTACATACTCAAAATCATTCATACATGAGCTTCAAATTCTACTACAATCTCCTTGAACAGGGGTATCCACGTACTTTTGGAGGTTACACACTTAATGGGGACAAGAAACAAAGGTCAAATATTTCCTGATCTATTAATAGAGTTACATGCATGAGATAAACTAGTCTACACACCCCCCTTACTCATGAAATTCCTTCACTCACTCTTTCTCTTAGTTCCTTGAATGTGCCATAACACATTACCCATAATGCTCAAGAAGAACTACATCCAACATGAATAAACATCAAAACCAAAATTATTTCATTCTTTAGCTCTTAACTCGAGGCTTAGACTACTCTTTCCACACAAAGTTTCTCAACTATTAAAATGCACACCATTTACCAAAATTCACATCTTGCAATAACAAGTACTAATACACATACAATGAAACTTCACAAGAACTTACAAAGGAAGCTTATCACAAGTCAGTCATGACTTCTTTGTCAAAACATGCACATAGGATCTCCATCAATCCTTCAACATGTACCATGAACACATTCAATAAAACATACAAAACAGTTATAAATTCAATTTTCTCCTTCAATAATCCTCTTGAAACCTTACACATTCATTCTCATCCAGATGGAATTGGAAGTTTTAGTTACATTATCTTTATTATAATCCCTACATCACCTCCTACTCAAGTTTTTGCTTCTTTGATCAGCTACAAACATGAATCATCATGATATTCCATTCAAGTGGGGGTTACTTTTGCTTAATAGGGCCAAGTTTAGCATGACTAACTCATGACATGTGACCCTAGAAAGGTCCTAATACTCCTTTTGTCTCATTTCACCCTTTTACATAGTTCCCAAGCTTTAAGAATGTTTAAAACAACTTCAAAAGCCAAAATGTCCCAAATATTCAAATATTGAAAATTGGAGGGAAATGCTCCATTTGAAATTTCAAATCCTAAAACCAAACTAGCCACCCATACTCGACTTCTAATGAAACCTAGGACTCATGAACACACCTAGAAAACCCCTAATTGATGTATTCATGGTTTATTTAGATTGATAGAGTGATGCTCATGTATCAATAAGGTGCCACTATTTGGCATAAACATATATCTTGTAAGAACATTGTATGATCTTATTCTCAATGTTCTAAAAAAGTTGTTAACATTTTTTGTATGGCCTGCATCATGTTTGTTTACGGTTGAGTTGTGTATAGTTGGCCATTTTGTGGTTGTGTTGTCATTGATGTTAACCCCCACTAATGACAAAGGGTGACATGGTGTCAAGTGATTCCCATATGATGTTACTCGATGTCATGCATGTTTTGATTAACGAAAATTGGAAATTCTATTGTAATCTAATGTTATAAGAGCAATAAAATAACCGAATGAATGACCAATAAAAATATAGTAAATATACCCAATCAACTTAAGCAATAAAATTTCAAATCCTAATGCGCAAAAAGTGTTAAAGAGGCCTTAGCTAATTTGATGATGTTGTAGTATCGCATCACAAAGTGGAGACCGGATGAGAAGGAGGAAACCGTTTCACAGAGCCCCAGAAAATGTAGATCCAAGTTTTCGGACTAGACCGGGGTGCCTAAAGAGGATAGGGGTGCACTGGATGCCATGGTCTAAGATCTAGGCACGCCAATCTATAGAAATGACCAGTGAACCTCCTCTGAAGTGTCACTGGATGTTCTCCTGTGTTCTCTTCCCTTTCGCGTGAATGTCACCAAACAAATAGTCGGATATCGTTGTAAATCGAAGATGAAAGAATCACCCGCAAAACCCTAAGAAAAACATCAAAACCCTAAAAAAATTCATATGAATGGGTTAGAATGTGCTAAGCTACCAATTTGATGGAATTATCATCGACCACTACACTACATCTTAGACTCCAATGTAGTTATAGGTGTGTGTATGTGGAATTGTTTCCTAGATGCTCTTGTGTGTGTATCACACTTTATGAGTAAACCAGCAATAACTAGATGTATAATTTAAATAATGTGTGCATGAAATAGAATAAACTCCCATCATATGAAGTGTGTTGTAGAAAACCAACCTTTGTCCCTTGTGATAGAGCTAGATGGATAAAAATGGAGCTATAGTTTCCTTTGATGGATGCACTTTAGGTGGTGATAGTAGATGATTCATGTTTTATCCTCATTATGGTCACATAACTTTATATTTATATGGTTCTCTTAATTTAATTTCATAATTAACCCGAAAAATGTCGACCACCAAAAATATAAGAAGATCAAATGACTAGAAAGTGCCCAAAAGGTGAGAGGAAAGTGTAAAGAGGATCACGGTGCCCAGAGGGGATTAGGGCACTTGGGGTGCCCAGGTCATAAATAGGGAAGACGTAGTATGAAAATACAGACTAGGCAAGTATAGGTGTAAGATCAAAAATAATGACGGTAAGCAATGTAAAAATGGCAAAAGACATGGGTTAATTATTTCTCTTTCCACTTGAGAACCATATGAATATAGTACTATGATATCGGGACTAAATAATTACCAAAAATGTGTGATTTAGTGTCTACATTATCCCCCACTTTATGTTGGTGAGAAGAATGCTCAGTAACATAAATTAGATAGAGATGCATACCTGATATCCATGTAGAGTGATGTAGAAAACATGCCGAGGGACTAGACAAAGCGTGGCGTGACAAAAGGTGGAGCATGGAGACTAAAGATGCAAAAGTGTAATAAAAGTGATGAGAATGAACCTAAGGTGAAATCACGTGTGTAGATGTCAATGTGTGTGGTGTACCTACATAGTTAGTATCATGTGTTAGATATACCCACTATGTGTGTGTTGTTGATTGTTTGCTTCCCATACAACCGGACCTGTAAAAGAGAAGACAATCAAGTAGTCAAATACACATGTATAATGTGTAAAAACATATGTATATATGTAAAGAAGCATGTAAAGAAAGTATGAAAATGGAAATGAAAAAGGAACATGTGCACTTGATCCGTGATGAGAAAAAGGGTGTAGAAAGGATCCTGTTGATGTCATGCAAGTTTTTTGGGTGATCTCATGCCACTAGCCGAAGAAGTGTAGGGAGGAAAGTATGATTTATCCTCCAACCTATAATTGCTTCCTAAGAGTGAAGAGATCTTTGTATTGTCTAGTTTTTTGGGAGATCCGACACCACTGACCAAGTAGTTTAGAGAGGAAGGTTTTATTTATCCTCTAACCTTTAACTACTTCCAAAATGCTAAGGACAACTTGTCCTATAAAATTCATTGTGTATGGAGTTTGTAGACTAGTCTGAACCCACTCGTTGTGTAACCCATTGTGTCATGGAAAAAATTGAACTGTATTGGTACTGTATAAACCCAAATGATGCCCCCTCTTTGGGGGTGCATGAGACATCACGGATAGGAGAATGCAGCCCCAAAAGAGGACCGACCATGGATACTGAAATTTTTCCCTACAGGGGGAAGGGAATGTGCTTGGTAAAAACCAAAGCACACACAAATAAGTGGCTAGGAAACAAGTGTTAGTATGAACATGCATGTAGAAAACAAATGAAAGCCAAATAGATAGTGTATAAGCTAGAACACAAGCACATAATGTAAACACCCAAGAAGAAAATCATGGACCATGAAAAGTGGGTTGCAAACATGGGACACCACTCATAGTGTCACAAGAAACTCAAGGCCATCATGGCCACAAAAATAAGTGTACACATAAGACAAAGGAAAAAGCAGTAAATGAGAACAAGTAATATCAAATAGTGTAACAAACAAGTATGGAAACAAGTATCCTTGCATAGTAAATGCTACAAATGAAGTAGTTGTTAGCATGTTAGAAATATAAAATATATGTCAAAGCATGTATAAACCAAAGTAGTGTGTTATGAATAAAAATGAAACAATAACACCCGTAGTTTGTGAATGTGGATGCCCCCAGGAGCCACTATGGGACGAGAGTAGTCAAGCCTCCATATTGAGTGTAGTATCCATGTGTAGTCTGTTATCACAACTAGAAATCAAGTGAACACACATGTGTGTATGATAATGATAATGACATACAAGATATCTATCTAGCATGTGTAATAAAGCGTACATGTAAAATCATGTAAGCAAGAGTAAATGCAACCATAAAATGCAGTATGTTGTGGATGGATGGAATGGAATACAGAGTGAATGATAGAAGTCATGTGCCCCCTAAGTGAATGGAATTGTATGTAGTGAGGTTCATTTAGTATTTCCCTCAATAGTCAAGAATGAACCATAAATGAGAGTGCATCATTGGGAAATGGTCGAATTATGTGTTGTGTGTAACGCGTTGTGATGAGTGTGTGGGAAGATAAGCAACCTAAAGATGAACTATGTTTCACGTTATAGCCTAAACGTATATCACGACAAGATGAATAGAAAGGAGTGGTGATTTAGCCTAAAGCGTATACCACTAAATGATGTAAGCAAAATTGATGATGTAGCCTATCATGAGATGATGCCAGAAGAAGTGACCTTGTATCCTAAAGCGTGTATCATTTAATCTAGGTATTTCAAATAAGAAAATATTGAATGATTAACATGTACAGATGATGAGGTTCATTTTTATGTATACCCTCAATAATCCAAGATGGACCTTGAGACTAGAGTGCATCTTAGGGTAGTGAGTGCAACGCGTATAAATGAATGTGTAAAAATGCGTACTATGTATAGTAGGGTGTATAGTATGTAATGCAAGATGTGTAGATGACCTAAGATGTGTAGATGCATAAGATGTAAAATGCAAGATGTAATATATAAGTTGTAGGATGTAAAATGTAAGATGACGTGTATGATATGTGAAAAACGTGCAATATGTGATAGCTATGGTGTAGTGTGTAAGGCATGTGTAGAATGTGTATGATGTATATAATATATAAAGTGTAGAGTGTAGGATTTAGGAAGACACTAAATGTGCATAACCATTAATGTAGTGTGTAATGTGTAGATGATGTAGGATGGTGTGATGATGTGCGGTTCCTAATGTGTAGTGACTATTGTGCAGTGTGTGGGGTTCATGTGTATATAATTCTCTCAACAATCAATTTTCAGACAAAGCGAAGAGTGTGTCATCAAGAAATGGTCAATATAAATGTATATGTTATAATCCATGTGTGAGTAGGAAGAATAAGGTGTTGCGAGATGTTGGAGGGGAAGGAGTATAGATGTCACTCCCCCTAAGCATGTGGTGGTGATTATAATCATGTGACAATATCTAATAGATCATCATTGTCATGATCGAAGCCCACCAGAGTAGCATTGCAGACATGATAAGTAATATAATGAGGTGGATCATATAAATATCCATTACAATGTAGTGTGTAGAAGCTCATTGCATACGTGAAGGGCACTCGTGAATATTCGTGTACATAGTAACGAGAAATATTCTAAGAATAAGTAGGAGATGAGACACTACTAATGGAAACATTGCCAAATAGAAAATGAAATGTGAGAGAAGTGTGGTCTCGTATCTAAATTACCGCCAATATAGTCAAGCCAAGATTTCCCAAATGTCAACGGAGAAGTGAGAGAGGCACGGAAACGAAGATCATCAAGTGAAACACACGAAGGCCATAGGTGGCCATAATATGACAATAACCATGATAGAGATGAGGTGAGTGAATTGGTGGTAAGATATCATTAAGTTTCAAACCAAGTCTAGTTAAGCCCTCAAGTGTACAAATAATATCTGAACAAGCACAATCGATTGGGATGTTATGCCAAAAGGAGTTGTTGATGAATAAGGTACATGTGAAAGGAGGTGGTAGAGATGTAGATTGTGTAGTGGAAGATGAAAAAATGTCTAAGGTGTTGAAAATCCCTGATAAAGTATCATAACATTGGTAGAAGGAGGGGTCTTGAATCTATATTCACCCGGGCCATCGGCCACAAAGGTGTCTTCAAGTAAAACTCATCTACATCAAGAGGTGCAAAAATTCAGCTTGACTAATGCTTCATCAGTGAGTTCGATAGCATCAACTTCATCATCAAAGTCCTCGAATCATTTGTGTTAGTGTTATCATGTTGTATAGCTTTGTCAATTATATTTCTAGGAGTTGTACTAGGCAAAGAAATGGGAGATGAAACCTCAACAGGTTAAGTAATAGTGGGAACGAAGGTAGGCATCAGTAGGTAAAATGATGGCAATAGTATGAGTAGAAATGACTAGAGTATTCTGAGTGGTAGACGAGTGGGAAGCACTAGACTGACCAACGTCATATGTATCAATACTACTGTATGGGATACACTGTGTAGGAGGAATGGGCATAGCCGTAATGGGGTCTATGCGAAAAATTTGAAAGGTTCAGGATCTATCAAAATAGTGTGTTCATATCCATCATGTAAGAATTTGACACATTGGTGAACAATAGATGGGACCACTTGCATTACTTAGATCCAAGGCCTACCTAGCAATATATTGAATTAAAATGAGGCATATATAATATATAAGTAAGTGAGAATGGTCTTAGGCCCAACCTAAATGTGTAATGAGATAGTCCCTAGACATGTGTGAGTGGTAGAATCATAACCTCATATGAGAGTAGAATTCTTAGAAATTAGATTATCGTTAATACCCAATTGTTTTAAAAGAGAATGAGCACATAGGTTGACTAACCCATTGTCAATAAGTATGTGTTTGATGCAAGTGGTGTTAATGACAACGGTAATGAGAAAGGGTGCACATGGATTGATTTTAGAAAAAGGTGATAGATCCTCATCAGTGAAGGATATAACATGTGGCATATTTCGGAGAGATTGTATGAGGTGTGTAAAGGCCACCACAGAGTTATCACTTTCTATATGAATGGAATGAAGGGTTGCTTCTAGTGTTTGACGACATTTTAGTGCACTACGCAAGAGGTCATAGAGAGAAATCTTAGTTGGTGTGTTTTTAAGTTGTTCTATGATATCATAACCCTTAGGAGGAGCTGAAGGAGCCAAGGAAGTGATAGGTGGAGGAAGAGTAGTGGGTGGAACTGTAGGAGGGCGAGTGCGGTGAGTAGTAACTACATTGATGGATGGATCAACCCTAGGGGTAACAAAGCAAGGAGGATGTTGAGTACGCACTTGCATGAAATCGTAGTAGTAGTGAGTATACTAGAGATTTTAGTCAGTGTGAAAGAAGAATCGATGATTAAGTCATGACTTGAAAGGAGAAGACATGTTCAAAAGGAAGGGTTTGATTAGCTGTGTCACGCCAAAATGATTAACTAAAATATGAATATTATAGTGTAATCGAATGTTATAGAGCACTAAAATAATTGTATGAATGACCAATAAAAATATAGTAAATATACCTAAGCAACCTAAGAAATAAAATGTGAAACCCTAATGTGCAAAGAGGGTTAAGGAATGTGTCCTAGTGGATACCAAATGAGCAGGGAGGAGGAAACCATCGCACAAAAGCCCGAAAAAATGTAGATTGGAGTTGTCGACTGCACTGGGGCACTGGAAGAGGATAGGGGGCACAGGGCGTCATGGTCTATAGAAATGACCAGCTAACATCCTCTCGAAGTGTCGCTAGATGTTCACCTGTGTTCTCTTCATGTCACGTGAATTTCATCGAACTACACCGGATGTCGTTGTAAATCAAAGATGGAAGAATCACTGCGAAACCCCAAGCAAAGCATCAAAACCCTAAAAAAGAAAGATGAATATGAAGGAGTCATACTATTCTTAGCTACCAAATTGATGGACTTATCACCGAGCGTGACACTACATATCAGATCCAATATAATTATAGGTGTGTGTGTGTGGAATTTTTCCCTAGGTGCTCTTGTGTGTGTCACACTTTGTGAGTAATGAGCAATAACTAGATGTAGAATGTAAATAATGTGTGCATGGAATATAATAAACTCCCCTCTTATGAAGTGTGATGCAAAAAACCAGCCCTTTTCCTTTGTGATGGAGCTATATGGATGCAAATGGAGCTATAGATTCCTTTGAGGGATGCACTCTAGGTGGTGACAACAGATTATTAGTGCTTGGTCCCTCATTATGGTCACATAACGTTATATTTATATGGTTCTCTTGATTTAATTTCGTAATTAACCCCAAAAAGGCTAACCAACAAAAATATAAAAATCTCAAACATCTAGAAAGTTCCCAAAATGTGAGAGGAAAGTGTAAAGAGGATCAAGGCACCCAAGGGGATTAGGGTGCCTAGGATGCCCTAATCCTAGTGGGCATCCCAATCGAAATAGGGAAGACACAATATGAAAATACAGACTATGAAAGTGCATGCGTAAAATCAAAAATAATGACAATAAGCAATGTACAAATGGCCAAAGACATGGGTTAATTATTACTCTCTCCACATGAGAACCATATGAATAGTAGTATGAGACCAGGACTAAATAATTACCCAAAATGTGTGATTTAGTGTCTGCGTGTTAAATGAGTGGTTTGGTGAATTGTCATGGTGTCTTGGAGCATGGTTTGCTAGGCAGAGTCACAATATGAGGCATCCTAATCTGGTTGGAGTGTTTCATAAGGTCATACATGGTCCATATGATGTGTCATGAGTGTACATGGGTCTGCATTGAGTCAACATGGTCAATTCATGATTGCGCCAGACATTCCAGTGCTTATTTCTAGCCATGGAGCATGTAAAATGAGTTGGATAAGTGATATTTGGACCAAATAAGTCATGTTGGAGCATGGTAGTAGCATAGTGGTAGTTTACCTAAGGTTTTTGGTGAGTTTCAGGTTTGTATTCAAAGTGGTTTAATGCATTTACTGGGGTCCTTAGGAAGAAAGTGGTTGAAACCGACAGAGTTTAACATGTTAAAGTGAGATTAGATATAGAGTTTGAGAGATATTTGGGCTATATGGTTAGGATGAACAATTATAGTAGGTTTTAATGGTGCTTCATGTCAAATTACAGGTCAGTATGCTGAAGATTTTTGAAGTTATGCAAGTTTTGGCAAAACCGGGTAAGTAACAATGTGATTTTGAGACAAAGTTGGACCTTTTGATGCTCATTATGGATTGTATGCTTTTCATGGGAGCCAGATAATTTCAGGTATATTTTTTACATGGAAATAAGAAGGTTTATAAAAAATAATGAGGTGGTTTGATCGTCACATTTTTATGAACAATCATTAAGAAGATAAAGTGGTTTGAAACCCTAGCTAAACCCTAATTAGGAGCAACTTTTAGAAATGTGATTATATCAGAAAAAAAATTATTGTATCCTAAAAATTGATGATTTTATGTTGTATAGGAATATTATATATTTCCATAAAGGTATGGTAGTGCTTATGACAATATGTGGGCCCCACCTAAAATTGTAAGATTCTAAAGAGTTGCAGTTTGAGGAGAATTTTTCTGAATGAGGTAATGATTAAATTGACATTAATTGTATCCCTGTATTTTTCTTGATTTTAATGAAGGTTTCAAGTTATGGTTGAGGTGAAAAGGTGCAAAGTGTGCCCTATCTTTGTTGACTTGTTTTTGGGGCAATTTGGAGCAGCTTGTGGTACAACCCGACATTGTAGGAGCTACTGAGGAGTTATGACTCCATTAAAGTTGTGTTGTGAAGTTGGTTCAGAGATATTTCCATTGATATATAAAAATTTATATTTGAAAAGGTATGAAGAAGTTATGACCTATTATTTAAGGGTCAAATTTGGGGGATGCTCATTCTTGCAGGGTGCAAGTAGCTACATAAGATAAAATGATGTTTATGATTAGTTGAAATTGGTGAAGGTTTTTTATGGATCATACATCATGTTTAAGTATGTTTCATGCTTTTTAAAGTTTGGAAGTGAATTTTAGTATGTTGGAGAAAGTTGGGCTAAGTGACAATTCTTGAGTCCAAGAAGAGATAAAAAGCAGTTTGCATAGATGGACCTATTTGAAGGCCTTCCACTTGGAGTTGGAAGGAGTTATAATATGTTATGAAAAAATAATTAAGATAAATTTAAAATGAGGTGTGTATTATCTCATGATGAGGTGTTTTTTCAATCTTTCAGGTTGATTTGTGAAGAAGTTTGTAGTTGCCATTTTAGGACAATCTTGATCTTATCAAGTATTGAGTTGGTTTAAGCATCAAATGGTTAATTTGATTCCTTATATCACCTAGAAAGTGAAGAGGGGTGAATTTTTCATCTATTTAATATATTTTGAGGTCTTGTAAGTTATAGAAAGAGTGTTTATCATCTCAGTTTGGAAAATAGGTTTTTGGGAAGCATATTTTAGTGAAGACAAAAGTGGTTAACGTTTGATCGGTGATTGTTTAATGAATTATAACTTTATTATAATTTTTCTAAAGGCTATGCCATTTCCATATAGTGGTAAGATTCCATAGTTGAGCTCATCTTGAGGGTCTTAAGGCCCAAATTCATATTCATGTTGTTGGAAACAATCTGTTTAGTAAGGGTAATGAGCCAGTGGGCCCATTAAACGAAATAATTTGATTGGTTCATGAAAATTGTGACCATATATGGTGTTTAAATTTCATTTTACTCATGTGTGGTGATTTTTAGAGCTTGAATAAAAATATTTTTGGCATGAGGGGATTTTTGGCATTCCAATGGTAGGGTTTTGAGACACTTTGGTGCATGGAATGTTGTTTTTGCTAAGCTGAAAAATATTTGGGTCATATGTGACCATTTTAATGCATGTAATTGAATTTTATAAAGGTGTATGGGTTGAATTTATCATGAGGTACTTACCTCCTTTGGGTTAGAGAGAATATTTACATATAAAAGTGAAGTTTGAGCTCATTTGGTGAGTTAGTCTTGCATGGGTGAAAAGTGTGACCCATAGGTGAGTGAATTGCATATATGTGTGCATCATTGTAAGGATGACGAAGAGCATGAAATTTGAGGAATATCAAATAGCATTTTCGCAAGAGATTAGAGGCAAGACAAGTTGAGAAGGAAGAAGATAGAGCAAGTTTGATGCCCTAGGGTATGAGCTAGGGTTTGTGAGATGAATAAGTGATCTCCATTAGTTGTGGCAAAAACAATATCAGAGATAAAAAATTATCAAGAGGCTGAGTTTGTGCTTGTTCATCCTACGGGCTGTATCCTTCTTTTAGAGTTGGTTTTTCACTAAATTAGGGGTTGGTGCTCCTTATATGGTTGGTGCTCTACTAAACTAGGGGTTAGTGCTCCTTGTGAAGTTGGTGCTTCACTAAATATATTTTATTTGTGTAATATTAAAAAAATTGAGTGGGTTTTCTTTCCCATGAGGGCTTCCCACTTATACATGGTGTTCTTTTGTTGTGTACTTTGTTTCATGCTCTTGTGATTAATGTTACATATCTAATGCACACATATGGTTATGGATGGTTAATGGATGAATAAATCAATGAATGTATGTGATGGAAAATGATTTGAAAAGTAATTTGTAGGACTGATTCACCCCCTCTCAGTTCATTGTTCTTCCAACAATTGGTATTAAAGCAGGTCCTTGTGAAGAAAGTTTAGCAACTAGAAGGAGCTCCTTTGAAGCACAAGCTATGGGTAAGTCTATAAATCTTATAACAACATTAATAATGAGGAATGAAGTAGCTCAATCATGTATTGAAGCCTACTAAAATTAAGTTAAGAATATGGAGTTAGAGCATGCCCAAGCCATCAAGGGTTTTGAATTACAAGTTGAAAGCATGTCAAAAGCCCTAAAGGAGAAATAGGAAGCTTGTTCCAAGTATGAAGAGAGACTAAAATCCCTAGAATCAAATTTGGAAAGTGCATCCAATAATTTTAAGATGTATGAGAGACTTGAGAAGAGATCTAAGGCTCTTGATAGGGTTTTAGAAGGACAAAAAGCCACAAATGACCTATCAAGTCGGCCTAGGGTTTGAAGGAAAGAAAAATAAGAATGATGATGAGTTGGTCCAAGTTAAAATTTAGATGAGAAAGTGACTAAGAGGACTGATTTTAGGAGGTATAACCCCATTAGAAACCTAATGCTATGAGGTATGGTTCATCATTTCATGGATATTACTTTTTTGTCATGTTTTTGGTCATAGAGCTAAAGATTGCAAGAAATGGCCTTTTGAGAATAGTGTAGGTGTCTTCAAGGGTGATTTTTTTCATGTTGTGAGTATGGCCATAAATCTAAGGATTGTGGATTGAATCTAAGAGTGTTTGAACAAAGAAGAAGAAATAATGATGTTGTATGCCATAGGTGTTATAAACAAGGACCCATTGCTTTTTTTGTAGAAAACCAAGAGTTGTTAAGAGGTATCAAGCTCAAAGTGGAGGTGTTTTCAAGGTGAATTCTCTCATGAATGATCTAAGAATGTTATGATAGATATCAAGGGAAAGAAGGTGGTTGTTCAAGCAAGAGAAGTTAAAACATTAGAATCTTAGTATGAATTAAATCCTAATTCAATAAGGTTTGTTAAAGAAGGGTCCAAATCTGCTCAATAAGGTTTTTTTTCTTGTGTTGAGGGTTTATAACTGAAGAACATCACATGTTCATAAGTGCAATCCATTCACATGTTCAAGAGAAGCTGAAATAAGTTAGGAGTATGGGATACTTCTAAAGTCATAAGGTATGTCAAATGATACCTCCATATGTCTTTGAGTCCTTATGTCACTTGTATGTGTCTCGAGTTTTGTATATATCATTAAAGGTTGATTGTCAAGGTCCTTGTTATAGTTTTTTTCATGAAGTAATTGTGATAGGTTTTTTCTCATTATATAATGATATGTTTGTCTTGAGTTGGTTAAATATTGTCATATATTAAGAGTCTATATTTTGTGTTATCAGTCATGTGCATTGTCTATCTTGAATCCTTGAGTGAAAAAGTGTATGAAAGCATTCATTAATGATTTAGGTATGTCATAAACATGTAAATGAGTTGTTAATCCATGATATGATTCCTAATTGTTCAAAGGATTTATTTCTTAGAAAAGAGTATGATATATCCTTGTCTCTGTTATGTAAACGTGTCTTGGTTCTTCAAAGTGTTATTGGTCCTGTGTTGTTTGAATCCACAAGTATCATAGTGAAGTATAAGATTTGAGTTGTGTGTATGTCTTCATAGTCTTATCAAAGTGTATTTTATGTATGAGTCCTTGTTGATTCTATTTAAGATCATCATAAGGTCGTATGATGAGAACCTAAGTTGTATTTTCTCATGAGAAGGTCTAATCACGACTATTAGGTGTCTTAGTCTATAATTTGGTTCATTCATGGATCTAAAAGTCTTCAAGATACTATTTTTTCATCAAATCAAGTCAATATGCAAATAAAAATGCTCATGGTTCAAAATCAGTGGTTGAAAGGGTGTGTCCTACATGACAAAGGTTTCAAGGAGCTTGACCAAGTTGTTTCATCACCGTGGGTTCCTCAAGGAAAATAAAGTGTTCAAGAAGATGTCTTAGTCTACATAATGTGTCATTGTCATAATCATGTGGTATGTGTATCATAATGTTAAGGGTATCACTATCAAAAGTATGAGTTAGTGCATTATAAAATGGTGTATATGTCAATGGGTTTGTGTCTCTAAATCTTGAGTACTCCAAAATGCCAAAGTGTATTCTTGCATCAAGAAAACTGTGCAAAGTCAATTGTCATGGTCTATGTCAAGATTGGTGTATGTCTGGATCAAGTCGTGAGGAACTGTGAATTCCTATCGCACATCTTTATGACCTGAACTTTCTTATATTAACTACATGAAGGATTGATCAAGTAAGAGTGGTGGCATCAATATTGAATTCCATGGGTTGAATAGTTTTTGTTGGTGTAATTTATTGCAATTAGTATCACCTTTAAGTGTCTTGTCAAGATAAGAAGTATGAAATCATGGTTACAAGGCTATGGAAGAAAAATTTTGACTTTGAAGACTCATGTATGTGGGTTACAAGTGCAATGTATCCTATTTTGACTTCAAGTGTCTCATAAGTTTTTATTTTGAAATGTTTTCACCAATGTATTGTAACATTGGATGAGTAAAAGGCTACAAATGATAAGAAAAAGAGGATGGTAGGATGTGTTATAGGCTTAAATTTTCTCTTGAGCTCATTTCTGCAAGTCTTTCAAGGTGTTATCCAATATTTTCACTATACATCATCACAATCACATACTTTGAAGGAATTATCTATCCAAATTCAAGTGAAATAGTGTACTCCAGTACAAGGGTTTTGAATGAAGGTGTAAGGGACATCAACTTTGCCAAAGTCATGAAATTAGAATCTTGTATTTACTTCAAAAGAGTTGCTACAAGTGGCATGTAAGACTATTGTTGTTTTTATTAGGTTTGAGACACTAAAATGGTTAGCTACAAGAAGTTTGGATGCTCGAGGTATCAAAATGGTTCTCATAACAAGAAATGAATGAACTCATTGGTTCAAGAGTGTCACATGCATCAGAATTGATTCAAAGATTGTACTAGTGGTTACATGATAGTGTGTTAATGGATTGAATCCTTCAAGTGCCTTCTGAGATCACAGGGATGTGAAGGTTATGATAGAGGTATTTTAGCATGAAATAAGTATGTACATAATAGAAAATGATTTTGGCACAAAATTGTATTAGGTTTTTCATAAGGTATTGACAAGAGTATTAGATACAAGGTATAATGATGGACTATAAGATGTACAAAAAAAATCACCTATAGATTAGTATGCGCATAATGTCATAGGGGAGCTCCTTTTGGAGGTCTAAGGTTATGAATATCATGATTACAGTTCAGGTTAATGAGCATTAAAACAAATCCTTACAGGGGCTCATGCGATGTCGAGGAAAAATGATTC
This sequence comes from Taxus wallichiana var. yunnanensis, assembly GCA_018340775.1. NCBI lineage: Eukaryota > Viridiplantae > Streptophyta > Pinopsida > Cupressales > Taxaceae > Taxus > Taxus wallichiana. Next base: position 912,356,908 of record CM031237.1, on the reverse strand, counting down.
AAGTCATTCTTAGCTTCCTTGTGTATGACCTAGTTACTCGACTGTGTTAAAAAAGTATGTGAAATGAAGATATCAAAGCATAGAAAAGAGATTTGATACTAAGTAAGGGATAAATAACTAAGGGTTAAGGTCTTTAAGTATGGTAATAAACATGTTAGACAACTTTTCAAGTGTAAATGTCATTAAGGTCTCAAGTATATAACAGGTGATCTAATGCTTTGTTCTCTAAGAAGTATGAGTATCATCTAGGCCATACAAAGTGAAGTCATGATGTATAAAAGATTGTTTGAATGCTCTTAAGGAATGTTGAATCTAAATATAAAGAAATCATGATGGCTGAAATATAGAAATACATTGAGAAGAGCACTAGAGTTGTCCTTATATTGGTATCATGAAGAAACAAGGTGAGTTTTGTGTGATTTGACCATTTTCCTTAAGCATTCTGAGTTTTAGGATGTTTATCAACGTTCATTTATTCTCTAAGTTGATGATTGAAAAGTTTCAAAATCTTGGATAAGGTATTCTCGTGTCTCAAAGGATTTCAAATCAGTTTGAGGTCCTTTAGGTTGCTCAAGATCATTGAAAAATTCTTAACAAGGTAATTACACATCCAGGTTCAAGGTGAATGTAGTAAGGTACAAGTCAGTGAGATTGATGAAAAATCCAAGAAGATGGTCCAAGATCATATGTCGAGAGTTGGTATTGTTCTTGGATGGGGTGGCTTTCAATATTTTGTAGAAAAGTCTTGTTTCTTAACAATAAGGTATAAGATTTGATAAGTCTTCTAAGACAGGGAGTGAGTTTGGCTCTCTAAGAAACCAATGTGTGCAAAAAGTAAAGCTACATGTAATTCAATACCCTTAGAGGTAGAGTACAAGGTGTCTTAAAGCAGCTTGTATAGCTAAATGAAGAGTAGTTATAGATGTGATGACTTGAGGAACAAGTTTGCAACCTCAAGAAGGATGCATTGGGTAAAAATGAGACTAAAAACACTAAGAAAAATCTTTAGGGACTGTGAAAAGTGACTTGAGCATCTACAAGGCCGCTAGGTTTAGGTATGTTGCTTCTTTTTGAGTTTTTCTATCAAGTATAGGTGATATAAGCTCAAGGGGAGCCATAAGGAGCTATGTCATGTTAAGATTGAGATGTTAGGGCTTGTCAAAGTTTGTCAAAAATTCACTAAATAAGTTATTCAGGGGACTACAAACCTAAAAGGTGAAAATACTGAGTTAGAGGAAAAATGTTACTTATATGCCTAAAATAGACCTATAAAGTGATGTAAACCATGGATGAAGAAATAATATAGAGTACACATGTTCGGGGAGCTTTATATAGGTCCATAAGATCTTTTTTATGCTTCTGAAGGAGTGAAAAAAGGAGAGTTTTCAGTTCCAAGGGGAGCTTATTAAGCAAGTAAGTTAGTTTTTTCCATTGTTTTGTCATGTGTTACCAATTTCAATATATTGATTCATGTATCCTTTTTCATAGATGGAAAAGGGGGAGACATTAGAAACATGGAGTTGAGGTCATGTAGGTATTTGTCATGTTGGTTGTTATCAATGTTTCGAATGATGGTTGCCATCAATGATAAAGGGGAGATTATTGACCATTGTGTGGTTTTATGTCATTGATGTCAACCCCCATTGATGGAAAAGGGTGTCATGGTGTCATGTGAGTCCCCATATGATGTTATTCATGTGTCGTGCATGTTGAATGAGTGGTTTGGTGAGTTTTCATGGTGTCTTGGAGCATGGTTTGCTAGGTAGAGTAATAGTATGAGGTATCCTAAGCTAGTTGGGGTGTTTCATGAGGTTATACATGGTCCATATGATGTGTCATGAGTGTACATGGGTCTGCATTGAGTCAACTTGTTTATAGCTCTAGAGCATGCAAAATGAGTTCAAAAAGTGAAATTTGGACCAAATAATTCATGTTGGAGCATGGTAGCAGCATGGTGGTAGTGTACCTGAGGTGTATGGTGAGTTTTGGGTCTACATTCACTGGTTTAATACATTTACAGGGTTCTTCGGAAGTAAGCGATGGAAACAAACAATTTAGCATGTGAAAATGAGATTGGATGGAGAGTTTGAGATATATTTGGGATATATGGTGAGCATGGAAAGTTAGATAAGATTTTCATGGTGCTTTTGTCAACTTTTAGGTCATTTTGTTGAAGGATTTTGAAGTTATGAAAGTTTTGTCAAAACTAGGTAGGTAATAGTGTGATTTTGAGACAAAGTTGGACCTTGTGATGCTCACTGTGGATTGTATGCTTTTCATGGGATCAAAATAATTTTAGGGATTTTTTTACATTGAACTAAGAAGGTTTATCAAAAAAATGATGAGGGGTTTTATCGTCACGTTTTTATGGACCGTTAAGAAGATAAAGTGGTTTGAAACCCTAGTTAAACCCTATCTATGAGCAACTTGCAAAAAAGTGAGTATATCGGCCCAATTTTGATTGGTTCCTCAAAAATGATGATTTTATGTTATAAAGGACTCTTATAGGTTTCCATAAAGGTATAGGAGTTCTTGTGACAGTATGTGGGCCCCACCTAAAAATGTGATTTTCCAAAGAGTTATAGTTTGAGGAGAAGTCTCACCAAATGAGGTAATGATTAAATTGAATTATTTTTAGCCCAAGAGTTTTAATTGATGTTAATGAATGTTTTAGGTAATGTTTTAGGTGAAAAATTACAAAGTGTGCCCTATCTTTTTGACCGGTTTAGGGGCGACTTGGAGCAACTTATGGTAAAACTAACATTGCGCATGAGCTATAGGGGAGTTAGGATAGAATTCAAGTTGTTTTATGAAGTTGATTAAGATATATTTACATTTATATATCAAAATTTAATATTGGACAAGGTATTCAAAATTTATGACCTATTCTTTGAGGGTCAAATTTGGAGGATGCTCATTATAGCAGGTGCGAGTAGCTACATAAGGTAAAATGATGTTTATGATTAGTTCAAGCTTGATGAAGGTTTTTATGGCCCATACATAATTTTAAGTATTTTTCATTCTTTGGTTAAGTTTGAAATTTAGTTTTAGCATGTTTTAGTGACTTCTTGAGTCCAAGAAGAGATAAAAAGTAGTTCACGAGATGGACATGTTTAAAGGCATTCCACTTGGAGATCTGTGAGGAGTTATAATATGTTCTGAAAGGTAATTAAGAGATATTTCTAAAGAGGTATGGATTATCTCATGATGAGTTATTGTTATCATCCTTTCAGGTTGATTTGTGAAGAATTTTGTAGTTATCATTTTAGGACAATCTTGTTCTTTTTGAAGTATTGAGTTAGTTTAAGCATCAAATGGTTAAGTTGATGCTTTCTATCACCTGTAAAGCTAATAGGGGTGAATTTTTCATCTATTGAATGAATTTTTAGGTATTGGAAGTTATAGAAAGAGTGTTTATCACTTAATTTGGAAAACTGGTTTTGGGGCAACTTGATTTGGTGAACACAAAAGTGAATGATGTTTGATCAAGTGATTATTTCATGACATATAAAAAGATAATAAGTGTTCTACAAGTTATGAAATTTCTATCGAGTGGTCATATGCCATAGTTGAGTTCATCTTGAGGGTTATTTAGGACCAAAGTCAAATTCAAGATGGAAACAATCATTTAGTTTAGTAAGGTTAATGAGCTAGTGGGCCCATTAAACAAAATAATTTGATTGGTTCATGAAAATTGTGACCATATATATTTTTAAATTTAATTTTACTCATGTGTGGTGATTTGTAGAGTTTGAATAAAAATAGTTTTGGCATGAGGGCATTTTTGGCATTCCAATGGTAGGGTTTTGAGACACTTTAGTGCATAAAATGTTGTTTTTTAATGTACTTGAATGTTATAAAGGTATATGGGTTGAATTTATCATAAGGGACCGACCTCCTTTGGGTTAGAGAGCATATTTGAATACAAAAGTGAAGTTTGAGCTCATTTGGTGAGTTAGTGTTGCATGGGTGAAAAGTGCAACCCATAGGTGAGTGAATTGTAGGTATGTGCATCATTTGAAGGTTACGGAAGAGTCTCGATAGTTGAGGAATATTAGATAGCATGTGTGCAAGATATTAGAGGAAATACAAGTTGAGAAGGAAGAGGATAGAGCAATTTTGATGCCCTAGGCTATGAGCTAGGTTTTGTGAGATGAATAGGTGATCTCCATAAGTTGTAAGCAATAGAAATATAAGAGATCAAACATTAATAGAAGGATGAGTTGGTTTTGGTCATCCTAGGGTGTCAGAGCCTTCTTTTGGAGTTGGTGTTACTCGTAGGAATGGTTCTCTACTAAACTAGGGGTTAGTGCTCCTTGTGAAGTTCGTGCTTAACAAAAATCTTTTCTTTATGTAATATAATCATATTTTCAAGTGGTTTTTCTTCCCATGAGGGTTTCCCAATTATATATGATGTTATTTTGTTGTGTACTTTGTTTTATGCTCTTGTGATTAATGTTACATACTAATGCACACATATGGTTATGGATGGTTAATGGATGAACGAATCAATGAATGTATGTGATGGTAAATGAGTTGAAAAATAATTTACAGGACCGATTCATCCCCCTCTCGATTCATTATGCTTCCAACATGTACAATACATGATATTTTCTTCTTACCATTATAGGTACCTATTGAAACGGAAAGGATGAATTTGAAACCGTAGAATAGAAATCATTTGATAATGTCCCACACAACATTGCTACATGTATCTTTTTGTTTAAGAGTATCTATAGGAAAACATAGGAAAGCTTTAGCCACATCATCAAAATATGGTGCCCATATAGTGTTATTTGGGTCCTCTAACATCATGTGCAATGCATATTTATATTCACATAAGGTTGAACCATGGTTGCATTTTAAACAATACCAATAATCAGTTGTATTTATAACAATTTTTTCAGCATTGGTTATCATTAACCACCTAAGAAAAAACATGATAACAAAAGTTAGTCATGTTGATATGTATAATTGTTACAACAATTGTAGCATGTTGGAATGGTTTTTGTAAAGGGTGCGTGTGGATGTCTCGTAATGGTTTTCTCAACCGTTATTTTTGCACTCATTATAACTAAAACATCCGATGCTCTTGTGGCACCCACCCAAATACAGAGGGCGTATGCTTCCTCTATAGGGGTTCTCAAACAAGTTGTGTATAAGGTCTTATGGTTAAGCTTATTTGTTTGAATGCGGTGACCTTGGATTTCATAATAGCTAATATTGGTATATGTATGTTGTCATCATCATGTGGTTATCGAAAATTATTGTGTACTTTTATTATATAATGTTCCTTATGCAGGGAACATCAAATCTCAATATCTAAATATGAGGTATACCATCAATCGTGTCTTGTTCAAAGATTTAATAGGTCTTTGGGATCATAAAAGGTCTATTATGAAAGTTAGATTGGTTCAATACCTTCATGAATTTGAAATTGCCAATTTCCCTCAAATTGTGATTTTGAAGCTTGCGCTTTGGCTTGTTTAGGATATATTATTGTAATCTTGGAGCATCATTGTTATATAAAAAGATTGTAATGAGCCTTGTTGAGCATTAGGAGTCTTAGTGAAGCCATGTTTGTGAACTAGGCCTAAGGTCCTAGGTTACTATATTAGACTAGGTCTTAATAAACTAATAAAGGGACTAAAAATGTAATAAGAAGGATCATTGAGTTAAGAGTCATTTATGAAAGTTTTTGAAGGCCTACTTAAGCCTCACTTTGTAACTTTATTATCATCATCTGAATGGTCTTCATGAAGGAGAACTTAGAGCTCCAAGAAATTGAGTATTTTGGCTTGTAAATTAGTGTTGTGACTCGTGTGATTCAATGATTGAAACTCATATTAGGTGTGTGTATGGATGTTAAAATCATTAATAGAAGTATGTAAAGGGTTGAGAAGGATATGATAGAGGTTAAATTATTTATATGCATGTATTGATAGCCATTGTAATTGATTGTTGAAACACTTATTGAAAACTAAGACTCGTATATGTGAAATCGGGGTAGAGATACAAGTTTGAACTTGGTTACATGTGAAAGTTCAATTGTATCAATTCTAAAGAGTGTTGATATAGTGACCAAGGCTTGAATAAATTATAAAGATTGTAACAGAGGTAAAAGATACCAACTTTAGGCCTTGGAAAACATTGGTGTTGAGAAACCCTAATCACGAGAGGAAGAGTAGAGAAGATTGAAGCCACATGTAAATCCAAGGGAGTCTTATAACCTACTTGGTAAGATATAATGGAGAAAGAAAGCCAAGATAGTAATTTTTAACAAGTTTTAGGCTTGAAAAGTAAAAAAATTATTTGATAGTCATATTTCACCTTTTCTAGGACTATGAAAAATCCTCATTAGGGTTTAGAATAAATCCATTGTTTCTTAATATTGATAGAGATAGAGGCTCGGAATCAGTAGGGTGTATTTGTAAGGGTATTCCAGAGGTCATACTAATCTAGAGCTTTGGAATAATTCTAATGTTGAGATGTTGATAACAGTCCACCTCTAGTTCAATGGAATTTATAAAGGACACAGGGGTTTGTTGAAGATGGTGGTTTTGTTAGCATAATTTAGCATAGGCATATTTATTGCATTTTATTGCATTGTCTTTTATTTAATAATGTGCAACATATGCACTCTAGTCTAGTGACTTGCATTCAATATTGTTATGTTGGATAGCATTCAATATTGGTATTAGTAGTAATTGCATGTGCATGTGAGATGGGTCTTATCATCTCATAGTTGGTGCCTCGCTAGGGTGTCATGTCTATCCATATGAGGCTCTCTAATATCTATAAATATTACAGCTCTTGCATTGTTATGTAATCTGATTTCATGATCAATAATATTTGTGAGGCTTATGTCCCTCTTTGGTCATTGCAATCTTATTCTATTATATCATTTGGTATCAAAGCTATACCATTATTAGCATTTGGTATCAGAGTAGGTTCTATCCAAGCAAGGTTGAAGAGGAGCACTATTGGAGAGGATCCATTGGAGAAGAAGATCTCGCATCAAATGAGATTCATTGAAGCATCCTGTAGCCTCCATTCCTTCCAAGCATCCTCAACTAAAATTTCACCTATCCACCGATTTGGAAGGTAATTTTTTTATTAGTCATTGGCATAGCCAATTGATCCAACATATTTGTGGAATATTTCAGATTTGGAGATCTTTTTTTTTTTTTTAAAGATCTTGAAAAAAAAAAATTGTGAAAAAAAAGAGATCTTAAAAAAAAAGGAGAAAGATCTTGAAAAAAATTGCAGATCTAAAAAAAAAAAGTGAAAAAAAAATGAGAAAAAAAAAGATCAGATCCAAAATGGAGGTGTGAAGAATTCGGAGCAAAGGTTGAAATCCCATCAACAAAATTCCAGCAGAGATATCTCTTAGAAAAAGGGACGTAAATTTTTCATACAATGTCATATTGATGTGATGTTTTTTTCTGGAAAGATAAAAAGGAGGTGCACAACTTTGCAGTTTACATCATCTTTAGATTCGGTCTCTACATATGACCAAAAGTCTCAGACAAGTCGATCATTTTTTCTGAAAAAAAATCAGATTTAGCTGGTAAATTGGTAAGATCTCAAAAACTAAGATTCATATTCTTCTAAAATTTTGTGGGTTTCAAGAAAAATATTGTATGATGCGGCTATCAAAATTTTAGAAAACCCCAGATCACGGTTTGTGAGAAAAGGTGAAAACAATATTCAGATTGTTTGTTTGGATCTTGGGAACAAACAGGTCAACGGTTCGATTCCCACTCTCTCCATATTTTTTATTAAATTATTTTTTTTGGAAAATTTAGAGAAATTACTAAATTTTGGGATATTTCCAAATTTAGAAGCTCACCAAACACATTTAGAGCCACCACTAAATTTAGCGAAAAAACACCTATTGGGGGTAAAAAAAAAAAAAAATTGGCCTAAATTGTGTATTTTGTGATTCTAGACCCTTTTTTGTAAAGAGGGGGGACACAAAAACTTCTTTTTGATGTACTTTTGGAGAATTTTGTACTAATCTTGGTGCATAAAGTTGAAAAAAAAAAAAGTGCAAATTTTTATTTTGGTTCTATCACACGAGATCTTTGATCTCATAGCAGCATTCGGTATATACGGTGCCTCTGGGAAGTGCTTACAGGTGATGCCGTCGCGACTACTACTGCACTTAATGCCTAACACAGCTACCTAAACATCATCTGGGCATCGACCCTATAAAATCGACGGGGAGTAATAAGGACACAATACACACACATTTGAGCCCTCCCATCCGTTTGTGCTTACACAAACCCCTCTCCGTATTGTCTACGTACCACGTACTAAATTCTTTCACGTGCATTAACACCTCTTTCCGTACTGATGGGTATATTGAAAGGGTGATCTTCTTCCATGTACCGACGGGTATATCGGAAGGGAGTGTATATAGAAAGGTTTGGTATATCGGCCTGACGGTATATTGAGAGGGAGACCATAAACCTGGAGTGATAAGAGCCTTACCCTTTGTCAGAAATTCAGAGTTTTAGAAATTTAGATTGCAGAAATGGGTGCACAAGCACCAAATTTCTTCTTGCCAGATTCACAACTGCTTAGAGGAGACAACTATGCTACATGGAAACCGAAGATCAAGACGTTACTTGAGTTTGAAGACCTATGGACAGTTGTAGATGGACAAACAACAAGATCACTTGATGATGGAAGACAACAAGTTCAATTTGATAGGGCCAATCAAAAGGCCAAGTTGATCATCTTGTTTAGCGTAACAGATGATGTGCAACCCCACATTAGAGATGCCACATCAGCCAAGGATGCATGGGATAAGTTGAGCACAGTCTATGAGGCAAAGAACAAGAATGCCATCCTCAACCTACTATCACAACTGCATACTCTCAAGTTCAAGCACAATGAGAAGGTTGAAGTTTTTTTGAGATGAGTTGCTACTTTAAGGGCATCTCTATTGGCATTGGGAAAAGAGATAAGTGATGAAGACCTCGTACCAATTGTGTTGCGAGCACTTCCTCCTTCCTACAGAATCTTTGTGACAACTATCAATATGAGTGAACACACAGTCACCTTTGAGAAGTTGGTCAATCTACTTCAACAAGAAGAGGCAATGAACAACAAAGAACATGAAGATGAGAAAGCACTATCTTCCAATCATAAAGGAAAGGGAAAATTTCATTCCAATCACAAGAAGTCCCAACAAAATCAAAGTCAACAAAAGGACCAAAGTCAACGAGACAACACCAAGAAGTGTCCCATTTGTAATAGAGGGGGACATGACATCAAAGATTATTGGTACAATTCCTACAAAAAGGGTTCATCAAGCAATTCAAAACCCGATAACCAACATGGTAACAATAATTCAAATAAAGGGAAGTCCAACAACAACAATCAAGGGTAGAAAAATGGTAATTGGCAAAGAAAACCCAAACAACAAGGGTACATTGCCGAACATGAGGATGATTTAGATGAAGGACACCACATGTATTCTACTCAATTTGATGAAGAAACCAAGTCCACACAAGATATTTGGTATGTTGACTCGGGTGCAACTCGACACATGACTGGACGCAAGGATTGGTTCTACACACTACGTGACTCACCTAACAAGAACCATGTGTCATTAGGTGATGACTCATCATACAGTGTCAAGGGGATTGGAAACATTTCACTACCTCTTGGAAAGCATGACTGCAAAATCACAAATGTATTGTATGTACCTGGGTTGACCAAGAATTTGCTATCAGTTAGTCAACTCCTTGATCACAACTTGAAGTTGGATTTTGACAGTAATAATGGAGAAAAAGTGTGCTTGATAAGAGATAAGTCAAGAGGTTCCAAGATTGTAGCAAGAGCCTCCAATGTGGGACGCATGTTCCAACTTGATTTTGTCCACAAGGATGATCAAGCTCTAGTGGCCAAAGACACACAATCTGCAGAACTATGGCATCACAGATATGGTCACATCAGTTTTAGCTATCTCCAAACACTTCAAAAGGGAAACATGGTGAAAGGATTTCCTACACTCAAGCACAACACTGACAAGTGTCACAATTGCCTAGCTGGAAAGCAACACAGAGTACCCTTCCAGAAGAACACATATAGAGCTAAGGGAAAGCTTGATTTGGTGCACACCGATCTTTACGGGCCCATGCAACCAAGTCATTCTGGATGTCAATACTTCATGCTTTGTGTTGATGACTACTCAAGAAAGATGTGGATATATTGTCTAAGAAACAAGAGTCAAGCCTTTGAGACATTTCAGAAGTTCAAAGCACTTGTTGAGAATGATCAAAACTCTCTTTCTCGGATCGAGGGGGAATTCACAAGTAATGAGTTCAAGACTTACCTGGAAGCTCATGGGATTCGTCGAAAAATGCCTCCTACTCACACACCACAAAGAGAATGGTATAGTTGAGAGAAGGAATCGTACTATCATGGAAATGGTGCGATGTATGATTGACGAATCAAGTTTAACAAAGACATTTTAGGCAGAAGCTGCAAGAATTGCAGTCTATTTGTTGAACAGAGTGCCCACAGAAGCTCTTGAAAGAGTGACACCTCAAGAAGCATGGTCAAATTGGAAACCATCAATTGCACACCTAAGAGTATTTGGGTGTAAAGCTAGCATGCACATACCCAAGAAGAATAGGAACAAGTTGGATATGAAAGCTGAGAAACTGATATTCATTGGATATAGTGAAGAAGCACTTGGGTACAGATTATGGGATCCAAAAGCAAAGAAAGTATACACAAGTAGGGATGTTGAGTTATTTGAGAAGAAACAAGCAGATGCTCCACTCAACGACTCAACAAACATGCAGAATACACCTCTTGTGAAGACAAAATTTCATGTTCCCACTAAAGATGATAGTGATGAATTGGATGATGGTGAAAACTTGGATCCACCACAAGCCAATGGAACAACTAAGAAGTTACCTAAATGGTATACTCAATTAATAAGAGATGTAAATTTGGATGAAGCACCTAGCACATCATCCAATCCTGGACCTAGAACTCGCAGTCAAGCTCGTGAAGAGGTCAATTATGCCCTAATGAGCAGAGTTGTTGAAACAATTGAGCCATCTACAGTTCAGGAAGCCCTACAATCAAAAGCTTGGAAAGATGCCATGGATTTAGAGTATCAGTCAGTGATGAAGAACAACACATGGAACCTTGTCAACCTTCCACAAGGAAGAAACCCATTGATGCGAGATGGATATTCAAGACTAAGTACAAATCAGATGGGACTATTGACAAGTATAAAGCAAGGCTTGTAGCAAAGGGGTATGCACAATAAGAAGGCATTGATTATGAGGAGACATTTGTCGCCCACACCAAGATCAAGAAAATCAGGATGATCTTTGCTCTAGCTGCACAATTTGGTTGGAAAGTCCACCAAATGGATGTGAAAAGTGTCTTTCTTAATGGATATTTGCAAGAAGAAGTCTATATGACTCAGCCAGAGGGTTATGTAATACCAGGAAAAGAGATGATGGTATGCAGACTCATAAAATCTCTATATGGCCTAAAACAGGCACCCTGGGCATGGTACATCAAAATTGATGAGCATCTCATAAGTCATGGATTCGAAAGGAATCCTTATGACCCCAATCTCTACCTCAAAAATCAAGGGGGATATTGTCATTGTGGTTGTTTATGTTGACGATCTAGTCATTACAGGTAGTTCTGTGAAGATGATCGATGCAACAAAGAAGGATTTTAATCGATCGTTCGACATGACAGATCTCGGGCTCATGCACTATTGTCTTGGGTTGGAAGTATGGCAAAAAGAGAATCATATCTTTGTGTCACAGTTGAAATACACCAAGACAACACTCGAGAAATTTAGGATGATGGACTGCACTCCTATTGCTACACCTATGGAAGTGAGACTTTAGTTATCTCGTTCCGATCCATCACCACCGGTGAATGCAACTCTCTATCGGCAGTTGATTGGGAGTCTCATTTACCTGACATATACTAGACCAGATATTAGCTTTGCAGTCATCTATTTATCACGCTTCATGCAAGAACCAAAAATATGTCATTGGAAAGTAGCAAAGAGAATACTGAGATATCTAAAGGGTATAGTTGACCTTGGTCTAGAGTACAAGAAGAACGAAAATTTCTTCTTGACAGGATATTCAGATTCAGATCATGCAGGAAACATGGATGATAGGAAGTCAACATCAGGCTTCATCTTCTTTATGGGATCTGGACCGATATCATGGGGAAGCAAGAAACAAAACTTTGTTTCCCACTCTTCTATAGAAGCAGAGTATCGAGTTGCAGGTGAAGCTGTTTGTGAAGCAATATGGCTACGCCGAATACTGGAAGGAATTGGTATACCACAACAGAAATCTACTCCAAAGTATATGTTGATAATGAAGGAGTTACAAGCTTGTTCGCAATCTATTATTTCATGAGAGAACCAAGCATATTGAAGTACAGGTTCATTTCATACGTGAGCATGTCTTAAGCACAACATACAACTCCATTTCTGTCCTACAGCTGAACAGAAGCCAGATGTTTTCACTAAGTCACTTGCACGTGACAAATTCACACTGGCTCAGAGAGTTCCTCTCCACTTCATTGGAAACTATGCAAAATTAAGGGGGGGAATGTTAGCATAATTTAGCATAGGCATATTTATTACATTTTATTGCATTGTCTTTTATTTAATAATGTGCAACATGTGCATTCTAGTCTAGTGACTTACATTCAATATTGTTATGTTAGATAACATTCAATATTAGTATTAGTAGTAATTACATGTGCATGTGAGATGGGTCTTATCATCTCGTAGTTGGTGCCTGCTAGGGTGTCATGTCTATCCATGTGAGGCTATCTAATATCTATAAATATTACAGCTCTTGCATTGTTATGTAATCTGATTTCATGATCAATAATATTTGTGAGGATTTCGTCCCTCTTTGGTCATTGCATCTTATTCTATTATATCATTTGGTATCAAAGCTATACCATTATTATCGGTTTCTTGATTGCTGCGAAGAGAGAAGACCCCAAACTTATAAGATAATTTCTTGATAGTGTTTTAAAGGAGTTACATATACAAAATAACTCTATCAAGTACCCATTTGATAGCTATTTGTATTAGTCATCTATAGGTGTGTAAGAAAGTGAAGAATACTTGAGTTTGTTAAAAACAATGACTTGAAAGGATTTCATGAGAGAGTGAAGGTATGTGGAAAGTAATTTGTGATCTTCACATAATTACTAATTAATCCTAGAAATTAAAAACTAAGAACAATCACTCATAATTTGTTCTTCATAACAATATACCTAGTAATTATATGCTACTGAGTTGGCTAGGAGATTCTTTGAGGGTTAAGGGAGATTTTTTTACGAATAAGTAATTTGTAACTCTACACATTAGATAAAATTCAAGAGGAGAAGAGTAATAAAGAGATTGTTATGCCTTTGAAAGACCTTTCCTACAATAAAATTGTACCATGATACCTCTAGGACTATAAGTGAGTATATAAACCTAATTGAAGGTCTAGAAGGGTGGATTAGGAGAAATTTTTACAAAGGGAACTACATTGAAACTTTGCATGAAGGGATTAGATCCTAAAGGGTATTATAAAATGTCTTTATATAGTGGAATGAATCATCAAGAGAAATATTAGAGGGGAAAACTATTTTGTCGGGCCTAGTAGAGAGCTAAGTGCTAGCAGGGAAAGAGAGAGAAAAAAGTGACTTAGATACGGTGTGAAGACCCAAATTTTTGTAAACTTCATTAATGGGACAAGGATATTATCATCTAGTCATAATTTATTTTGAATCTATGTTGAAGTCTCTAATCAAGGAACTTCTAGAAGTATTGTTTTAAGAAGCCTTAAGCGGGAAGATTTGCAAAAAGAAGCTAAATAGACATTTTAATGATTTAGAACCATTTCAAAGGTGGAGATAGAAAATTTGGAATTTTAAGAACCATATAAAGTGGTTAGTGAAGTGGAATTAAGTTTGGAATCAAGAACCTTCATGTTTAAACGACGTAGTAAGCTAAAGTGAAAAACTAGTTTTGAAGACCTTTAAAAGGCATATTTGAATTTTGCATCATTTCTAACACAGTGAATTGAGTTTGATTGACCTTGTTACTACATCAATTGGTATCAGAGTGAAAATATGATTATTGGAAAAGGAAAATATATTGTTTTGACAGTGATTGCAAGTATAGGACAATATGGTACAAGTAAGATAAATTAAAAAGTCATATTGGAAAAAGAGAATAGAAATAATGATGGAGATTGTGATGAGAAGGTTAGAGAACATTCAAGAGAATTAGAGAAAGATGATGATGGAGATAAGATATATGCAAAGGAATGAAGTAAATAGGTAGGTGCAATTTGTAGGAAGATGCTACAAGTGTCAGAGGTATGCAGGGCATAAAGCATATGAGTGTAATGAGGTGAATGTATGGATGAGAAAGGATAGCAGAGCTACTAATCATATTGTACAAGAAAATGATAAGTCATTTTTGTGTATAAGAGTACTTTTAAAACCAAGTAAAACAATGGAAGAAATAACCCAAAGAAGGTGCTTGTTTAGAACTGCATGTAAGGCTAAAGGAAATGTTTCTAAAGCTATTATTGATAGTGGAAGTATAGAAAATATTGTTTCATTTGAATGAAAAACACTATGCACCCTAACCCATATGAGGTGTCATGGATGCAAAAAGGACATAACATCTTGGCTAGGGAATAGTGTCAAGTTGAATTTCAGATTGGGGAATATAAGGATAAAGTGCTATGTGATTTAGTCTCTATGGATGTCTGATCATGTGTTGTTGGGAATACCATGGAAGTATGATAGAAAGGAAGTGCATGATGGAAAGAAGAATACCTACACTATTATAGCACCAACAGATTCACCACACTCTTCTACCTATTAAAGGTGAACAAGAAACACAAACATGACCAAGAATGATGGTGGTAGCTAAGAAGATCTCTGGTATAGACTACAAAAGTATGCAAAAGGACACTATTCGGGGCTATTAAGCCTCGTGAGATTGATTTGAACAAAGGTTTTGAGAAAGAGATAGAGATGGTTGTAAGACAAGAAGAGGTAAATGATGAAGGTAATGATGAAAAAGATGATAGAGTGAGAATGAAAAATCATGTTAAGGTTCTTAAAGACAGGCAGAGAGTTATAGTGGATAGAGAATCAAATGATGAAGTTGAGAAAGATGACTAGAAAATGTTATGTGAAGAATACAAGAGTGGAAAGGAAGAAAAACAGAGCATAGGGAGGATTAGTGAGGCATGCAGACCTCTTGTTTTTATTCTAACATTTCTTTGAGTATTGGTTTTGTAGGTAAAGATGAAAGGAATGAAGATAGAGATCAATTAAAGAAGAACATGGTGTAGTTAAAGTGGATAAGGTAGATTCAAGGTAATTTGCAAGAAAAAATCAATAAAGAAATCTCACGAAAGGAAGACTACGTGAATGTTCAGGGAATTTGAAGACCAAGAATAAAAAAAAGTAGTGTAACAAGGACATGGAACAATCCAACAATGAGGATAAAGCAATCGGTCATGATAATGCAACAACTGAGATAAAAAAGCCAACTAAAATCAATATGATCCTTACAAACAAAAACTAGTACTTCCCGAACTTGAAAGAGAAGAGATCCAAAAAGAAAGCAAGAATGTGAGATTGTGAATTTAATAATCATGAAAGATGAAGCAACAAAGTATATTCATATCAAAGTCAAGCATACATACTCAAGTATCAAATGGAACATGGAGAAAACACTCCTAGAAATGTCATCATGATCAAGAATGTAAACATTTAAAAAGAGTATCATTTGATGAATTACCAAGGACATCCGAAGGATAGAGAAAGGATGGTACATAGTCAAGGAAATTTTTGGAAGATAATCTACAATTGGAAGTAGAGAAAGATGAAGAAAAAAAAAAACTATTCCTTCCTAAGAGTATGATGCAGGAGAGCATCAAATCTCAATATGTAAATATGAGGTATACCATCAATTTTGTCTTGATAAGAGATTTCATAGGTATTTGGGGTCATAAAAGGTCTATTAGGAAAGTTAGATTGGTTTCACGACCTTCATGAATTTGAAATTGCAATTTTAAATCTTGGGGGCATTTTTGGCTTGTTTAGTAAATATTAATGTAATCTTGGAGAATCATTGTTATATAACAAGCTTGTAATGAGCCTTGTTGAGAATTAGGAGTATTCGAGAATCCATGTTTGTGAAATAGGCCTAGGGTCCTAGATTACTAGATTAGACTAGGTTTTAATAAACTAATAAAGGGACTAAAAATGTAATAAGAAGGATCTTTGAGTTAAGAGTCGTTATGAAAGTTTTTGAAGGCCTACTAAAGCCTCATTTTGTAATCAGTATTATCATCATTCAAATATCTTCATGAAGGAGAACTTGGAGCTCCAAGAAATTGAGTATTTTGGCTTGTAAATTAGTGTTGTGGATTGTGTGATTCAATGATTCAAACTCATATTGTGTGTATGTATGGATGGGAAACTCATTAATATAAGTCTATAAAGGAGTTGAGAAGGATATGAAAGAGGTTAACTTATTTATATGCATGTATTTATAGCCCTTGTAATTAATTATTGAAACACTTCTTGAACATTAAGACTATATATGTGAAATCAAGGTAGAGATACAAGTTTGAACATGGTTGCAGGTGAAAATTCAACTGTATCAAGTCTAAAGAGTTTTGATAAAGTGACCAAGGGTTGAATAACTTACAGATATTGTAATAGAAGTAAAAGAACTTTAGGCCTCATAGAACCTATGTGTTGAAAAAACTTGATCGCAGAGGTAGAGCAAAGAAGATTGGAGATACATGTAAATCCAAGGGAGTCTTATAAACTACTAGTAAGCTATAACGGAGAAGGAAGGTCAAGAAAGTAATTTTGAACAATTTTTAGGCTTGAAAAGTAAGAAAATTTTATTTTATAACCATAATTCACCTTTTTGAGACTGTTTAAAAACCCTCATCATGGTTTAGAAGAAATCCATTATTTCTTTATCTTTATAGAGAAACAGAGGCTCAAAATTGTAGGGTAGCTTTGTAAGGGTATTCTGGAGGTCATACCAATATCTAGAGCTTTAGAAAAATTCTAATGTTAAGATATTGATAACGGTCCACCTCCGGTTTAGTGGAATTTATAAAGGGCCCGAGGTTTGTTGAAGATGGTGGTTTCTTGATTGCTACGAAGAGAGAAAACTCAAACTTACAAGCTAATTTAATGATAGCATTTTAAAGGAGTTACTTATACAAAATAACCCTAACAAGTACCCATTTGATAGCTATTTGTATTAGTCATCTATAGGTGTGCAAGAAAGGGAAGAATACTAGTTTGTGAAAAACATTGACTTGAAAGTATTTCATGAGAGAATGAAGGTATTGTTATCCAAAATTCACCCCCCAGGGTAAATTTGATAACATGCATCAGGATGTCCAAATTCCAAGAAAAATGACTGATTCAGAGCAAAATCAGGTTTCTTGGGTCCCTTCAGGAATCTTTCTAAACTCCCCAGGCCGAGGAAGGAAGGAGCAAGCTTTGAGAAAGTGTGAAAAGTTGCAGAAAGGCAAATAGGATTGATCCAGGAAAAAGTGAAAAAATTGGCTAAGTCCTTCTAGAGGGAGCAGTCGGGACGTTTGGGACAGAAGGGCCCGAACCGGCCGGTTCGCGCGAAATCAGCACAAGGAGCCCAAAAGCAATTGGGACAAGCGGGCCAGGAATACCCGAACCGGCGAAATTGTCCCAAAAGGTCCAAAATCAAAATGGGACGTCCGGGACAAAAAGACCCGAAATACGTGAAGAAGCCGAAGGAGCCGAGAGCCAATCAAAAGGTGCCACGTGTCTTTGGCCAAATGAGGGACAAGGAAGCCCATTTCGGGCGGATCGGAGGTTTTTGTCCCAAGCGAAGACTCGGACATCCGGGGCGAATGGACGCTGAACGCGGAAGACCCGGCAGGCCCGAGAACCATTGAGAAATTGCCACGTGTCATCAAGGAAAAGCCGAAGGGTCAAAGGGCAAGATTTGCTGGCCCGAGCCAATAGAAATTAGACACGTGTCCAATGGAGCATAGAAGTGCGGAGCTCGGGGAGGAGTTGGAAGGTTTGGCCAAATGAAAGCCAAATGGGTTAAAAAGTGAAGGAAGACCCGGCAGGTTCATGAACCAACCAATGCATGCCACGTATCCCTAGTGGCGGGCATGGGAAAAAATGTGGAAAATATTCCAAGAGCACCAAAAGTCAAAATTCAAGAGACAAATGCGCTAAAAGCGAGAGGGAGAGAGAATTATTCAGCAATCGAGCATGCCACGTGGCGTCCAAGTGGCAAGTCGCTGGGAAAATATTTCAAAATCCATTTTCGATCGCCCGTGTCCTCAATCTTCGGATCGACATATCTTTCGATCCAGAGCTCGGATTACACGTTCTTGATATCAATGGAAAGTCATGTTGAAATTCTCTACACGTTTCCGTGGTCGAGTCTTGCATTTTGGCATAGTCCGGAGGAGAAAATTGAGAAACGCCTGCACGAAATAATAGGCAGGTAATACTTCAACAACCATTTTAATGCATCAGTTGATTCGCTTTTGTTAGGCAAACCGCCGCTTTGCGTAACCCGCCGCTTCGCCATGATGGACCAATTAAATGCAACCTAGAGGTGGTTGGGGCAGATTTCGAATTCCTCTCTCTTTCTCTCCCATTCTTCCTATAAATTGTAAGGAGGGGCTTCTTTCAAGAGTTGGACATTTCTGTTTTGCGACCCCTCCCTTCTCTCCTGTTTGCAAGAAGATTTGTGGAGTTTTCAAACCTCCCATATAGACTGTAACACCGTTTTTTTTTTTTGCCTTTTGGCCATTGCAATGTATTGAATCGATCCTTGAGCAATATATATGTGTCTGTGGTTGCTTCTAAACCCTCTTACATATTTATTACTCAGTAATTCTTGATCTTTCATTGCATTTTTGCTATCATGCATGGTGTTGTGTTATATCTACATGGTCTATGTTTAATTTGGCAAAGCATATGTTCTTCATTCCTCGGTGCATCACCTCCATTAGCTAGGATTTATTTTATGCATCTTCTTACCTTGTCTCCTTGGCAGATTAGATTAGGTTTTGAAAACCCTCTCCGCATATTTCGTGTGCACTCGAACAGAGGAATAGAACCCGGCCTTCTCTGGAGAATCCTTTCTCACTCTCCAAGTCCCACACTGCTGGGAGAAAGGATTCAATGTTGTGTAATCACACCGGATGTTAGTATGATCAACCTAGAAATCGATCAACATCCGTGTGCTTTGTGATTTTGCACTAACTGCTTTGTGACGCAAACCAAAGTCTCATTTTTATCAGCGGCAGGTTGATATGCATCTGCTGTAATTTTCTTGCTTAAAGAGCTATTATTTGCATATCCGCGACTCCAAAGGAGGAATCAATAGAATTTCAGCGATCGGCCTAAAAGCTTATGAGAAGAATCACAAGGTCAAGAGCTGGAGAAGAGGAAGTGTTGTTTGAATACCTGCAACTATCTCCAAGAAGAAGGCAAAGAGGAAGAAGGATTCAAAGGTCTCCATCTCCACCAAACAGAACTCTCTCAACTCCTCCACCTGACAGGCCTTTCTTTCAATATACAAGGGTTTTAAGACCACTCAGAATGGCGCAACCAGTAAACCCCTATGTCAACTTCACAAAAAAGCGACGGCCCACTTGCTCTCAATGCACAAATCCAATCCCAGTAAGAGCACATTGAAGAACATTCCATACTTTACTAGAGAAAATCAGACCACTCCTAGTGATCATGTCAAGGACATTGCTAACATTTGTGCAATCCATGAGATTAATGAGATGCAAGTAGCTGTCAAATTGCTGGCGTCTTCATTCAAGGAAAGGCATTGCAATGGTTTAGGAGCCTTGAAGTCAACGAACCTGGAGTCACTTTGTGTATTGCACTTCATAATCAATTTGGAGAGAAGGGAGACAACTTGTCTCTTTTGGAGCAGTGACAACCATCAAGAGAGCTTCCATGAACAATGCCGATGACTTCAACTTCAGATTTCAAAGGTCTTGGGATAGAATTCCCATGTGAACAGCGAAGAGCTTTTCTCGTATTACATTAAAGCTTTAAATTCCGATATTTCTATGTTGATTCAATCCATGGGAGGCACAACTATCCTCGCCGCTTATAGTATTGCCATTAGAGCTGAAAATTGTCCGATTTGCCGGCAAGCTAGCTCCTGAGCCTCAATGCCATTATATCCAAGTTTAGAGAGCCCAAGTACTAGTCAGCACTGTCTTAGCTCCTTCTCCCATTCCTAGAAATCAAAGTTCAAATGAAGCTTCCACTTCATCTCCAAGTGCCCCAAATGAGCTTGAAGTCATGAAGCGATTCAAAAATTTAGGTAATGAGCTGGTCACACTCAAGAGGCAAGAAGACTCAAAGTTTTAGACCTTAGTATCAGCCTCAAGCTCAACCTAATAGGCAACCATATCAGCCTCAAAGGCCACCTAATCCAGCTGCAAATATGAATCAAACAATGCCTCCTGCCAATAGACCATTCCAAAAATTCTATAATCCAAATGCCATATCTCCTCTAAGGCATTAGTACCAAATGACAAAACAACATTGCCCAGGAGTATGAATGGTGTTTTCCATGTAATGAACCCCATAATCAATCCATGTGCTATAATGGTGCTTTAACCCAAGCTTTAATGGTAACAAGTGCTGGTGTGGAGGGTGAAAGTAGTCAAGAAAAGAACAAGAAACATTCCAACAAAGAACCTACCCCAAATGACACCACATTGGTAAATTGGCGGCGGCAGAGAGATTTCGTGGTATGAATCGTATCCCTCAAGGTGTTGCAGCCAACACAAGGTCAAAAGAAGAAATTTAGGTGAAGAATGTACCGTTAGCTAGCCCTGGCCAATCCACAACCTTCCACACTCCACAAATGATTGTGCGAAGCAAACCCAGTTTAAATGCACAAGGGCAGCCAAGAACAGCCCTAGGCCAACTCAAATGCAAATTGCCCACATACAAGGAATAAATGTGCAAACCAAAGGACAGCAGAGAGATCCTTCATCACCATTCAGGATCATTGATCAGATGAAGAAGACAAACGTCAATATATCTATGTGGGAATCTCTATCCATCCCATGCCAAAGAGATTTGGTTTGAAAGTCATATGAAGGACAACTTCGAATCAGCGAGTTCGAGGGCAAGACAAAGTGCTTACAAATGCTGCCCAGCCTGAGGGGAATCATGGAACACAACAAGGTAAAATGTGAAGCCTCCTCCATTTTATGTTTCATTGATCATAGGAGACAAATTGGTACATAATTGCATGATTGACTCAAAGCAAGTAGTTCAAGAATACCCAAGCAAATAGTGATCGGTTAGGGCTTCAATATGAAGTCATCTCTAAAGGAGTAGTGTAGTTAGATGGGACAGAGCTATAGTTGGAGTTATAAAAACTTGAGTCTTACCTTGCATGCATGTCCCAACGTGGTTGTTTTGCAAGACGTCTCGATCATGACCTTCCACCACTCTTTGCCCTATGCTTGTCAAGGACTTTACAGCCAAGATTGGGGATATTTGTCCTCCATTGGTCTCACATGTTGTTGAACAAGGTATGGAACCAAGGCCACAATCGATCTCGAGCCCATCATGCGAACTTTCACATTGAGCCCTACACCCCAAATCAGATCAATGCCAACTGTTCAGTGTTTGATCAAGAAGATTATCCAAGTAATCGATGAAGTCGACACCAAGGTTGGAAGCATCCCATTGACTCTTGATGAATGGGCACCCTACCAAGAAATAGAAGAATCCGAGTTAAGGGGTCTATTGTTTACATGAAGGGAATCAACCTCTTCCTAGCATCACCAAGCCGAACATAAAGACAAGAATGAAGTATGGCAATTGTGCTTTGATGGGTCAAGAAGTAGACAAGGTGCAGGAGGAGGAGCTATGCTCATTTCACCACAAGATATAAGGTACTACTCACCTTCCATTTCAGCTTTCTGCTCAAACAACACACCTGAGTATGAAGCTTTAATTCATGGACTGCACTGGGCAAAGAAGAAAAGCATCAGGAACATACAAGTTTTTGGTGATAGTGAGCTGATTGTAAACCAAGTCGAGGAAAAAATGCTGCCAAAAATAATCAAGAACTACAAAATCGGTTATGGGATCTTATTGAAGATTTTGAAGCTTTTAGCATCATTTCCATTCCAAGAAAAGGAATGAAGTCTTGACAGACCCAAGCAGCAAATTGGGGCTGCGCTTTGATATTGTAGAAAGTATCAAAAGTAAGAAAACTCAGCCTCATATCAAATATGTTGTGAGACCAGCTGTTCCGGACAACAACACAAGTTGGCAAGTCTTCGAGAATGATCAGCAAATTGTTAATTTCCTACAAGAAGAAGCTGAGTTCTCCGCCAAAAATCAAGACAAACTGGAGCAGCAGTATGGTGACCAAGTGGTGCAGCTGAGAACTAACAAATTACCAAAAGGCCTTATAACTTTAGAGTCAATCTTCAACCCAAATGATCAGTTCCGGAAGGAGAAGGCGAACATTCAAGTAAAGGGTGAAGATTCGGAACCTATCTTAGTAGATGAAGGCAAGACATTGCAAATTGGCAAAGCAAGTACTCCACAAGAGAAATCTGATTTTGTTCAGCTTTGTCAAGAATTCCCAGATGTCTTTGCTTGGACTTACAAAGATTTAAGAGGTTTCAATCCAAAGTTGGCACAACATACTATTGAGTTGGATCCGGAATCCAAGCCTGTCAGGCAAAAGCAAAGGCCAGTAAATCCTCATATCGAGCCTCTCATGAGAAAAGAGTTAAGCAAGCTCATTGAGGCCAATATTATCTTCCCCATCAAACACTCAAGTTGGGTTGCTAACTTGGTGCCAGTAAGAAAGAGAAGCGGAGAAATCAGATTGTGTGTGGACTTTCGAGACCTCAATAGGGCATCTCTCAGGGACCATTATCCACTCCCTTCCATGGAGCAAATATTGCAGGTCGAGTGCTGGTCGAAAGGTTTTCGCTACTTGATGGTTACTCAGGCTTCAATCAAATTATGGTGAAGGAGGAAGACCAGTTCAAGACAGCCTTCACAACCAAATGGGGCACGTATGCTTACAAGAAGATGCCATTTGGACTGTCGAACGCCGGAGCAACATTCTAGCGAGCTATGGATATGGCATTCAAAGGCTTAATCAATAAGATAGTGCTAATATACCTAGATGATATCACTATCTTCTCAAAGAATGCTGCAGACCACCTCTTTCACCTCAGGCAAGTGTTTCAGAGGTGTAGAAAGTTTGGAGTGTCTTTAAATCCTAAGAAGTGCATCTTTCTTGCACATGAAGGGAAACTCCTTGGCCATATTGTCTCCAAGGAAGGATTAGCAATTGATCCAGAGAGGGTTGAAGCCATAAGGGCTCTACCATTGCCAAGTCACAAGAAGGCTCTTCAAAGTTTCCTGGGAAGGATAAACTTTGTTCGGAGGTTTGTCCCAAATTTTGCAACCCTTGTCAAGCCCATTACCAAAATGTTAAGAAAAAGCATGGCTTTCAAATGACAAAGTAGAAGGCAAGGAGAGCTTTGGAAGCAATCAAAGAAGCCATCTCCTGTGCACCCACTCTCATCAACCTAGACTTTTCCAAGGATTTCATCCTCTATGCATTTGGGGGTGATGACACTATTTCTGCCATTTTGGTGCAACAGAATAAAGATAATGATGAGCAGCCGATTGCCTTCTTTAGCCAAAGCCTAAATGACTGCGAATTGAGGTACTCTTTTATTGAAAAACATGTGTCTTGCAGAATCGGAGCTTGAAGAAATTCAAGCATTTGGTCTCAAACAACAAGGTCCAAATATTACATGTCAAGTTAAGGACTTCCTCCTCAACAAGGATTTGAATGAGAAAAGGGCAGATGGATCACCCGTGTCATGGAGTATGACATTGAGATCAAAATCACCAAGCTTAAGAGGCAAAGGTTTGTGCGAGCAACTTCGCTTCAAACAACTGACAGCCCGTAAAAATGAAAAGGACGCCATCCCTGCTATTACAAGACGATAAAAACAGAAAATGATGATGTGTCCACTCCTGTTGACTCGATAATATGATACATTTCCCTACAGAGACGGGTATGTGCCCTCTAGAAATGAGCAAAGCAAAAAAGAGACATTTCAGTGTCAGCAGTAATTCCATATACCATCATTGATGGAGTTTTGTTCAAAAGGACCCGAATGGAGTGTTCTTTGAGATGCATTAACACAGTCGATCCAGAGGATATTAAAAGAGTTTCATGATGGACCAGCCGTGGCCATTTTGCACCCGTGAGTGACTAAAATCATGAAGGCTGGTTATTATTGGCCTAAAATATTCAAAGGATTGCTATGCATGGATCAAGAGGTGTAAGAATTGTGCATTTTTCACGGAAAAGAGAAACTTGCAGCTCTCCCATTACATCCAATCTCAGATTGACCAGCCATTCATGCAATGGGTCTGACTTCATTGGAATCATCAATCCCACCCGAGCTAAGGGCACAAATGGATTTTGATAAATACGACTACTTCATCGATGGACGAAGAGTGAGAAAAAGAGGCGAATGAGTCTAGCATCTTGGACTTTACGAGGAATAACTACATTTGGTGTTCCCTGCTACAATAGTCTCGATAATGCATTGGCATTTATTGGATCTAAAGTTACCGAGGGTATGTCAAGAACGGATTTACCCGAGCACTTCATCAAACTATTACCCTCAAGGTAATGGCCGTGCCGAATCTACAAACAAGAACTTGTTGAAGATCATTAGGAGGACTCTTGATGAGAATAAGAAGGCTTGGCATACCAAACTGAAATCAGCCTTATGGCGAGATAGGATAACTCCCAAAAGATCCACAGTAACTCTCCTTTTAGGCTTGTCTACGGAAGAGAGGCGCCTTTCCCATGTCACTTGAGTTGCCAACGTGGAACTCATGAAACAAATTGGAGTTGCTAGAGTTTGGGCCCATGGAGGTGAGATATGCAGAATTGATGGAGCTACAAGAAATCGAGATCGGGCATTCCTAGAATGGAAAAGGATCAAGCTTTGATCAAGAAGACCTTTGATAAGAAGGCCAAAGATAGATCTTTTCAAATAGGAGATCTAGTATTGAAATGGGATGCGAACAGAGCAAAACCAGAAGGCATTCAAAATTTGATGCCATTTGGAGTGGCCCATACATGGTCACAAAGTGCAAGAACAACAATGCTTTCCAATTGGCCTCATTGGATGGTGAAGAACCTGCAGATTCCAAAGAATGGAATCTATCTCAAGCGTTACTTCTAGAGGAGGTTCACTACATCTGTAATACTAGATTAGATTTTCTTTCCTCCAAGTGCTTGTGCACATTGTTTTTCTTTGAGATTAGTTTTGTTTTCCCTAAGTGCTTTGCACAGTTTTGTCAGCTCTCCTCAGTTGTTTTCTACAATTGATGTTCTCAAAGGAATTCGATATCGAAGTTAATGCTTAACTCCATGCCCAATGGATGGCTTCAAGAATCGGGCCTTTTCATCTAAAGCAGGTGATGATCCCACTGAGTCGCCAAATTGTTATCCAAAATTCACCCCGTGGTAAATTTGATAACACGCATCAAAGATGTCCAAATTCCAAGAAAAATGACTGATTCTGAGCAAAATCAGGTTTCTTTAGGTCCTTCAGAATCTTTCTAAACTCCCGGTGCCGAGGAAGGAAGGAGAAAGCTTTGAGAAAGTGCGAAAATTGCAGAAAAGGCAAATAGGATTGATCCAGAAAAAGTGAAAAATTGGCTAAGTCCTTCAGAGGGAGCAATGGACGTTTGGGACGAAGATGGCCTGAACCGGCCGGCTCACAAATCAAAAGCACAAGGAGCCCAAAAGCAATTGGGACAAGCGGGCCAGAATACCCGAACCAAGGCTAACCAGCGAAATTGTCCCAAAAGGTCCAAAATCAAAATGGGACGTCCGGACAAAAAGACCCGAAATACGCGAAGAAGCCAAGGAGCCGAGAGCCAATCAAAAGGTGCCACGTGTCTTTGGCCAAATGAGGGACAAGGAAGCCCATTTTGGGTGGATCGGAGGTTTTGTCCCAAGCGGCAAGACTGGACATCCGGACGAATGGACGCAAAGTCGCGAAGACCTGCAGTTGGAAAAGCCGAAGGGTCAAAGGGCAAGATTTGAAGCGCCGGCTCGAGCTAATAGAAATTAGACACGTGTCCAATGGAGCATAGAAGTGTGGAGCTCGGGAGGAGTTGGAAGGTTTGGCCAAATGAAAGCCAAATGGGTTAAAAAGTGAAGGAAGACCCTAGGTTCATGAACCAACCAATGCATGCCACGTATCCCTAGTGGCGGGGCATGGGAAAAAATGTGGAAAATATTCCAAGAGCACCAAAAGTCAAAATTCAAGAGACAGCCCGCTGAAAAGTAGAGGAGAGAGAATTATTCAGCGATCGAGCATGCCACGTGGCGTCCAAGTGGCGATGGCGGAAAATATTTCAAAATCCATTTTCGATCGCTCCGTGTCCTCAATCTTCGGATCGACATATCTTTCGATCCAGGCTCGGATTTACACATTCTTGATATCAATGGAAAGTCATTGAAATTCTCTACACGTTTCTGTCGATCTTGCATTTTTGCGTAGTCTAGAGGGAGAAAATTGAAACGCCTCCGGTACGAAATAGCAAGCAAGAGGTAATACTTCAACAACCATTTTAATGCAGACAGGTACACCGCTTACGTGTAGGCAAACCGCTTTTCTTCCGTAACCCGCCGCTCGCCATGATGGACGAATTAAATGCAACCTAGAGGTGGTTGGGGCAGATTTCGAATTCCTCTCTCTTTTCTCTCCCATTCTTCCTATAAATTGTAAGGAGGGGCTTCTTTCTAAGGGTTGGACATTTCTGTTTTGCGACCCTCCCTTCTCTCCTCGTTTGCAAGAAGATTTGTGGAGTTTTCAAACCTCCCATATACCCGTAACACCGTTTTTTTTTTTTTGCTTTGCCATTACAAGAATGTATTGAATCGATCCTTGAGCAATATATATGTATCTCTGTGGTTGCTTCTAAACCCTCTTACATATTTATTACAGTAATTCTTGATCTTTCATTGCATTTTTGCTATCTGTGCATGGTGTTGTGTTATATCTACATGGTCTGTGTTTAATTTGGCAAAGCATATGTTCTTCATTCCTCGGTGCATCACCTCCATTAGCTAGGATTTATTTTATGCATCTTCTTACCTTGTCTCCTTGGCAAGATTAGATTTTGAGAAAACCCTCTCGCATATTTCGTGTGCACTGAATGCGGAGAATAGGAACTAGCCTTCTCTGGAGAATCCTTTCTCACTCTCCAAGTCCCACACTTGGAGAAAGGATTCAATGTTGTGCAATCACACTGGATGTTAGTATGATCAACCTAGAAATCTGATCAACATCCAGGGGTGCTGTGATTTTGCACTAACACGTATGTAGCAAGTAATTTGTGATCTTCACCCAATTCTTAATTAATCCTATAAATTACAAACTAAGAACAATCACTCATAATTTTTCTTCATAACGTAAAGATACCTAGTAATTATATGCTACGAGAGTTGACTAGGATATTTTTTTAGGGTTAAGGGAGATTATTTGAAGAATACGTGATTTGTAACTCTACACATCGATAAAAGTGAAGAGGATGAGATTAATTAAGATATTTTTATGCCTTTGAAATACCTTTGCTATAAGAAAATCGTTCGAGAATACCTCTAGATGTGGTGAGTATGTAAACCTAATTGAAGGTCTAGAAGGGTGGATTAAGAGAAATTTTTACAAAGGAAACTACATTGAAAATTTGCATGAAGGGAGTAGAGCCTAAAGGGTATTATAAAAGGTCTTTATATAGTGGAATGAATCATGAAGGGAAAGATTAGAGGGGAAAACTACTTTGCCAAGCCCGTTAGAGAGTTAAGTGCTAACAGATTGGAAAGAGAGAAAAAGTGACTTAGATATAGTGTAGAGACCTAATTTTTGTAAACTTCATAAAGGGGAAAAGGATATTATCATCTAGTCATACTTTATTTTGAATCTATGTTGAAGTCTCTAATCAAGGAACCTCTAGAAGGATTGTTGTAAGAAGCCCTAAGCAGGGCAAATTTGCAAAAGGAATCTAAATAGATATTTTAATGATTTAGAACCATTTCAAAGGTGGAGATAGAAAATTTGGAAGTTTAAGAACCTGATAAAGTGGTTAGTGAAGTGCAATGAAGGTTGGAATCAAGAACCTTCATGTCTAAAGGAACTAGTAAGCTAGAGTGAAAAGCTAGTTTTGAAGACCTTTAAAAGGCATATTTGAGTTTTGCATGATTTCTAACACATTGAATTGAGTTTGATTGACCTTATTACTATATAATTTGGTATCAAAGAGAGAATTTAATTCTTGGAAAAGGAAAAGATATTTTTAATAGTGATTGCAAGTAAGAGAAATGAAGAAGTCGGATTTGGAAATGAGAATGGAAAGAATGATGGAGATTGTGATGAGTAGGTAAGAGAACATGGAAGAGAGTTGGAGAAATATGATGATGGAGATAAGCTATATGCAAAGTGTACAAAAATAATGGTGTTAGTGTGCAAACTAGGAAATAAATTGATTTAAATCCTAAACTAACACTACTATTTGCTACCTCAGATCAAGAAAGGATGGAAAGAGGGAGAATTATACACTGCACTTACCATCTAACATGCAATTCTCCTTCCTTGATGGTGGATTTTCTTGTGGATTGGAATATTGCTTCAGATTTGGATGTGGGAAGACTTGGACAACACCTCCCCTTTGATGATTGATTCTTGGATGCTTGGATGAATATTATTGATGGCTTGATTGAAGCTTGAAGGATGAAGATGGATGATTAATGATCAAAATAATATAATTATTTTATGGATTTGTAACTTGTGCTCTCATGAAGGAGGAGAGCTCAATTTATATCTTGAGAGTGGAAAATTGGATGGCTAAGATGAAGCCATGTTGGATTGAATCTAAGGGCTACAAATTGATGAGAGGATTGGATTTGTGTAGAGATTCGTAGAGAATTATAGAATGGAGAATTCTAGATTCAAAAATTCAAATGGGAGAGGTAAATAATAGTTGGAATATTAGAGATGGTTCTAGAAATAGAACCCTCTAGATTTAGAGGTGTATTTGGATGTGCACATGATTAATTTAGATTAAATTATGTGATTAGGATAATTAATGATGAGTGACTACATGGAATAACTAGTGGTAGGTGTAGACTAGGGTAGGTGAGGCATAGAAATATTTAAAACCTATAAATGTTAAGTGAGATTTAGATAGGATAATGTGATATAATAAAAGGGATCAAGGATGAAATGGGATAAAAGGATTAATGATATATAATAGATGTTATAAAAGGGATTTTTAATGGAATATTTAGATAAATGATGAAATATTGGAATAAATGGATTTATGATGAAATGAATTAAAATGGATTGGTGGCAGATAAATGGTGATGAGGCTAAAATGCGGGACATGATTAATGTTAATTAGTCATGTAGACATTTTAGGTGTCTACATTTTTCCCCTCTTTGAAGGATTATTACGTAGCAATGATCATTCAAAGAAGAAGTAGAAGATGATAGGATGGTAATATGATGCCCCCTCGAGTGGGTAGGTGGGGAGGAATGAGGTGGGTAGCCACTTGAAAAGAGAGGAGATGCCCTAGTGAGAAGATGAAGGGTTGTGGGTGAGAGGATGAGAAGATTATAGGAGCCCCCAATCATCTTGATTATATGACAAGGGTACATGATGTTTTGATTTTGGATGCCCCAATAAAGGGGTTGATGTTTTGATGTTTGGATATTGGATGTTGTTGGATCACATGATTTTGGATTGATGAATGTTGTTAATTTTAAATTTTTGGATTGTTGGATTTTGATAATTTGGATTTGGGATGCCCATCAAGGGGTAAGGATTTTGATTTTGGATGTTGGATGTTGGATGTGAAGATGTTTGGATGATAGGACTTGATAGGATTGATTGGATGAATAAGATTTGATGATTGGATGTTAGATGATTGATGAAGGGTTGGTTGGATAAGGTGATGATGATTAGGCTAAGTGATGATGTAAAGGGGTGGTGCTATCATAAAGTGCCCACAATTATCATCATTAACAAGTTTATTAAGATGTGGCATAGAGAAAGATGCACCAATGGTATAAAGACCATGATGTTTTAATTACTAGATGCCCCTGTCCTCATATCATTGACAAAGTAATATTAAAAAGGGGGTCCTCATATCATTGGACCTCTAGAAAGATAAAATAAAAGGTGGCCTCGTATCATCAGCCAAGTGCTAAAAGAAAAGAAAAAGTGGCCTCATATCATTGGCCAAAATATGATGCAAATGCAAGAAAAATATGAACAAGCACACACATAAATGCATGCAAAAGTGTTTTAAATTTTATGTGGTTTTTTTTTTTTATGGATTTTTAAGATTTTTTTTTTTTTTTTTGGATTTTAAAGATTTTTTTAGATGTGGTGGGATGAAGATGTGATAGGGATGGGGGTTGAAAGGAGGTGACTTTCTCCTATAAGTCCCAAGGGAGATGTGGATAGGGATTAGGGCTAAAGGGATGGTTTTGGATAGGATAAGGGATGTGGGATAAAGGGATTGGTTGGATAAGATAAGGGATGTAGGATAAAGGGATGATTGTGGATAGGATAAAGGATGTGGGATAAAGGATGTGGGATAGAGGGATGATTTTGGATAGGATAAAGGAGATTTGATTGGATAAGGTAGGATGCAAGATGATTGGATAAGATAGGCCCCAAGTAAAGGGTGAGCTGATGGATGATAGTGTAGTTTGTTGTGCCCCCAAGTGTAAGTAAGGGATGGTGCCCCCAGTGGATTATAAAGTTGCCCCCAGTCATAATGATGATGGGTTAAAGGAAGCAAAAAGGGGGGATCCGAGAAGGGTGGATAGGATAAAGCAATAGGATCATCGATTTCCCACGGATGATGGATGCAAAAGGATGTGGATGTAAAGGATGGATGGTTTGTAATGGATGATGAACAAAAGATGAGCTTAAAATCACATGTTGTAAAATAAAAGTGGGACTAAAACAAGAGTGTGACCAAGGTCTAAGCCATACTTGGCAACATACAAGCATGATGCCTCTTCGAGATGAAGTGTGTGTGATTGTGATAGTTAATTACCGCTTGAAGTGAAGACTTAATGGGTAGTATGTGAAGACAAACTAGCCAATGTATAGGGAGTGATTAAGTCAAGTAGGTTGATGGAAGGTGAATAGAAGGTTAAGTCATGCATTGCTTTGCTACCAACTAGATGTCCATAGCCACTGACGGAGATACATCGATTCTTGTCACAATTTCTCTCTCGCTAGCTAGGCATCCATAGCCCGATAGAGTTGTTGGAAACACCCCTAAAGAGAGTCTTGAGGTGGATTTTATTTAATATTTTTAATTTTGATATGACTTTTTTATCTTTTGCTTTTTGATATTTAGATTTTTTTTTGGCATTAAGAGCTTCCACTCTCTTGAAAACTCTCAAGGGGTTAAGAATCACCAGTGGCTTGATGGGGGGATGGAGATGAGTGTGGTGATGACATTGGCTAGAGTGTCATAGAATGCACCCAAGGGTCTTCTCCACAAGTTAATTAAGATGTGTAATTTAAGTGATTGGATCTCTTAGATGTTGATAGTAAGGATAGACTAAGGTCACACAAGTGTAATAGGTACTAATGACTTACATCATGTGCGATTAAGTCAATTAAGTACTTGTGAAGATGGATTGGATTGGAATGAGGATGGAGGGATGAGGAAAGAACATCCATGTGCAAAGGACAACCTAAATGCTCAATCTAATTTTAGGTGTTTGGGATGTGTAGGGGATTAGAGGATTGGGGATTGGTAGATGGATTGATGGGATGATCAAGAGAATTGGTAGGATCGGGTTGTGATTGGGTATTATTAGTGAGAGGTTTATAACCTAAGCCTTTACCATGATGTTTGATGTTGGCAAACATCTTTTCAGCTATATGGAAGGAAGTGGATATGGAAGAGGATGAAGCGATGTTGTCACCATTAGATTGGGGATGTTTTTTTCTCATCTCGCTAAGGGGCCATACTTAACAAAATATGGGGGTTTAGATTTGGATTTGTTTGGATGTTTAGGTGGGGGGAGTTTTGGATTTTTGGATTTGTTTGGATTTGTGGATGGTTTAGGATGTTGGGATGGAATGGATTTGGATTGTTTATGATGATGGGGTTTAAGAGAGGATGGGGATTTGGATAGGGGATGGTTAGGTATAGGATGAGGATAAAAGGATGGTGGAGAAAGAGGTACAAGGACAAGAATTTTTTGGTTAAAGAGGTTTTGGATGTAAGATTGGAATTGTAGACATCGATTAAGCGAATGTCCATGGGTGCGGTGGAAGTCACAATAATAATGGTCCCTATACCAAGATGGTTTGGGAAGATTAGAATCATGATGTTTGATGGGTGGGTGAATGATCATGTTAAAGTTTTTAAGCCAATAAAATATGGTAGTCAAGGATTCACCTAAGGAGACAAAGGCGATTGGGGTTGGTAAGAGAGATGGTGTGCGTAATAAGAGTGGGTTAGGTAGGATATGTGGAGGATTGGGTAGGATAGGAGAGGATTGATTTAATTTGGATGTAGGTTTAGGATGTGGATTAGATGGTTGGGATTTGGATGGAAGATTAGCCTTGGGGGCTTTAGGAGGTTGGTTTGGTTTTGGATTGGTAGTGGATTTTGGCTTGGGATTGGATTTGGTTGATTTGGGAGAGGTGGATGGTGTAGGGTTGGTTTGTGTAGGATTAGATGGTTTGATTTGGGATGGAGTGGATAAGGTAGATGTGGATGAAGAGGATGTGTTAGATTTGGATGAAGAGGATATGTTAGATTGGTTGGATTTGGGGGAGGTAGATTGTGTGGATTTAAAGGATGGAGTAGATGTTGATGAGGGATATGGGTTGAATTTTGGTTGAGTTGAGGTAGAGGGGGTGGTGTGGAAACCACATTGGATTTGGGAGATTGAGGTAACTTAGGAATCACGTTGGATGTGATATGATTTGGGGATGGGGAAATTAGGATTAGAGTTAGGAGATGGGGTGACTTAGGAGTCACATTGGATGGTTTGGGATTGGATTGGTGATTGGTAGATTTATTAGATGTGGATGGAGAGGATAAAGGTGGCATGGGGGCCACATTGGATGAAGTAGGATTAGGGGATGAAGAGGATGTGGGTGACTTAGGAGTCACACTAGATTGGATGGGGTTGGATGTAAGTGATGGAGGCTTAGGAGCCAAAGTAGATGTTAGAGGAGGGGACTTAGGACTATCTAGGAGAAAGTCCATGGGATGAGATTGGGATGATGAGGATGATGAGGATTTAAGACTAAGATGAGAGGTGGGGGATAAGGATTGGGGTTTGGTTTGATCTTGATTGGATGTGGATGGGTATGTATAAGGTACGTTATGATATGTTTTGATGGGACAAAGTTGGGGATTAGATTGATTGATGGGGATTTAGGGGTGGATAGTGGTGATGAAGGATTAGGCTTAGATAATAGGTTAGAAAATTGTAAAAGAAGGTCACTAGGTGGTGGTGGTGATTTGGGATATTTGGTTTTGATTTTGATAATGATTTGGATTTTCGGAAGTGGATGTGGTGGATGAATCATAGTTGGTTAAAGTTTGGTAAAGCTCAAAAGGAGATATTTATTGGTGGAAGGAGATGATTTTAGTTGATCAAAATTGATTTAATTAGAGAAAGGATGATGGCTAGGGATGTTGGATGATGTGGATTTATGATTAGGTGTGATTGGTTGTGTAGATGGGGATCATCTTGGTCGATGTCAATAAGGTCCTCACTATCATAAGTGGATGTGAGGGAGGATGGTTGAGAAGATGTTTGGCTAAGGTGTGATTGGAGGTCAAGAATTTGTTGGTTAAGATTTTGGATGGTTGTGAGGATGGTGGGATCAACTTGGGATGGGTTAGGAGATTGTTGGATAGAGGATGTGAGTGTCATAATTTTGTTTTTAAAGATTGGATAGTAATAGGGATGTTTTGATCAAAGTGGGAAGGTAAAGGTTGATGGGTGGGAGATTTGAGTTTGATGGGAGCCATGATGAGGATGGGGGTTTAGATAAGATTTAGGAATAGGATTGGGTATGGATAGGATGTAGGTAAGATATGATTAAGATGGAGGGATTAGATGTGGATGGGATGGATTAGGAAAGGGGATAAGATTGGGATAATTAGATGGATGGATTGGGTTTGATTATGTTTGGATGGGGGAGTCAATTTGATTGTTTGATTAATTTTTGATTGGTTGATTAATGTGTGGTCAAATGATATGTATGTATACACCAAATTTGTGTCTTACGACCCCTTGTGACCCTCATCGCATTTCGCAACCTAACCTCACCACCTAAACCTTACACAATTATTTATTAATTACCTTATAATTAATAAATCCACATCACCATACCTGCCACCTCATGTCGCCACCTCATCATGACCTAGTCTTAACCCTAAACTAACCTAATTAAGACCTATAACTTGGTCCAATTCCACACCTATGACTAATTACTCCTCATCCGCACCTAAAACCAACTTCATAATGACTTGACCAAGCCCGCTACCAATCCCTCGGAAGAAAAGGAGGGAAAGCTGGCTATTTTACCAAAAATAGCCCGCTTTGACCGGACCGATACCGGTTCCTACTCGACCGCCGTCGGTTGCATAACCGCCATCGGTTCCCCGTAAATGACCACTTCCAACCAAAAACAAGGATCGGATTTTCATTTGATCGGGAGAAGGAGAAATCATCGAGAGAATCCAGATTTTGCTTGGCCGCGCAGAGACAAGTGAAGAAACAAGAAGAGATTGCAGAGAAGGACATCAAGCCCAAGACTGCAACTGCATAACCAGAGCCCAGTGACACTCAGCTGATCATCGTGAGGGAAGACATCTCATCTTCTGATCGTCAGGACATCCTATCTGAGTTCTACCTTCATCACCACAGTTCTTGGACCTGCATTCTTGTCAATAAACAGTAAGTAGAACCTTGTATGTCTCTTTGTTAACATTTCTTAGACTTTTTGAATCACAGCCGTCATAAGTTTATTCCTAGATCTACTACCAGCTACAACTGCACTTAACCTTCACCCACACACCCTGATATTGCCCAGAAGGCCATTTTACCACACTCTGAGTCTTCCCTATCCTCCCATCATTCCCCTCAGCCATCCACCAATCCTAATAACCCCACAATCACCTTACAACCAACTTCTATCCAGAAGCACTTAGATTGCTGCCCCTACCGGTATCGTTTATCCTCTACCGGCAGCGGTTCTCTAACCGTGGTCGGTTACCTAGTGACCGCCATCGGTCACTGTGACTTATACCCCAAAACCCTTTTTCTCGCCTATTTGCCACCTAACAGCCCCAAATCCAGCCTGGTTTATCCCTATAACTCACCCGAACGTATCAACGACCAATAACCGAACAAACAACATGACGCTTTATTATTGATAGTTTAGTTTCTATTGCTTTGTAACTGAGATACCTAAATCGTGATTTTGCAATAGCTTTCTATATTATCATTTGTGTTAAATTGTATTAAAAGGGGAACCGACCACCTTTGAAAGGAAGTTTTTATATTTCCTGGGCCTAAGGTAGATCCCTCATTTGTTGTCTAATTAAAATCTTGTGGTCTTGTATTCTTACTTGCAGGTAGTCCTTCCAAGACAAAAAGGAGTTCTTCGCAGTCGATCTGATCTCTCTCTATGGTACGCGCACACCATCTCAACATTCAACAGGTATTCCTCCTAGCCCTAACCCTTATCTGTTTCTCAAAGGAATGATAGGATAGAAGCAAGTCTGTTACTGCAGAGTGAAACATTCAAAATGTGAAAAACATTTTGCACGCCAAAAATATTAATAGATTCGACACCTAAGTGTAACGCAACACTGAGACCCAAAACAAGGGCCTTGTATTCCGCCGTGTATTATTAGTGCGGGGAAATCAAGCCGGAATGAAAGAGGCATAGGTTCAAATAGCGTCAGAGGATGAGAACAACGCCTGGGCTCCTTCGCCGCGCGCTAGCATTTAGATCCATCGAAGAAGAGGGTCATTTGATATGACTCTTCCCGAGGGAAAGAGTGGCGATGAGTTCGTCGGGGAAAGTAAAATTGGTGAATTGTTCCCCGAGGTAAAGGGGCCTCCGCATGAGTTGGTCTGCAATAGTTTGTTCTTTAATTGACTTCTGTTGTACAAACTCAAGGTCGAGGTCGGCGAGGAGCATAAGCCATCGGGTGATGCGTTGGTTTAGATGTGGTTTGGCATACATATAATGAATGGGGTCCGTGTTGGTGATGACAAAGGTTTTGTGATTCAGGAGGTAATGTCGGAGTTTGGTGGCTACGAATGATAGGGCTAGGCACAATTTTTCTACATGTGTATACCTAGTCTCGTAATCCACGAGAGTACGACTTATATAATAAACGGCTTGTTCTCGACGTGCCGAGTCCCGATGTGCGAGCATAGCTCCTATAGCATGGTCAGTGGCAGAAAGGTAAAGGTAGAAAGGACGATCATCCTGAGGTGGAATAAGCATGGGTGGTTGCAAGAGATAGGATTTAAGAGCTTCAAAGGCTTGGTGACACTCTTCACTCCATTGAAAGGCAATGTCCTTTTTAAGAAGGTGATGAAAAGGGTGACATCGATCCGAGAGTTGGGAGATGAAACGCCGGATGGATTGAAGTTTACCCTGCAAACTACGCAATTGTTTGAGGTTTTTGGGTGGGGGCATTTCTAGGATAGCTTTGACTTTAGATGGATCGACCTCAATGCCACGCAAAGAGACGATAAAGCCAAGAAGTTTTCCCGAAAGAACACCAAAGACACATTTCTTTGGTTGAAGCCGACCGAATATTGCAACAGGCGATCGAAAATAATGGTTAAAACATCGAGATGTTCACTACGATGTTTAGATTTGCCAAGAAGATCATCGACATAATCCTCAAGGATAGTGTGCATAATGTCATGAAAAATGTAAGTCATAGCCCGGCGATAGGTAGCAAAGGCATTTTTAAGGCCAAATGGCATGACACGATAATGAAGGTTCCCGAGGAGTTATGAAAGCGGTTTTATGTTGATCGTCGGGCTACCAAAATTTGATTGTATCCCGAAAAGCCATCCATGAGAGAAAGCATTTCATGGCCCGGAGTGAGATCAACAAGTTGATCAATACTTGGGAGGAATTCATCCTTGGGGCAAGCGGGTTAAGGTCTCGGAAATCTGCATATCAAAAGTCCCCCGTCGCTTTAGTGACAGGTACGATGTTAGAAATCCATTGAGGATAGTCAATAGGCAAGATGAAGGACATAGAAAGAAGTCGTTGAAGCTCTTCTTTGACCAAGAGGGCGATGCGTGGATGCATCTTTCTCAGTTTTTGTTTGACTGGTTTGGAATCGGGGTTTAGGGTGATGTTATGGACAACAATGGTAGGATCAATTCCTGGCATGTCAGCGTAGGACCAAGCGAAAGCTTGGTTGCGGGTACTGGAGAAAGGTAGTAAAGGCGGCTTGTTCTGATGTGTTAAGGGATTGTCCGATCTTCACAATGTGAGGATCCT
The DNA here is from genome assembly GCA_018340775.1 of Taxus wallichiana var. yunnanensis. Classification (NCBI taxonomy): domain Eukaryota; kingdom Viridiplantae; phylum Streptophyta; class Pinopsida; order Cupressales; family Taxaceae; genus Taxus; species Taxus wallichiana. Next base: position 912,319,165 of record CM031237.1, on the reverse strand, counting down.
CCTCTGTGTGGATGTTGATTTCTATAGTCGACTCATTCAACATGGTTTGAGTTTCAGATGGTAAGGCACGTTGAATATAGGAGTCGTCCGCCCCAAGGTAAGTGAGGATGGAGTCGTCATCCTGGCACTCAACAACATTAATCGAAGGTGAATCCTCTTCGATCATGTCTGGATACAGAAGGGGAAGAGAAGATGGATCCTCATTATCGCATTGATAAGTGAGAGGACCTATGAAGATAGCATTTATGAAAAAAAAAAGTTAGGAGGGATAGATTCAGGGTCTATCGATTCTGTGGGTGATGATGGCAAAGTGGGTGATGATGGTTTGGTAGGGGTGACGTCATCTTCTTCCAGGATACAGCTGACACGAGGTGTCTCCTGTGTAGGTGTTTCAGGAAAACCGAGACCACTGTGATCATTGTGTTTACGTGTAGTCACGGGAATGAGTGTATGTCGGCCTTGTTCGTAAAGACCAAAACCAAAGCCTTTCCAAGCACAGCGAGTCAAGAAGGTGAGGGCGAAACGACGATTTGTCAAATATTGAAAATCGGATTGGAAGGGAACCACACCAAGAGGAGGTTCAGGGGTAATGGAGGATGCGTCAACACCCCCATATGTTAGGTTGGTGCGGCAATGGGGTGGTCCATAGGAGATTACCTCCCCCACGTGACGGTCGTAGGTGGGATGTGCATGTAACTGTCCGTACTCCTGTGGGGTATGGAAAGAACTAACGTTATATAGGCGGTACTCCCCCAGTGTAAGGCGTTGAAAAACATCTACTAAGGGGTCGGAGGTTGGGATGTTATCTGCGGGAAAGGAAGTAATATTTATGTCGGCGGTTTCATTAGTTGAAGGTGTAGGTGCATCGGAAGTGGATGGCTGGGTTGGATGAATGGGTGTCTTGACTGGTACAAGCACATCATTAGGGTGATATAACATATTGCAAGTTTTGAAGGGGGGAGGATCAGCTTTTACGGTGTAGGACTTCCCCTCGTACTCAAATTTTATGCATCTATGTAAGGTGGAGGGAACGCATCCCATAGCCCGATCTAAGGGCGGCCTAACAACATGTTGTATTGGAACTCTCCCTCAAGGACATAGAAGAGTTCGGGTAAAGTACGTGGTCCTACACGAATGTTAAGGATCACGGTGCCTAAAGTAGAAGTAATAGCATCATTGAATGATCGCAACATGATGGGGTTGGCACACATGCAACTAGAAGGGATATTCATTTGTTGGAAGGCTTTTGAAGAGATGATGTTTAGGCTAGTGCCCCATTAATCATAACACGACGTACCCGAATATCCCGAACGTATGCTGAGATGAAAAGAGCAGGGTCAGGATCTTCGGCACCAAAGTTGATAATTTCATCTTCGGAGAAACTGACAGCAGCGGCTTGCTGTACAGAGACAGAAGTGGTTGGGGAGATAGATTGTTTGGTGAGCAAAGCAACATGATTGGGTGTTAGAATAGAGGTAACAGGCAAGGTTTCATTAGGTAAAACCTCTATCCCTTGAAGGATCTCAACGAGAGCTTGTCGATGAGATTCAGAAGTCTGAATGAGATCATACAATGTCATTTTTACAGGCGATTGGTGAAGCTGTTTGATCATAGTTCGATGGGCAATGCCATTAGAGATGGGATAGGCGGGTCCGCGAATAACCACTTTAGGTGGTGGTGCAATCGGGATGGTGGACGGAGAAAGAGATGCCGCAGGCGTGTTTTCTTTCGCTTTCCCATTGTTTTTCTGCCCTCGAGTAGCAACACTAATCATATTGATCTCGTGAATACGAGAGGAGGAAGATGGTAGGGATAGGTCATGGTTTTCGAGAGGTGGGGCTGTAATAATGATAGATCTTGGTGAGGTGGGGACAGGTGGTATAGGAGAGGGAATTGAAGCTAAAGGTCTCTCTCTTCGTAAGTTGTCTTTCTTAACTTTTCTATCTGAGAGAGGTGACGGACGAAGTATGGTTTTCAACGCTTTGCATCCCTCTACGTCATGTCCTGGTGTGCGGTGGTAAGCGCAGATTTTAGACTCATCGTAACCTATAGGTCGAGGTTTAGATGGATCATAAGGTCTAAGTGGGGGTAGGGAAATGGTCGCATTCTCCACCAACATAGCAAGGATTTTGGCGTAAGACCCTTTGAGTGGGTCAAAGTCAGAGGAAAATGAGGCTATTGACTGGGTCGATTCTGGTGATGACGTGGTGTGGTTGGTTTGTATGGGGGGTGGTTTAGCCAAGGAGTTTTGGTAATGGGTTTTAACTAACCGTGGTTTCTTTGACGTAGAGGCTATGTTTAGCTGGTTGGATGATGAGGCCACAGATGATGTGGTATCAGAAAACAACCACGGAGAAATAGGAGTGACAGAAAACAAATCTTTTGATGATGGAATTTGTTTAGGGTTGATAGGTGGACAGGATACGCGGGGTGACGGTGTTGCTATACCCTTGGATTTCTGTATGGGTGCAGAAGGCGTAGGTCGCTTTAAAGAAAACGCAGGAGGTATGATATATTGATGTAAGGTAGAGGGATGGGGTCCCAATATGGAAGGTAGGTGTGATGACGAGGGTTTTAGTTGTGTTAACGGCATAGATTGAGGAGATTGAGTCTGTCTCCTAATGGGATGGACGGCTTTATTTTTAGATAAATCAAGCCGCTTAGGTGGGTGTGTTAGACTAGGTATGGGTGAGGTCCCAAGCGTAGGGGAAGATTTGGCTAAGTTAATAGAAGTGGACAAGGTATTTGGTAGAGATGAGGGGGGTGAAGATGAGGACATGGGCATTTTAAGCTTCTGTAAACACTTCGGGTATATGGTGGAGGCATCAGGATCGGTCATTTGCATTTGAGTAGAATATGGCATACTCAAACATGCCCACAGGACCTATCTATCTTCTGGGGAATGACAGTCCTCACATGTGAATAGGAACTTTTGTATGGAAGAAAGGTGGGTTGTGATTCCGGTCCACTGTGGGTGTGATACAAGGGGTATATGAGGCACTGTATCAATGGGCGTTAAGAGGTCAACCGGTTGCTGAAAAGATTTAGGTGATGAAGGACTAATAGGTAGGAGGGCGTGTTTGAGAGGATCTGTCATGTTTAAAGAATGTGGTGATGTTGGTTCAAGAGGTTTCTCGTCTAAGGATGACAAAAGAAGTGGCGAGCCTTCCTCTTGTACAGCAAGAATGGTAGAAGGAGACGTCTGGGAAATAGATAAATTAGATAACATCCGCTCACAGTCTTGCAAGGACGTGGTGTAAGAAGGCTCATTTGTGAGAAGGGAACTCTGGGCAGCTAATTCCTTGATGGGTAAAGGAACGGCAAGGATTTCAGTTTGTCTTGATGATGAGGAAGGGGGTTCGGTTTCCTGCGTTAGTGAAGAGGCTTGATTCAGAATTTGTTCGATAGAGGTCTTTGGCTGGGAATCGAAGACTGCATGGATCTCATGAACACTCTCCTCGGCTAAGATATCTTGGTTTAGTTATTGTTAGAAGAATGATTCGGGAATGGTTTGTTGAATATTTTCAAATTTCGGTTAGCAGGGGCGTTAGGATTATCGAGGGCTATATCCCCCGCATCAACCATTTCCTGCACTATGTTTTTCAACATCTTGCAGTTCTCATGACTGTGTCCCTTCACGCAGTGGAAGTTACAGAAGTCATTTTCTTTGTACCAGGAAGGTATGGCGTGAGTGGAATCAAACCCGGAATGAGGTTTAACAGGAGGTAAGGTAATGGCTCCTGCTTTGAGCAATTTTTCCAATATCACACCATATGTTTCTCCCAAGGGAGTGTAGTTGATGGGTTCTGCTTTATACTTATAGGTGGTTTTTGGCGGGGTATTAGACGGTGGTTGGGATTTTACCATCACCGCATGCACGGCCCCTTTTGATTTCGAAGTGGTCGATGGGTGAGGATTGGTGGTGTTAGGTTTGTTGGTGGAATCTTGGGTTCGGAAAGTGGGGTTTTTGTTACGCAACCACAATTTCTCTTCCTCTAAGGCTCGAATCTCTAATTTTCGAGCCATAGTAAAGGCCTCGTCAAATGTACGGAAAGTTTGAATTTGGAGGGTAGGGGAGATGTGCTTAGCGCAGGCCCGTAAACAGTTCGATAAGTTCGGTTTGAGGCAAGGCATACGTAAGTTGGTTGATAAGGCCCCGCCATCATTGTCAACGAAATCTGCGATAGATTCGTCCTCAAATTGTCGGATGGCATAGAGTCGGTGATAGATACTTTCTTGGCAATGTTAATGGAGAAATGATCCAAGAAAGATTGGGCTAAATTGGTTAAAAGAGAAGATTAAGTGTTTGGGTTAAAGCATTTGTACCACTCAAGGCGGGTCCCGATAAGGACATGGGAAGGTGCGGAGTAGTAAAGCGTCGTCGTGAAAATCGAGATAGCAGCATGTCTAAATGATCGCAAGTGTTGTTGGGTCCTCCTTACTTTGTTAAAACGGGTAAATTTTGGTAATTCCCATTGAAGAGGATATGAATGAAGGGGGATCGAAGGGTGGATAGGCTCCCAACAAACTTGCTCGTATGTCAAGCGCTACTGACTTCCTCAAACGAAGCCTCCAGATTATGCATTTTTTCCATCATTTGTTTAATTAAATCAGTAGTTGGATGAGATGATGGTGTGGTTGTGGTAAACGGAGGCAAATTGGGCCAAGGGCCACCGCTAGACAATGGTGGGGTTAAATGTTGATAAGGTACGGAGGACGACTGTGTTGAGGCAACCGAATAGGGATGTCCTATGTAAGCTGTTGAGGTTACCGGATATGTGTGTGGAAATGAAAAGGTGGGCGGAGCTTGAGAAGGAAAGCTCATGTGGATAGGTGGTAGAGAGCAAGTCATGAACGGAACAGTCTGCAAGAGAGACGAGGTAGGAGCAGTCGGCGGTAATGACATGTTGGGCCCAAGATTAACCAAAGGAAAGCCAATCTGTGCCGTATGGACCCCTGAAGCTTTGAGGTAGGCGACGGGACTAAGGATGCGGAAGGCAAAGCGGAGTTATCAGGTGGGGAAGGGGCTAAATGAGTAGCTATACTGATAGGCATGCCAACAAGGAGTTGACCGTCGGGTGTACGGTCAAGGGCATGAGACAAATAGTACTGTACAGCGCTAGGATTAGCATCCAGAAATTTGGCAAATTCTTTATCTCCCACAGGAATTTTAGGAACCTCGCTGGTATCCGTAGGATTCCCCACAGAATGTGAAGGGGGTGATTCAGGCAAAGAAATAGAGCAAGCATGTGAAACCATGGCGGTGGCTTGCTTTCGAGTGATAACAACCATGGACAGGAGTTCACAGTAGGGTTTCAATCTAGCAGGAACAGAAACTGACGCAGAATGGTGAAATTGGTAGGTTGCTGGTTTGTCAGGAACTGTAAAAGACAGTAACCGATATCGGTCTAGTAACCGATGTCGGTTATACTATAGCCGACGTCGGTCAGTTAACCGATGTCGGTGTAATAAGACTGGTATAAGAAAATATAAGAAGCTGCTGATTTGCTCAGTATATTTATCAAATTGTTCTAAGGTAATCACAGAAGACAGTGTATAACAGAGAAAACAGAACTGAAAAACAAACAAGATGCACACGCAAATCCAGAGACTAACCCTAGGGTCAATTTTAATTATTGTGGGCTTATGCCTTTAGACGCGGAATGATGTCAATCCTAAACAAAAGACTTAGGGGAAATGTCAAGTTGTTTTGGCTTATAAGGTTACCTCAATCGGGCGGAGGAATACCGCGGAAAAGGGGGATGTTTTGAGCTGTTGTGTTAATTGTGAAGTGATTCGGTATGTGTTGTGCAGTGAAAGTAAGATTAATTTCCTGTCAATACCGTGGAAATCACCCCCACGTGTACGACCTATTACTTAGTCTATGTTCACTAGAATTGAAAACAATAAGCAAGAATGTAATGCACGTGTTTTAAACCCAAATCGAAAATGATATTCGATGAAGCAAATGAGATGACTTTCACTAATGCGAAACCCAGGAAAGCAAGACAAATTCTTCACTAAATATAAAAAAAAGCAATAGAGCAAGTATGCTTCCTAAAATGAAAGCAAGCAAGAGAAACAGAAACCCAAAATGGGTCCCACCGTGTGTCACTGACACCTACTACCAAAGTGCCCCCTATGTGCTGTGCTAGTGCCACTCATTGTGCCACTGCTAGTGGTGGTACCTGCTACACAATCTGTGCACAGGCCGTGGTCATTGTGCTCTGTCTTGTGGTGGTACTGTACTTGTGCTTGGGCCTTTGCTCTGGCCGTGTCCCGCTGGTGGTGGTGGTGCTGTGCCTATACGAGCACAGGCTACTTTGCCCCTGTAAAACACCTATCTATGCTGTGCATCATGCACAGAAGCTTACCCCTGTAATAACTATACCTGCCCCCTGAGCTGATCTCGCTCTCTGCCACCACTAAGCCGCCAAGTCATGCAGTGCGGCAGTCATGCTTATCCTCGCTGCTCTCTGACTAGCCCACCAAACCATATATGCTCCCGTATAACCAGCATCGTCTACAAATGTCATCATCTCGCAGCCTCTTAAGAACCCAATCTGATCCAAGGGTCAGTGGTGCGAGTAGTGGAGCCTCTACATCATCCCTCCCAGATCGAGGGAAGGGAGGTGGCTCGTCTGTCGCAGCCCCATCACTGCGCACCCTCTCTAGGGGTATCCTCTCATACTCTCCCGGCCTCCGTCCTGCTATCCAGAAAGTGTACTGGATCAAGCGCAACTGTAATCGGGCTCCTCCGTGAGGGTGATGACCTCTATACGGTCTCCATACAATATCTGCCGCTGTCAGGCCCTCTAATAAATGCCTGTAATAAGTAACGTCTCACCCTGCAAGCACTGCTCGTGGCTGACCCACGACCCCCAACCACCTCTGAAAGCCGTATCTATATATGACATATGGCCCACCATTTGCCGGGCTGCGGGCAGCCCTACTGGTCTAAGGCATATGATGTGCTCATATGCCCAACAATGCAGCAAAAACGTCGAACAAATCCCGAATCGCCTCATCCGGCGATAGCCCCACAGCTCTCGATACAACTGTACCAGGTATACTGGTGCCCAAGCATAACAGGTGTGCTCCTCCACCATCTCGTGTAGAACCCCCATCAGCGCCCGTGGAAAGCGGCCTCCCTCTGAGTCCGGGAGGGTAAAGCAGGTGATCCCGATCATCATCAGCACGGCAAGCCGTGTCTCATGGCGATGGGCACGGTACATATCCCCGTACGCGATGCTCACGCTGTGATATGTCAGTAGCGCAGCTGCATCCCCGAACACCTGTAGGATGCTGTCCATGGCCATCTCTGAATCTACCTGGAAGACTGCCTCTCCCTCAATCGGTAGTCGAAGGATGCGATACACATCCTCCAATGTGATAGTCATCTCCCCAGTCGGGAGATGGAACACATTGGTCACCGGATCCCATCTCTCGATGAGGGCGACCATCAAACTATGATCCCTATCGATCACTCTGTACCGCTGGACTCCGCCGAGTCCCACCTCGCGCATGATACCCCAGTGTGCTGCGGACACGTGTGGCCGCATCCGGCTCAACAGTGGGGGCATCCTGTCCCGCATCGTCAGCTGCTGACGTGCCTGCAAAACCAACCCACTACATTAGCCCTACTCTTTATCACAACATCTACTTTACCTCTCTATATCCCCTTTCTTATCCACCCGCCCACAACCCGACTCCATACCACACGTCTACGCCCATCTATCTTCCCCTAAAAACTTCTACGCTATTCCCCCTCCCTCTTCACACCCAAACAAACAACCCACACCATACTCAAACGACCCAAACCATGCCTAAATACCTTAACCACATCTACAAACTTAAAACAACAACACACCCCAAACCATACTCAAACACCCTACACCATGCCCAAATACCCAAACCACATCCAAAAACTCAAAAACAAAATCACAACCCACACCAACAAATTGACATAAACCTAAGTCAGGACCGCACCTATACTGAAACACCCAAACAATACCACAACACCCCCACCCCAACCCAAACCATACCCAAATCACCACACCAAAACTCCAAAACAACAACATAACCTCGGACCGGTACGGTCACCCATAACCGACCGCGGTCCCCTTCCCACCGACGCCAGTCCACGACCGACCGACGCCGGTCAAAAACAAAACACCCCACACCTAAAATTTTGCGACCGATGCGATCGCAGTAATTCCCGGAGCCGAACCCCGCGCCCCCCCCCCACCTACATTTTGTCATTTTTCTACCAATTTACCCACCCAAATACCCTAAAAACCTACCCACCCTACCACCTTGACCTATTTAACCCATCTACCCTCTCCCTTTTTCAAATCATTTCCATTTCTTAATTATTTTCTCCAAAATGTACATTCCTACCCAAACCCCAAATATAGCATAATGCAATAAAATACACACAATGAGGGGTTTCGAACCTACCCGTACGACGACACGTCATCGTGGAGGGATGGGTGGTGGTGGTCCAGCTGGTCCAGCCCCTCCTGCTCCTCCTGGTTGTGCCATGGCTCCAAATGTCCTCTTCTGGGTCCTCCACCAATCAACTGTTGCCTCCTCCTCACTCGGGCCCACTAACAACTACCTCCTCCAGCCAAATAATGCCACCTCACGCAACCAATGCTCCAATCTTCACTCTCCATGTCAGAAAACTCAAATTGGTTTCCAAATTGCAAAAGTGACAATGACAGGCCGTATTTTTCTTTTTATAGGTTTTTCGCCCATAACCGATATCGGTTTTATTGTGCCCTAAGAAACCGGTATCGGTCCCCTAACCGATATCGGTCATAGATAATCGACATCGGTTTTATCTCACCTCTACCCCAATTTCGGCCCTTATTTACTAATAGCCCTTTCTACCAACATCGCCTATATCCACCTTCGTTGACAACCCCTTGTTAACTTCATTGGCCCGACCCAAGGCCGCAACCAACCTATTTGGCCCGACCCAAGGCCGCAACCAACCATTTGGCCCGACCCAAGGCCGTAACCAACCTATTTGGCCCGACCCAAGGCCACAACCAATTTGGCCCGACCCAAGGCCGCAACCAACCTATTTGGCCCGACCCAAGGCGCAACCCAACCATTTGGCCCGACCCAAGGCCGCAACCAACCTATTTGGCCCGACCCAAGGCCGTAACCAACCATTTCACCCGACCCAGGCCGGAACCACACCATTTGGCCCGACCCAAGGCCGCAACCAACCTATTTGGCCCGACCCAAGGCCACAACCCAACTATTTGGCCCGACCCAAGGCCGCAACCACACCATTTGGCCCGACCCAAGGCCGCAACCCAACCATTTGGCCCGACCCAAGGCCGCAACCCAACCATTTGGCCCGACCCAAGGCCGCAACCACACCATTTGGCCCGACCCAAGGCCGCAACCCAACAACTTGGCCCGACCCACGGCCGCAACCCAACAACTTGGCCCGACCCATGGCCCTCACTCATCAATTAGCCCGACCCAAGGCCGTACCACTTAACTACTTCGCCCAACATCAACAACATACACTTTTATCCACCCAGTAGCCTTTTGTTCAATCCAGCGCACCTGTTCGTGTTTTAGCATGATTAGGGTCCTTGACTTGATCTGTCGACCAACTTTGCCTAGACCTAGACCGTGACGTTTATCTCAACCAAACCAACCATTTGGTACTGCCGAACATGCCTAAACGTTCCTGTACCTTACCTTGTTATATACCCTGGAGCTACTTCCTATGCCTTGGATACCAGGATTATATCACCCTTGTTTGGATAAACTATCGACCTTTTCCTATGCATTGCTGGTTTGCTCGTCAAATCATGTACCCTAGTCGCACTATTGCATTTTAACGTGCGTCTGCTTCTTTGGACCTACCCCACCATCTCACCCTCATCTCAACACCATTTACCCTTTATCAACCCTATCCCTGATTTCACGCTACCTCAATCTGTGATAGATTTGAGGGGGATTACCTATACCCTTAACAGGAGTAACCACTTCTTATTATTGTCCGTGCAGCTTTACAAAACAAACTACACGACAATAAGGGGCTAATGTAGACACCAAATTTGTGTCTTACGACCCCTTGTGACCCTCATCGCATTTCGCAACCTAACCTCACCACCTAAACCTTACACAATTATTTATTAATTACCTTATAATTAATAAATCCACATCACCATACCTACCACCTCATGTCGCCACCTCATCATGACCTAGTCTTAACCCTAAACTAACCTAATTAAGACCTATAACTTGGTCCAATTCCACACCTATGACTAATTACTCCTCATCCGCACCTAAAACCAACTTCATAATGACTTGACCAAGCCCGCTACCAATCCCTCGGAAGAAAAGGAGGGAAAGTCGGCTATTTTACCAAAAATAGCTCGCTTTGACCGGACCGATACGGTTCTACTCGACCGCCGTCGGTTGCGTAACCGCCATCGGTTCCCCGTAAATGGCCACTTCCAAAAACAAGGATTGGATTTTCATTTGATCGGGAGAAGGAGAAATCATCGAGAGAATCCAGATTTTGCTTGGCCGAAGTAGAGACAAGTGAAGAAATAAGAAGAGATTGCAGAGAAGGACATCAAGCCCAAGACTGCAACTGAATAACAAGAGCCCAGTGACACTCAGCTGATCATCATGAGGGAAGACATCTCATCTTCTGATCGTCAGGACGTCCTATCTGAGTTCTACCTTCATCACCACAGTTCTTGGACCTGCATTCTCGTCAATAAACAGTAAGTAGAACCTTGTATGTCTCTTTGTTAACATTTCTTAGACTTTTTGAATCACAGCCGTCATAAGTTTATTCCTAGATCTACTACCAGCGACATACTGCACTTAACCTTCATCCACACACCCTGATATTGCCCAGAAGGCCATTTTACCACACTCTGAGTCTTCCCTATCCTCCCATCATTCCCCTCAGCCATCCACCAATCCTAATAACCCCACAATCACCTTACAACCAACTTCTATCCAGAAGCACTTAGATTGCTGCCCCTACCGGTATCGTTTATCCTCTACCGGCAGCGGTTCTCTAACCGTGGTCGGTTACCTAGTGACCGCCATCGGTCACTGTGACTTATACCCCAAAACCCTTTTGCTCGCCTATTTGCCACCTAACAACCCCAAATCCAGCCTGGTTTATCCCTATAACTCAACCTGAACGTATCAACGACCAGTAACCGAACAAACAACGTGACGCTTTATTATTGATAGTTTAGTTTCTATTGCTTTGTAACGAGATACCTAAATCATGATTTTGCAATAGCTTTCTATATTATCATTTGTGTTAAATCGTATTAAAAGGGGAACTGACCACCTTCGAAAGGAAGTTTTTATATTTCCTGGGCCTAAGGCAGATCCCTCATTTGTTGTCTAATTAAAATCTTGTGGTCTTGTATTCTTACTTGCAGGTAGTCCTTCCAAGACAAAAAGGAGTTCTTCGCAGTCGATCTGATCTCTCTCTACGGTACGCGCACACCATCTCAACATTCAACAGGTATTCCTCCTAGCCCTAACCCTTATCTATTTCTCAAAGGAATGATAGGATAGAAGCAAGTCCTTTCGCAGAGTAAACATTCCGTGCGAAACAATGTAAGCAAGCAACACACTTACAACACACAACCTATCTAGTCAAGTGGGTGTGTAACACAAGATATAGCCACTTTCAATACCACACATGACAGTGGTGCTCACTGAGTTGGCCCAACTTTACGTCGATGTGTGATCAGCTAGTGAGTAATATTTGGTAGTTCCTTCCCCTCCACTATAGCTTGATTTTGGTCGAAGGATACCTATGCTAGGATAAACAAGGCTTACTAGGGGCATCCCCTATATACCTTGCGGTACGTGGGGTCCAAATCTGTGTTGCAAGTAGCTATCTAAGGCACCGGTGTTGGGATGTGGAAGCCCCTCACTTCACGCCACTCTTAAATTAAGAAAGTGCTTAACCAATAACGATAAATCTCCAAGAATTTATATACCCTGTCGGAACACGGGCGTGTCTACATGTGTGGAGATGAAGCCCATGGTCATGAGACCCCTAGGACTATGACAAGTGTGTGGTGATGAAATCCATGTCACATTGCCCCTAAAAATGAAAAAGGGAAGAAGGTGGACCACTTTTGATCCTCAATATCATCCAAGGATGCGAGAGGAGAGCATACATGAAATCCAACCTTCGGTTTAATAAGCAAACATGCAAGGATGCGAGAAATGAAAGATGCAAGATATATACAATATAAATATATTTTTTTATTTTGATTTTTAAATGATAAAAATATGATTAAAAATGCAAAGGGGGTCTTCAAGAGGAGGCCTTGCAAAAAAGTGGATTAGTAGTTTGGAAAATAACCCCAATTCTTGGACAAATGTGCTACAAAACAAAGGGGTTAGTAGTTTTGGATAAAAACAAAATTTTTAAGCCAAAAATGATGGATTTTTCTTTGATTGAGATAGATAACCTGCAAAAAATGTTAGATTCTAGAAAATGCTGAAAAAAAAATGCAAGTTGATACTTAATATTAAGATGAAAAATGCTCTCTGGAATAAATGTGCTACTACAGAGGTCAAACGCGTTGAAACAGGGTCTAAACGCGTTGAAGTACAAAACCTACAAACACAGATGTTAGTTTGCACAAAAGTGCTATTTTAGGAGTCAAACACACTAAAACAGGGGTTAAACACACCGTTTCAAGTATATATGCACTTTGAAATATGAAAACCTGCACAGACAGGGTGTTAGTTTACAAAAACACGCTAGAGCAAGAGGTAAAAGCGTTGAAAAGAAACAAACGAGCTACTATGTGAGCGAAAGCCAAGCTAGAACGTTGAAGGATAAATGTGCTGATATAGGAGGTATACACGCTAAAACCGCGGTATATGTGCCATGGGAGAGTAAAAACACGTTGATATAGTTCTTGCATGCACAGAGCCAAAAACAAGTAGATAAATGTGTTACTTTATGATATATGCGCTAACACAGTGACATGCATGCTCAAATGGAAGAACATTTTGAAAATTCAAAATTTAAGGCATTAAATCACAAAGAAAATTTCTGAATTTTGGACAGTTTGGTGTTTATATAATCATAAATAAGAAATTAAAAAAAAATGGGGGTTAAGCCCCACAGTGGGTGCCAAAAATGTAGACAAAATAATGGTGTTAGTGTGCAAACTACGAAATAAATTGATTTAAATCCTAAACTAACACTGCTATTTGTTGCCTCAGATCAAACAAGGATGGAAAGAGGGAGAATTATACCTACACTTACCATTTAACATGCAATTCTCCTTCTTTGATGGTGGATTTTCTTGTGGATTGGAAGATTGCTTCAAATTTGGATGTGGGAAGACTTGGACAACACCTCCCCTTTGATGATTGATTCTTGGATGCTTGGATGAAGATTATCAATGGTTTGATTGAAGCTTGAAGGATGAGAATGAATGATTGATGATCAAGAGAGCATGATCTTGTTATGGATTTGTAACTCCGTGCTCTCACGGAGGAGGAGAGCTCAATTTATAGCTTGTGAGTGGTAAATTGGATGGCTAAGATGAATCCATGTTGGATTGAATCCAAGGGCTAAAAATTGATGAGAGGATTGGATTTGTGTAGATATTTGTAGAGAATTATAGAATGGAGAATTCTAGATTCAAAAATTCAAATGGGAGGGGGAAATAATAGTTGGAAGATTAGAGAGGGTTCTAGAAATAGAACCCTCTAGATTTAGAGGTGTATTTGGATGTGCACATGATTAGTTTAGATTAAATGATGTGATTAGGATAATTAATGATGAGTGATTACATGGAATAGCTAGTGGTAGGTGTAGGTGTAGACTAGGGTAGGTGAGGCATAGGAATATTAAATTCCTATAAATGTTAAGTGGGATTTAGATAGGATAATGTGATATAATAAAAAGGATTAAGGATGAAATGGGATAAAAGGATTAATGATATAAAAGGGATTTTTAAATGTTATATTTAGATAAATGATGAAATATTGGAATAAATGGATTAATGAAGAAATTAATTAAAATGGATTGGTGGCGAGATAAATGGTGATGAGGCTAAAATGCGGGACATGATTAATGTTTATTAGTCCCGTAAACATTTTAGGTGTCTACACAAAGGAATGAAGTAAATAGGCAGTGCAATTTGCAAGAAGATGCTACAAGTGTCGAGGTATGCAAGGCATAAAGCATATGAGTGTAATGAGGTGAATGCATGGATGAGAAAGGATATTAGAGTTGTTGATCAGATTGTACAAGTCAAAGGTAATTCATTTTTGTGTATAAGAGTACTTTTAAAACCAAGTAAAACAGTGGAAGAAATAACACAAAGAAGGTGTTTGTTTAGAACGCATGTAAGGCTAAAGGAAAGGTTGTAACATGATTATTGACATTGGAAGTATAGAAAATCTTGTTTCATTTAAAATGGTAGAGAAGTTAGGAATGAAAACCACTAAGCACCCTAACCCATATGAGGTGTCACAGATGCAAAAAGGACATCACATCTTGGTTAGGGAACAATGTCAAGTTGAATTTCATATTAGGAGATATAATGATAAAGTGCTATGTGATTTAGTCCCTATGGATGTTTGTCATGTGTTGTTGGGAAGACCATGACAATATGATAGAAAGGAAGTGCATGATGGAAATAAGAATACCTACACTATTATAGCACCAACAGAGTCACCACACTCTTCTACGTATTAAAGGTGAACAAGAAACACATACATGACCAGTAATGATGGTGGCAGCTAAGAAGATCTTGGTAGAAACTACAGAAGTATGAAAAAGGACACTATTCGGGGCTATTAAGCCTCATGAGATTGATTTGAACAAAGGTTTTGAGAAAGAGATAGAGATGGTTGTAAGACAAGAAGAGGTAAATGACGAAGTTAATGATGAAAAAGAGGAAAAATATGATAGAGTGAGAAGGAAAACACCTTTTAAGGTGATTGAATACTAGCAAAGAGGTCTAGTGGATAGAGAATCAATTGATAAAGTTGAGAAAGATGACAAGAAAGTGTTATAGGAAGAAGACATGAGCGAAAAGGAAGAAAAATAGAGCATAGGGAGGATGAGTGAGGCATGCAAGCCTCTTGTTTTTAATTCTAACACTGCTTTGAGTGTTGGTTTTGCAGGTATAGATGAAAGGATTTAAAATATAGATCGGTTAAGGAAGAACATGGTGCAATTAAAGTGGACAAGGCGGATTTAAGGTAATTTCCAAGAACAAATCAATAAAGAAATCTCAAGAAAGGAAGATTATGTGAATGTTCAGGAAGTTGAAGACCAAGAAGAACAAAAAGTAGAGTGTAACAAGGACATGGAACAATCGACAATGAGGATAAAACAATCAGTCATGATAATGCAACAATTGAGATAAAAAAAGACAACCCAAAGAAAGATGATCCTTGCAAACAAAAAATAGTACTTCCTAAACTTGAAAGAGAAGAGATCCAAAAAGATTAGAAAGAAGGTGAGAATGTGAATTTAATAGTCATGAAAGATGAAGCAACAATATATGCATATCAAAGTCAAGCATACATACTCTATCAAATGAAACATGGAGAAATCAATACTAGAAATGTCGTCATGATTAAGAATGTAAAAATTTCAAAAGAGTATCATTTGATGAAACACCAAGGACAACCGAGAAGGATAGAAAAAGGATGGTACACAATCAAGGCACTTTTCCGGAAGATCGTCTCAATTGGAAGCAAAGAAAGAAGAAGAAGAAAGAAGAACTAATAGGGAATTTTTTTCCTTCCCTAGGATTATGATGCAGGGG
Organism: Taxus wallichiana var. yunnanensis; assembly: GCA_018340775.1. Classification (NCBI taxonomy): domain Eukaryota; kingdom Viridiplantae; phylum Streptophyta; class Pinopsida; order Cupressales; family Taxaceae; genus Taxus; species Taxus wallichiana. Next base: position 912,303,335 of record CM031237.1, on the reverse strand, counting down.
CATCAACTCTCAATATGTAAATATGAGATATACCATCAATTTTGGCTTGTTAAGAGATTTCATAGGTCTATTAGGAAATTTAGATTGGTTCAAGACCTTCATGAATTTGAAATTGCCAATTTCCCTCCAAATTGTAATTTTGAATCTTGGGGGCAGTTTTGGCTTGTTTAGGATATATTATTGTAATCTTGGGGCATCATTGGTATACAAAAAGCTTGTAATGAGCCTTGTTGAGCATTAGGAGTCTTAGAGAAGCCATGTTTGTAAACTAGGCCTAAGGGTCTAGATTATTAGATTAGATTATGTCTTAATAAACTAATAAAGGGACTAAAAATGTAATAAGAAGGATCATCTAGTTAAGAGTTAGTTATGAAAATTTATGAAGGCCTACTTAATTCTCACTTTGTAACTGTATTATCATCATTCGAATGGTCTTCATGAAGGAGAACTTGGAGCTCCAAAGAAATTGAGTATTTTGGCTTATAAATTAGTGTTGTGACTATGTGATTCAATGATTGAAACTAGTATTGTGTGTATGTATGGATGTGAAAATCATTAATAGAATTATATAAAGAGGTCGAGAAGGATATGACAAAGGTTAAATTATTTATATGCATGTATTGATAGCCCTTGTAATTGATTGTTGAAACACTTCTTTAAAATTGAGACTGTATATGTGAAATCGGGGTAGAGATAGAAGTTTGAACTTGGTTATAGATGAAAATTCAATTGTATCAAGTCTAAAGAGTGTTTATAAAGTGACAAAGGGTTGAATAACTTTTAGAGATTGTAGACAAAGGTAAAAGGGACCAACTTCGGCCTTAGAGAACCTAGGTCTTGAGAAACCACGATCACGAGAGGAAGAGTAGAAAGATTGAAGCCACATGTAAATCCAATGGAGTCTTATAACCTACTGGTAAGATATAACAGAGAAGGAAGGACAAGAAAGTAATTTTGAACAAGTTTTAGGCTTGAAAAGTAAGAAAATTTTATTGGAAAGCCATATTTCACCTTTTTGGCATTGTCAAAACCCTCATCAGGGTTTAGAATAAATCCATTGTTTCTTGATCTTGATAGAGAGACAGAGGCTCAAAATTGTAGGGTAGCTTTGTAAGGGTATTCCAGAGGTCATAATAATATCTAGAGCTTTGGAAGAATTCTAATGTTGAGATATTGATAACAGTCCACCTCTAGTTCAAAGGAATTTATAAAGGGTCTAGGGTTTGTTGAAGATGGTGGTTTCTTGATTGCTATGAAGAGAGCAAACCCCAAACTTACAAGATAATTTCTTGATAGCATTTTAAAGGAGTTACTTATACTAAATAACCCTAGAAATTACCCATTTGATAGCTATCTCTGAGTCATCTACAAAAAGCGAAAGTGAAGAATATTGAGTTTGTGAAAAACATTGACTTAAAAGGTTTTCATGAGAGGATGAAGGTATGTAGCAAGTAATTTTGATCCTAATCCAATTCTTAATTAATCCTAGAAATTACAAACTAAGAACAATCACTCATAATTTGTTCTTCATAACAATATACCTAGTAATTATATGCTACAAAGTTGACTAGGAGATTCTTTGAGGGTTAAGGGAGATTTTTTGAAGAATAAGTGATTTGTAACTCTACACATCAGGTAAAAATAAAGAGGATAAGAGTAATTAAGATATTTTAATGCCTTTGAAATACCTTTGCTACTAGAAAATTGTACCATAATACCTCTAGGACCTGTAAGTGAGTATGTAAATCTAATTGAAGGTCTAAAAGGGTGGATTAGGAGAATATTTTACAAAGGAAACTACTTTGAAACTTTGCATGAAGGGAGTAGAGCCTAAAGGGTATTATAAAAGGTCTTTATATAGTGGAATGAGTCATCAAGAGAAATAATAAAGGGGAAAACTACTTTGTCATGCATGTTAGAGAGTTAAGTGCTAACGGGGGAAAAAGAGAAAAAATGACTTAGATATAGTGTGAAGACCCAATTTTTTTAAACTTCATAAAGGGGACAAGGATATTATCATCTAGTCATACTTTATTGTGAATCTATGTTGAAGTCTCTAATCAAGGAACCTCTAGAAGGAATTTGTTTTAAGAAGCTTTAGGCCAGGAAAACTTACACAAAGAGGCTAAATAGACATTTTAATGATTTGGAACCATTTCAAAGGTGGAGATAGAAAATTTGGAAGTTTAAGAACTTAATAAAGTGGTTAGTGAAGTGGAATTAGGGTTGGAATCAAGAACCTTCATGTTTAAAGGAACTAGTAAGCTAGAGTGAAAAGCTAGTTTTGAAGACCTTTAAAAGGAATATTTGAATTTTGCATCATTTCTAACACAATGAATTGAGTTTGGTTGACCTTGTTGCTACATAATTTGGTATCAAAGCAAGAATTTGATTCTTGGAAAAGGAAAATATATTGTTTTGACAGGTGATTTCAGGCAGAGGACAATATGGTGCAAGTAAGAGAAATGAAGAAGTCTTATTGGAAAAAGAGAATGGAAAGAATGATGGAGATTGTGATGAGCAAGTTAGAGAACATGGAAGAGAGTCAGAGAAATATGATGATGGAGATAAGCTACATGCAAAGGAATGAAGTAAATAGGTGGGTGCAATTTGCAGGAAGATGCTACAAGTGTCATAGGTATGCAAGGCATAAAGCATATGAGTGTAATGAGGTGAATGCATGGATGAGAAAGGATAACAGAGCTGCTAATCAGATTGTACAAGACAAAGGTAAGTCATTTTTGTGTAGAAGAGTACTTTTAAAACCAAGTAAAATAGTGGAAGAAATAACAAAAGAAGGTGCTTGTTTAGAATTGCATGTAAGGCTAAAGGAAAGGTTTGTAAAGTCCTTATTGACAGTGGAAGTATATAAAATCTCTTTTTATTTAAATGTTAGAGAAGTTAGAAATGAAAACCAATATGCACCCTAACCCATATCAGGTGTCATGGATGGAAAAAGGACATCATATCTTGGTTAGGGAAAAATGCCAAGTTGAATTTCAGATCGGAAGATATAAGGATAAAGTGCTATGTGATTTAGTTTATATGGATGTCTATCATGTGTTGTTGGGAATACTATGACAATATGATAGAAAGGCAAAGCATGATGGAAAGAATAATACTTACACTATTACAACACCAACAGGAGTCAATCACACTCTTCTACCTATCAAAGGTGAACAAGAAACACAAACATGACTAGTAATGATGGTGGCAGCCAAGAAGATCTTGGTAGAGACTACAAAAGTATTCAAGAGGACACTATTCGGGCATGTTAAGCCTTGTGAGACTGATTTGAAAAAAAGTTTTGAGAAAGAGATAGAGATGGTCATAAGACAAGAAGATGTAAATGATGAAAAAGAGGAAAAATATGATAGAGTGAGAAGGAAAACACATGTTAAGGTGCTTGAAGACCAACAGAGAGGTCTATTCCGGATAGAGAAATAGTTGATGAAGTTGAGAAAGATGACAAGAAAGTGCTATGGGAAGAAGACACGAGTGGAAAGGAAGAAAAAGCAGAGCATAGGGAGGCTGAGTGAGGCATGCAAGCCTCTTATTTTTTATTCTAACAATGCTTTGAGTATTGGTTTTTAGGTATAGATGAAAGGAATAAAGATAAAGATCAATTAAGGAAGAACATGGTGCGATTAAAGTGGACAAGGCATATTCAAGGTAATTTGCAAGAACAAATCAATAAATAAAGCTCAAGAAAGGAAGAACGTGTGAATGTTCATGAAGTTGAAGACCAAGAAGATCAAAAAGTAGAGTGTAACTAGGACATGGAAAAATTAGACGGTGAGGATAAATAAATCGGTCATGATAATGCAACAATTTGAGATATAAAAAGACAACTCAAAGCAAGATGATCCTTGCAAACAAAAACTATTACTTCCTAAAATTGAAAGAGAAGAGATCCAAAAAGAGAAACACGAAGGTGAGAATGTGAAGTTAACATTCATGAAAGATGAAGCAATAATATATGCATATCAAAGTCAAAAGCAGAGACATACTTAAGTATCAAATGGAACATGGAGAAAATAGTCCTAGAAATGTCATCATGATCAAGAATGTAAACATTTCAAAAGAGTGTCATTTGATGAAACAACAAGGACAACTATGAAGGATAGAGAAAGGATGGTACATGGCCAAGACAATTTTCAGGAAGATCATCTATAATTCGAAGCAAAGAAAGAAAAAGAAGAAAGAAGAACTAATAGGGAAAATTTTCCTTCCCGAGAGTATGATGCAGGAGCATCAACTCTCAATATGTAAATATGAGGTATACCATCAATTTTTTCTAGTCAAGATAGTTCATAAGTCTTTGGGGTCATAAAAGGTCTATAAGGAAAGTTAGATTGGTTCAAGACCTTTATGAATTTGAAATTGCCAATTTCCCTCCAAATTGCAATTTTGAATCTTGGGGGCACTTTTGGCTTGTTTAAGAAATATTATTGTAATCTTGGAGCATCATTGTTATATAACAAGCTTGTAATGAGCCTTATTGGGCATTAGGAGTCTTATAAAAACCATGTTTGTGAACTAGGCCTAGGGTCCTAGATCACTAGATTAGACTAGGTCTTAATAAACTAATAAAGGGACTAAAAATGTCATAAGAAGAATAATTGAGTTAAGAGTTAGTGATGAAAGTTTATGAAGGCCTACTTAAGCCTCACTTTGTAATTGTATTATCATCATTCAAATGGTTTTCATGAAGAAGAACTTGGAGCTCCAAGAAATTGAGTATTTTGGCTTGTAAATTAGTGTTGTGTCTGTGTGATTGAATGATTGAAACCCATATTGTGTGTATGTATGGATGTGAAACTCATTAATAGAAGTATGTAAAGGGGTTGAGAAGGATATGAAATAGGTTAAATTCTTTATATGCATGCATTGATAGCCCTTGTAATTAATTGTTGAAAAACTTCTTGAAAATTGAGACTGTATATGTGAAATCTGGGTAGAGATACAAGTTTGAATGTGGTTAAAGGTAAAAATTCAATTGTATCAAGTCTAAAGAGTTCGATAAAGTGACCAAGGTTTGAATAACTTGTAGAGATTGTAACAAAGGTAAAAGAGGCCAACTTCAGGCCTTAAATAACCTAGGTCTTTGAGAAACCCCGATCAAAAAGGCATAATAGAGAAGATTGAAGCCACATGTAAATCTAAGGGAGTCTTATAACCTCTTGGTAAGCTATAACAGAGAAGGAAGGCCAAGACACTAATTTTGAACAAGTTTTAGGCTTGAAAAGAAAGAAAATTTTATTTGATATCCATATTTCACCTTTTTGAGACTAAAAAACCTCATCATGGTTTAGAAGAAATTCATTGTTTCTTGATCTTGATAGAGAGACAGAGGCTCAAAATTGTAGGGTAGATTTGTAATGGTATTCCAGAGGTCATATCGATATGTAGATCTTTGGAAGAATTCTAATGTTGAGATATTGATAATAGTCCAACTCGGTTCGAGTGGAATTTATAAAGGGCCCGAGGTTTGTTGAAGATGGTGGTTTATTGATTTCTACGTGAGAGAAGACCCCAAACTTACAAGATAATTTCTTGATAGCATTTCAAAGGAGTTAATTATACAAAAGAACCCCGGAAATTACCCATTTAATAGCTATTTGTATCAGTCATCTACATGTGTGCAAGAAAGTGAAGAATATTGAGTTTATGAAAAACATTGACTTGAAAGGATTTCATGAGAGAATGAAGGTATGTCACAAGTAATTTGTGATCTTCACCCAATTCCTAATTAATCCTAGAAATTACAAACTAAGAACAATCACTCAAAATTTTTTCTTCATAACAATATACCCAAAGTAACTATATACTACGAGTTGACTAGGAGATTATTTAAGGGTTAAGGGAGATTGTTTGAAGAATAAGTGATTTGTAACTCTACACGTCAGGTAAAAGTGAAGAGGAGAAGAGTAATTAAGAGATTTTAATGCTTTTGAAAGACCTTTGCTACAAGAAATTTGTACGAATACCTCTAGGACTATAAGTGAGTATGTAAACCTAATTAAAGGTCTAGAAGGGTGGATTAGGAGAAATTTTTACAAAGGAAACTACATTGAAAATTTGCATGAAGGGAGTAGAGTCTAAAGGGTATTATAAAAGGTATTTATATAGTGGAATGAATCATCAAGGGAAAAATCGGAGGGAATAACTACTTTTACAAGCCTGGTAGAGAGTTAAGTACTAGTAGAGGGGGAAGAGAGAAAAAAGTGACTTAGACACAATGTGAAGACCTAATTTTTTGTAAACTTCATAAAGGGGAAAAGGATATTATCATCTAGTCATACTTTATTATGAATCTATGTTGAAGTCTCTAATCAAAGAACCTCTAGAAGGATTGTTTTACTAAGCCTTAGGCAGAACAAATTTGCACAAAGAAGCTAAATAGACATTTTAATGATTTGGAACCATTTCAAAGGTGGAGATAGAAAATTTGGAAGTTTAAGAACATGGTAAAGTGGCTAGTGAAGTGCAATTAAGGTTGGAATCAAGAACCTTCATGTTTAAAGGAACTAGTAAGCTAGAGTGAAAAACTAGTTTTGAAGACCTTTAAAGGGCATATTTGAGTTTTGCATCATTTCTAACACAAGTGAATTGAGTTTGATTGACCTTGTTACTACATCGCCTCCCCACAAGGTTACAACTATAGTATATCATGTCTAATCTTTTATGGAAACGATACACTATTGCGTATAACTTCCATTTTTCGGGTAATGGTAGAAATGGAGGATTTAGAGTTCACAACACCAATAACATCAAATATAGAGCCAAGTGCTAGGTTTTGGATCACAACTATATTGGTGAAATTGAAATGGTAGAGCGAAATTTTGGTTGTAGGTTGTAGACACAGTTGAAAAATAGATTCCATACTCATGATGAGCTCCCAATGACTACTAGTGTCTTTATATTATGGTTTGACTTTTTAAGGTACATTTTGACATGACATAAAACTCACCAACTTGAACCATGTCGTCATAGTAAACAGACTGCATTTCAAATCAAATGATAGTCATGTCATCACTAAGGGCATCAAATACATTGAAATTCATAACCTTCCCCTCGCATTTTTTTGTTGGCATACATGTGTGTAGTTATTTTAGGAGTAACTCTTCCCTTGAGCACCCACTTCATATGGTATGGATGTAATTTATTAATGGTTTTGTGGCAACAAGCTGCGAGGGCCTACTATTCTTGGCATTTATGTGAGTATGCAACAATGTATGCAATGTAAGTAACAAGTATTTACTGATCTATATAATATGCCTAGGCAATTGTCAATTATGATTCGATTTTGGAGATACAAATAAAGATCTAAATTGCACTGTAATAAAGAACCGATGACATTAGTAATACTTGAACCCTGTGTAATACACAACATGGGTAGGAAAAAACATAATAAGTTGTCAATAATATAAACACAAAATTAGGTTTTTTGCCCACGATGCTAAAATTGATGTATAAAAGACCAAGTGAAGAGGAGAAGATGGTACAACATGTACATCATTTGTCACAAGTATGGGTCAAGAGCATAACATCTTAAAAAGGTAGTAATGTAGTGTACATGTCCATAATATGATGCTTTAGTTTGTGTTATATTTAATACCGTAGGTATACTTAATAGACATGTATATGAGTTGTCTACTATACTTATTTTCCGAGCGCTCAACCTACACAAGAGAGGGAGAACTTTGAATGTGGTTCATATGCACTTCCAATAAATAAAAACCATACCCATGGTTTTTTGAAAATCAACGTACCCTATACCATACACGTACTTAGTATCCTGACAACATATTATTTTCTTGAATGAATGAGCAGGTTGTCAAGTGTGCAAACCTTATGTCACCATTCTCGAGCCACATACTTGATGCGCGTTGTGAATTTTCTAGCATTCATGCGACCCACAACACACAACACCATTGGTAAAGATGATGAAGAATAGTAGAAACAATATAGTTTTTTGAAAGATTAAATTTTACTAAGGAACAATTTGAAATTTTAAAGAGATGAATTAAACGCTTGGATATGAAGCTCTTCGAAAGCAAATTAAGGAAACAAAAAAGAATATGAAAATGGAAAAGGTGAGATAGGAAAACTGTGAAGTATGAATGAGACTGCAAAAGTTAAGAACTTGCAATCATAAAATGAACAACTAAATGGGCTAGATAAGAAATAACAAAGAAGGATGAGGAAATAATGAAATTTAAAAAACATAATCAATCACTTGCATCCTAATTCAAGCACCTAGAAAAAGAAAAGGAGTATCAACAAGAAGATTTTAAAAGTACAGAGGAAGAAATAAGTAAGTTGTTTGAAGATGTAGTATGCAAGAAGATCGAAAAACCAATAGAAGAGGAACATAAGAAATTTCATATACAATTCGATAAATTTCATGTTAAGGTTGAGGAGAAATTGGAGAGATTAGAATTCATATTTTTCAACATACAACAAATGAGGATTGTTCTAAAGTGACAACTAAAAGGGTTGAGAATATATAAGGAAAATTCCATTACAAGTGTCAAATCATATATGTGTCCTCACATGACAACTAACAAGCGAAACAACATCAAGTATCTTGACATTGTCGATGACTGTGGCGGTTGACATAAAAGACATCGTCATAAAAGAACTTGAAGACAAATATATAATTGGAAAAGACATCCTCTTACGTGAATCACGAACTAAAATGGAAAGCAACAAAATGAATGGAAATTAGAATACTAAATATATAGTCCTTAGTCTAGGCCTAAAATTTCAAATTATATGTGCCTATCAAATCAAAATTTGTTGACGGTTGAGCTCTGTCAAGGAACCTAGATTCTAAAAAAAATATACATATTTTTATGTTTTCTTTACAAAAATATAAATAAGTTGTATATTTTCACATATTTTATATATATTTATAGAGAACTATTTAAAAAATTATATGGTTTTCTAAATTTTCAATTCTCACGACTGCCTAATTTTTTTAATCACAAAAAAACAGTCCACAACCTGTCAATTTCCAGGGCCGGACCATCCTTACATTGTAACTCAACTGGTCAACAACACATACAGATCTTAAATCCATATTCCTGTTTGTCAGTTTTCATGTTGTAAAAGCTCAATACTCTTCATCCGACACTTATCATTAAGAAACATTTGCAGGAAATTGTATAAATTATAACCAGATTTATGTTTTATCAATTGCTTTGAGTTACCCACTTTCTTCAAAAGCCATATACTTTCGGCGCAATTCGCCTCTCCGACTGCTTCTGCACAGGAACATAAATTACCTCCTCCGACTGCTGCTGGACAGGGACCTGAATTACCTCCTCTTCCTCTTCATCCTTCACTGTTAAAATCCTCATCCTCATCCTCATCAGAATCATCATCACGGATGAAGTTAATGAAATTTGAGTACTACACAGGCAGAGGCGATAACTGGGCAGAAGGTCGGGCCCTTACTCTTTCTTCTCGATTTGCCGAAAAAAAAGAAATTTCATATCAAACTTAACTCAAAATTTACTAAATTACGTTAATTGTTCCATGTAAAAGTGGCAGCATAATTATAACCTTCACAATAATTAAAATACTCTATGTTAGGAAAATATAGCATGCCAGTCGGGACAGTGCAATCAGACTCCATAATTAAATTTTGTAACGTTTCTACATGCACCCTGCGGCTGCGGTTGCCGCAATATTGTTATTAATGGTTAGGGTTTTGTGTCTGGTGATTTTGAGATTATTTCGGAGGAGGATGGACCGTTGGATGTTTTTGCCAATAATAAGTGCGGAACCAGCGAGGAAACGAAATAGTGGATTGCGCGCAATGCAGGTGGGGAGGGCGTCGTGTCGGGGAGTTAGACTGTTAATGTAAGAAGGCAAATTTGAAGAGTTTTGCCATGATGATCCTCATTTTACCGCTGGCTGAAGTGTCGCCGGTCTCCGACGGGATTTTTGTAAGCTAGAGAAGGTGTTGTGTATGTGAGCGGAAGGAAGGAAAACAGAAGAAGACGGTCATGACGGGGCTAACGTTGCGAGAGCCCTGAAAAGTCTCTGCTCTAACAATGGCTGGAGTTATGCTGTTTTCTGGAAACTTAAATCGCGAAACAACATGTAAGTTTTAACTGACTTTTGAACTTTGTTACATGTAAATGAATTTATTGCAGTAGAAATAACGTCGGGAACCATTTTAATAGGAGTTTTAGCTCTAATTTTATTATTTATTTCACTCTTATATGATAATTTAAAACTGGGATGAAAATGAACACTGGTTGGTTATGTTCATTTTTGTTTTCTAAGACGCAGGCTGAAACATTCCAGCGGTATAAATAACGTTGGAGATTGTTTCCATAACCTTTTTCCCTGACTTTAGCAGTTGGTTGGTTCTTTGTTTGATAATACTTTTAGATGAAAACAGCACTGTTTACCTGTGTTCTTTTTTTGTTTTGTTTTGTTTTGTAAGAAGTCAGCGTTAAACTTTCCAGTAGTATAAATACTGTTATGGATTTTTTTGTAGCATTTGGCTTAGATTTGAACAGATTTTATTTGATGACAAGTTAATAACCATGGATGAAGAAAAAAACTGGTTATTTATGTTCAATTTTTGTTTGTAAGTGGCCAGGAATGGGGATTTTGTTTAAATAGTGTTTTTCCCTGGGACTTAAGAAGTTATTACACGTTTTTATTCCATAATAACCCTTAGATTAAAAAACGCTGGTGAGTTATTTTTATGTTTTGTTTTGTTCTATTTTGTAAGTAGTCAAAGTGAACATTCCAGCGGTAGAAATAGCAGCCTTATGGCTCATGTTGTAGATTTTTTCGCTATGAGTTCAGCAGTTATTTCATTTAGATACTAGGGAGAAAATATTGCTTTGTTTGTTATGTCCCTGTTCTAGGTCTTACTTCAATTTTGGTGCAATGTTGAGTTACTTCATGCATTTTGTTTAAACCCCTTGATCAAAAGCAACACAGGTTAGACATGTTCATTATACTTCGTTGTTTTAAATGCCCTGCACATCACTGTGTTTGTGCTTTATTTGTTGCTCTCATACAAGAGATATTCAATAATGCATTTTCTTATGTTCACGTTTTGTTTTCAAAAGACAGTGGAGCAAACAGGTTTTCTGCTTATCTTTCGATTGCAAATAAAAATCACAAAATTCTGTTCAAAGACGATTTAGTGTCAGTAAACTATTTTCACCATCCAGAATGGCGCAGGTCCACCCCATCTATGCACAGTAGTGCACATGATTTATTGGATGGATGATTTGTTATACTTTTTCTTGAAGGGTTGAGTATGGATGGTTGTGGATGAGGGTAAATCCTCTTGTCGGTGTCCACAAGGGGGGTCTCATACACCAAATTGTTCTCTCATGGCGTTAACCTAAGAAATTACCTTTGCCTCTATTTAAGACTCAAAAGGAAGTACTGTATGATAATTATCAATCAAAGTGAAATCCTGTCCATACCAGTCCTCTCTTCAAAATCTAGTGCATTTTGTCTGTCCAGGAAACAAAATCCTATTTATTTAACTTTTTTGTTAGATAACATTCAAATTCATTTTTCCTGCAACTGATACATTTAGTCCACATAGAATATTCTTTGCATACCATGTAATTCTTTGGGGTCCTTTAGTTATTGTATGTGAGGGTTTTACTCCTATCTAATCTATTGGACTTATTATTTGGAGAAGTGCAATGATTTCTTACTTCATTGTTTTATCATTATACATGCATTTTTTCTTTTAAAATGTTCACCGGCTGTGCTTCAATTGAATGTCCATGGGCATTTGTTGAAGCATAGGGATTTGACCAGACTAATTATTATGTCAAAAAATGTTCTTATTTATTCTTTTTAAACGTTTCTCAAGTTTGTTCTTATTGAAAATTTCTTGGCAGCTGCAAGGACCTTTTTAATGGGTTTTTAGTGGATTGGGAGAAAGTGTTTTCTTTTGTGTAGGTAATATGATTTGAAATTTATGGGTAGCATGTACAAACCTGTTGACCATTGGTTCTAATATGAAGTTATTTTCTAACAGGAAAGCTTTGAATCCAACAGTATTTTGTCTGCTGATCTTCTCTCAAAGATTTGTCGTCTATTGACTTTTGAGTATCCAGTATCCAGGGTTTTCTCTGTCTAATTCAAAAACATTGCAGGAATGGGATATCATGATCTGTAAACATGTTAACAAGAGGTATCATCAGCCTGATTGATTGTATTTTAACGTATTTGCTCATCTTTGAGTGTATAACAGTTGGTCCTATACACAAGCATTGTCTCATTGTTGTTGTTTAGTATAAGACAAGTGTTTCTTACCTTGTATTGGATTAGTGTTTTTATTAAGTGCTACATTTTTTGTATCCTAGATGATTCTGTTACCTGTAAAATACTATGAAAGTGAATCAACTGGTGGAATGCTCATATTTAAAATTTGTGGTCCATTGCAGATTCAAAAACAATTAAATCCTTTTCTCATTCAGGTAAATTGTAGCTTTTGAAATATTAGCTTGTAGCCAGTCAGATGTAGATGGTATGAGGTGTTCAAAAAAGGTTTGAAAGAAACCGAGTGAGAGAAGGCTGTGGAAGATTTTTGTTTGAGTTGTTTACTTTTTCAGTATTTGATAGCTTGAGATTCTTGATTTTACTTAAATTTTAGTCTTAGGTAGACTCTTTAGTTCTTAGCTTCAAGAGATCAAGGGGTCCGATTACCAAGCATTGGGCTTCTTGATGATACTGCATATTGTTGAATGGTGTCAATATAATAGTGCATTTAAAAAAGACTTGTAAACATGGCTGAAGAAGCAAGCAAGAGCTTAGTTTTCTCGTCATTCTTTTCAGGATTCTGACATGGGAAGATGGCCACTATGAGCCAATAAAACCACCAGGCATTTCTAAAACTTCTACATTCACAACACCTGACTCACTTCTCAAGGGCTGGGATGCTGGAGGAAAGTTAGGTAATTATGGAGCCCGTGGTCAAGATGGTTCTTCAATGGAAGATAAAATTGGATTACTTGTGGATAAGATGTCACATCAGATGCATCCACTTGGAGAAGGGTATGTCCTTTATTGATGAAAAGTTCTTTTTGGTAACTAGAATGTATTTGTTATACTGTTAGTGGTGAAGTTGATTTGAAAAGGATGGTGCTATCGAGTCTAATGAACTTAATGATTGTTTAAATTTAGTTGGCTACTCACTTGTGGTTGATTGCATATTTCTCCACTGCATTTTCTGAGAAGAGTTATGCAATCTGTAGGCTATTTGTCAATTTGTTTCTTGTCATCTTTGGGAAAACACTGTTGTTTTGAGATGAAGTTTCTTGTATTCTGCTTTCAGTTTTCTGATGCTGAATGTGCATAAAGGAAATTTAGGCAATTTTTCTTCTCCCTCTTTCTCCATGAAACCATAAAGCAAGAGTCATGCATGCAGTTACAAATATGCTTGGAAGTGGTGTTTAAACTTTAGGGTTGGTGTGGAGGTATATGTGTTACGTAGACTTGTTTTAGGTTGGATTTACTGTAATATCATGTAAAAATTCAATTCATGATTAAGGAAAGATGCACTCTTTTACCTTTAGGTATGGAGGTATATGATTGTTTAAATTTAGTTGGCTACTCACTTGTGGTTGATTGCATATTTCTCCACTGCATTTTCTGAGAAGAGTTATGCAATCTGTAGGCTATTTGTCAATTTGTTTCTTGTCATCTTTGGTGAAAACACTGTTGTTTTGAGATGAAGTTTCTTGTATTCTGCTTTCAGTTTTTCTGATGCTGAATGTGCATAAAGGAAATTTAGGCAATTTTTCTTCTCCCTCTTTCTCCATGAAACCATAAAACAAGAGTCATGCATGCAGTTACAAATATGCTTGGAAGTGGTGTTTAAACTTTAGGGTTGTTGGAGTGGAGGTATATGTGTTACGTAGACTTGTTTTAGGTTGGATTTACTGTAATATCATGTAAAAATTCAATTCATGATTAAGGAACGATGCACTCTTTTACCTTTAGGTATGGAAGTTGATACTCGTTTACATTTAGGCATGGGTGTTGTGAAATATCATTTTATGTGAGATGGAAAAGTGGTAGTATTAGTAACAATTTTATTTTAACTAAATTGTACATGCATAGGCAATGCAGAAGTGAACCTGTATTTGTTTATCAAGGTTTGCCCTTTATAATATTCAAGATGCACAATGAATGATAATTTATTCTATATTTTTATGTCCAAGTTCCATTTCCCAACTTCCGTAAACAAGTTTTTATGACTTGAATATTAAGAAAAGCAGTGTGCATTGCAAATTGTATAATTTTCTGTTTTGATTTTGTTCTTGCAGCTTTACCTTATATTTTTTCATGAGTTTTAATAGTTGTAGATTTTTAATCCTCCTTGATTAGTTATAATGTTTTGGAACAATTGTATTAATGCTATTTCCTATGATTCTTTTTCCAGCACCATTGGAAGTATTGCCTTTTCTGGTAAACATCAATGGATCTATCCAGAGAATTTTCTTAGTGGGAGGAACTTTCTTGGGTCAGTTGATGCGTCCTCAAGTTTTGAGGTAAGGAATCAAAGCATATGTAAGATACATATACTTGCCTTTTCTTTTGACCAAGGCAATCTATGTATGTGACTATGAAATGAAAAGTGAACTATTTGCCATTTCTAGTTTTACAAGTGGCTAAAATATTTTTCTTTTGAGAACAAAATTCTACTGTTGTTGTTGATTAGTGACTGAATAGTGAAGATACTTTTTAAGTGAGTAATCCCTCTGTCAAATCTTTGCATGGGTTGCTGAACCATTCACTGAATTTATTCGCTTTATCAATTAATAACTGATAATGCAACTTTCCAATTATTTTTCCCTTTGAGATGGGGAGATCTAGATTTTATTAATTGATCTTCCTATATCTAAGTTTTTTCATGTCAATTACAGTATCCTGATGGTTGGCAAAATCAATTCTCAGCTGGAATAAAGGTAAGAGTAATCATCTTTAATGATTTTTGCAGTTCTTTATCTTTGGGTCTTAAATGGGTATCATGGTCAAAGAAATTACACTGTTGCATCGTGAATTGTTTGAATTTTGTAGCCTGCTGATGCCTTTATGTTTATTTTTTCACACCCTCAAATACTGTCTTCTTTAATACCATTTCTATCCTCATGCAGACAATTGCAGTTATAGCAGCAGTGCCATTTGGAGTGGTTCAACTTGGTTCCAAACAGACTGTAAGTGAAGTAGAAAACTACCTGTGTGTAAAGCACTAATTTTGTTATTTGTGGTGGAGCTGATTGCTATTTTACATGTATTCCACCGATCTATGATTGATAGTATTGATCTCAACTAATTGCATGATGAAAACCTTTGGGGTTCATGGTAACTTATTAAACTAATAGCCATTGTCAGTCATGAAAGGTATTTCATGGTGTGTCAGTGTTCTTTCCCCATGCCCAAGGACAGGGTCATATCAAATTGCTCAGAGGTGACCTAGGATTCTAAACCATAGAACAAATGATTTAATCAGTATTTTATTCCTAGCTACTTGAAAATTTGTGACATAGTGCAATCAGAGTTTACAAGTTACACTGAAAATCAGAGCATATATATTATTATCTTTTCTGGAGCTCCATTCTAGCCTCTCTGGGGCAAGAGGGGCCATGGGATCATTTTACTAAATAGGAGTTATATTTGAGACTCAGGAAAATGGATTTGTTAGCACTTAGCAGGGAATAAGCAACTATTTCCTAGATAGTAAGCCAAATGTTTCTCTTCCCATGCATATGATCATTCTACTAACTAACAGTTTTTATCTGGAACTAGAGAACATTGAATTTGTTAGCAGGGAATAAATGACTATTTCTGGATAGTAGCTGTTTCTCTTATCATGCATACGCCATTATACATCCTTTAAAGATCACAGGACCATCCTGTTTACTAGGTTCTAAAAGATATAAGCAACAGAGGTTGAGAGAATTTAGAACCCCCTTTCTGTTAGCAGGGAATAAATGACTATTTCTGGATAGTAGCCAAATGTTTCTCTTATCATGCATACGCCATTGTACATCCTTTAAAGATCATAGGACCATACTGTTTACTAGGTTCTAAAAGATATAAGCAACAGAGGTTGAGAGAATTTAGAACCCCCTTTCTGTTAGGAGCGTAATATGGCCGTGGAGTAATTTTGAGGCATGCAGACTTGAGTATTTTTTTGATAAGTCACACAGACTTGAAATTAAAGCCATGCACACTTTATTAATACTGTGTCTAATCTGTTTCAAAACCACATTGATATATGGTCATAATGACAAGGTCAAATACATATAGACATTGTAAGTGAGGGAGGGTTTGGAATTTTCTACGCATGTTAGATTGGATCTATGGAATTAGATTCATAGCCAAGTTTAATTTCTTATGCTGAAATTTATTCAGTGTTATTTCGGTTGGTTGTTATGTGCAGATTATGGAGGATTTAGAGCTTGTAAGACATGTAAAGACCTTAATTTCGAAGTGTTCATAATGTGTCTAGACCATTTTCACATGACCATGATCAATAATTATTGAGTGAAAGGATTCATGAAACTCATTCCCTAGAAGGAACAAAATATGCAACACTGCTTCATGGGATACCTAATAAGTCAATGCTTAAAAATTCAAGTTCAAATGTTTTAGAACAAGGTGGTGATTCATTTTCTATATGGGGAATGTCTAAAGGATTCCATGCAGAAGATTATGCATTGCCTTTTGTATGCAGTTATAGTAGTTTAGCTAAATCTTTATGCCAATTTTCTCAATTACGGCAAAAAGGATTGCAGTTAAGTAGCCGTATGCCTTCACTAGCTCATGAGCAGGAAACTTTATCAAGAGAAACCAGGACATTGTCCAGTGCCAGGGTAATATACCCTCTTCAAGATACACTACAAGCAAGTTCATGTAAGGATGGAAACCACCAGTCATTATTCATTGGCAAAGATATAGGGAATAATAGACTGGCACTTATGGAGCAACAATTAGCAAAGGAAATGGGGTTAGAAGGGAAACTGCCACTTTTCCCTACTAATGGTCAAAGTACAGGCCAGCTAAAATTTCAGAATAATACACTATCTACTTCTCAAGAAATATCATTTTTAAATGATACTTTTGATGCAGTGAAATCAACCAGTTCTGATATAATGTTGCACTGTAATTTGAGTGAATTCACCAGGGATGAAGTTATGCCTAAGACATCTTGGTTTGAGTCAGGTTCATCTCGTATAAATAACTTGAAACAGATAGAGATTCTACCTTCTGTTCCAGCACTCAGGATGTTCTTAGGCAGCCTGAACGCTCCACAGCATCTTCAATGCCTCTAGTTGTTGAAAGAATGGACAGAAATCCGTTGGCTGAGTTGGATACCTGCCATGCTTACAAGGATGCTATGTTTTCTTCTACAACTATTTAGGATTTTGTTTATGCTGCTAGTCATCCTCACTATGCTTCTTGGGGCATGACATCGGGGCAACTTGAGGCTTATTTACAAGAACCAGTAAGCAATGATTTTATATCTTCTTTAGGGGATGACTTCTCAATATCTGCAGCACTTGGATTAGGACCTCATTCCTAGGACAAAGAAATCACAACAGAAGATGTATCGTCTTTTTTCCAGGATGTTATTGTTGATAATTCATATTCAGCAAAAGAAAATTTTAAGACTTCAGAGGTTGGTTTTGGGGAGGTTCTTCCTGCTACAGATGAGTGTGTCTTTTACACTTTTGATGACCCAAAGTCTTTAACAAGTGAGCAGAAAAACTCTATAAATTCAATCACCCTACATGTGACTGATGAACCGTTTGATGTTTTGGGTCATGATTTTAACAAAACACAAGACCAGGCCACATGGGATGACATATCACTGCCAACGGGTCATGTAAGTAATGGGAATTTTACAACTCATTCATTTCGAGTATCTTCTGGCTCAGCATGCCCATCTGAAGTTGACTTGTCACATAATTTCACTACATCCATGGATAGACAGCTTGATGCAGGGTTTTTTTCTGAGAGGAAGTCTGAACATCTTTTAGACACTGTAGTGGCCAATATAATTCCATCTGTCAACATTGGTGCAGATGACAATACATCCTCTAAGATTTCTTTTTCAAGATTAAGTAGCGCACCTTCTTTAGATAGCCCCTCAGTTAAGGCCGATTCTTGTTTCACTGGACCGTTGAGTGGTTCTGAGCAATCCAAGTATGCAGACCTTTCTCACTGTAGAAATAACTCAGATATTAAAACTGTCCAGAGTTCTTTTACGTCAGGATTCCAGGGAGAGGCATCTACAAAAAGTTCCTTCTCCAATTATGATTTGAAGACACAACTTAGTTCATGGATTGAAGATAGCAAGGGTGCAAAATTTGAGAACCTGGAGCTTGCTCAAGCTAAAAAGTCAGACGAGCCAGTCAAAGTGAATAGGAAGAGGGCTAAACCTGGTGAAAGTTCTAGACCAAGGCCCAAGGATAGGCAGCAGATTCAAGATCGTGTTAAAGAACTCAGAGAAATTGTACCAAATGGATCCAAGGTGATTCTTGATTCTAGTTTTGTACCATTTGCTTACAGATTTTTTTGAGTTCGTATCTTGAGATATGATTTTAAAGTTATTTGGATATACCTTGGCCTTTGCGATTCTGTGTCTTGCTGATGTCATTTTCACCAATGATACAGTGCAGCATCGATTCTTTGTTGGAACGCACCATCAAGCACATGCTCTTCTTGCAGAGTGTCACCAAGCATGCTGATAAATTAAAGCAAAGCTGTGAGCCAAAGGTGAAATTTAGTTATTCCTTGAAGTAATCTGAGCTCTTAACTTTTTTTTTCATAATATTGTTTTTAACATTTAGGATATCTATCTGATAAATATGATATCCCAACAATGTCAAGATTCCTTGCTATGGTATCATTATGTAAATAAGTTTTTGCTGACATGTTTGTTGACACAATTTTTTCCCAACATGTGGGTTGACACAAATATATAATCCTTGTGTGTATATAGTGCAGTTCCTTCTCAACTACTATGCTTATTGGATCTTACAAGCCATAATTTTAAAGGTTGCTTTCCATTCTGATAAACCCATCCAGCTTCTTTGACATATTGAATCTGATTCCATGGTGTTTAATTTTATTAAGTGGATATCACAAATTAGTTGGTGTTTTTACTAGGCCTAGGAATGATGACATTTTCAGCTATGTTGTGAGGGCAGAAGCAAATTTTATCATTGGCTAAATCTAGACAAGGCCACCATGATGTGAGACTTGAGTCAATATCTTATGATATAATACTATAATACAAAAGAATACTGACTTTTACTTGGATTTTGATTATCATTAATTATTGTGACTATGCTTTTACTTATTTAATTAAATTTAACTTTGAATTTGCTTCAAAGTATATGATGTCAGTATTCTTTCTTGACTAAATAAACTATACAACGTTATAAGGTTATTTTGGGAGCTGGCTGGCTTAATGCCGCTACTTCATGTAGAAGAACTCACAGCTAAATGTGTTCATCCTGGATGAAGCTACGTCTAATGACCTTCAATCTACATATTAATAATTTCTGTTTGGTAATATTTGTGAGCTATGCCAAAGACTAAAATTGCACCATTTATTATCTCCTCTGTTTATTATTCTATTTGTGTTTCAAAAGGTTGTTGTTCTGTTGATCAGGATTTATCATCAGTACCTTGTTAGCTTGTACCTTATTGGTGCTTCTGTATCGCTATCTCATTCTGGGCATGTCTTTCATTTCATTTTTTCTGAGAAGCAAATTGTGGCATATTCTGGAAACAATTTGTTTCTTTCTTCATCTGTGCATTATTAACACCAGTTCTGTTTGTCATCTATTGCTTTACCCAATAAAAGCAAATGATTTGCATTATTAAAGACGCCTTCAGTGCCTAATCTGATTGTTTTTCAATCAAATAAAGGTTATTATGGTTACTGCAATTCAGTTCAAACTCAAAGGGTGGTTATTATTAAATTTTTTTCTCAAACACAATAGGACCCTTATACAATGGTAGCTGGGGGTGGTGCTGGGGAGCTATAATTTCCGTGCATAGACAATTAATTATTGATATTCACTTGTAAGTTTTTTTCTTTTTGTTTTGAGAAGTCAATCAAAAAATCGTAATATCTTGGCCATATGTTGGAGTTTGCAGACCTTTTTTTTTTTCTGGAAATGTTTTTTTCAAGTCTGACACATTGGCACAGCTAGATTGCTTCCATTTGTCACTGGTCAGTAGGAAATTTTGGAGAAGGTAATGGAGTTTTTAGTCAATGTGGTATACATAAAATCCAAGATAAGAGCCTTGAAATTGGTATCTATTGGCATTTTTCAGACAGATGTATTTAAAATATCTGTACTAATCTATTTTTGCTAAGGTACAAAAGTTTTTTTTTTTGAATATCAATCAAAAAAAGAAAGACGGCCGTACTAGATACTGAGTCAATCCTGTGAACAGATGGCATGGTCCAAATCATGGGGAAGACCTGTAAGTAGAAAAACAAACAGTTTTTTAAAACACATCTCCGGGTCTGGTGATCATCTTGTTCTCGAATCTCAGTACTGGTCTTCTGGTCCTTGCACTCACGGCAAACCCACGGCAAACCCATGGCAAACCCAATGGTGTACATGGTTGTGCAAACTTGTGAGATTGTGATTGACTATTCATCAAGCTCTTGATGTCACTACACTGGGCTTGGATATTCATTTTGAGAAATAAAGTCCTCTTTGCATATTCCCACCTCCCTGTCAATCCTTAGGAGCATGTTCACCAAGGTCTTCAAAGTTAGATTGAGGGCCTCCGCAGTCCTCTGTTCTTCCATGCTACAAACATCACAAATGTTTCCGATAGTTTCAATCTCATGCTTGCTAAAGCTCATATAATCACTAATTTTGCTCATAATGAGGCTTTGGGCCTGAAAAACTTCCCTTCCTTGCTTCATCTCACTACTTATCTCATTTATTTCTTGTTCAAAATTTAGCATGATGTTGCAAACTGATTATACTCAAGTGTTTTTGTTTTTAAGATTTCTATTTTGTCGTTATCAACTTATCAGTGTTTGAAACTTCAAATTTGCTGTCTAATGGTATCCTGAGTTTTTTGATTTGCATTACTTCTCTTCTTGCTTCTCATCTCTGTGTTTTCTGTTCTGGGCAACAAATTGAGACTAGAAAGGTCTTTGCAATAGTTGCATGGAAATATATTGGCTTTAGTATGCTGTTTCTTTCAGGGATTTTCAAGCTGTCATTGTTGACATTTGAATTTTAGTGATGCATCATCTCTCATCTCCTTTGGGAACCATGTAGGTGCTTAATAAGGATGGGGGTTTGTTTGGAAAAGGCTCCCTGGAAGGAGGTGCTAGTTGGGCATTGGAAGTGGGTGGTCAAAGCATGGGGTGCCCTATCATAGTGGAGAATATGAGTCAGCCTCGGCAAATGCTTGTGGAGGTAAGTCCGATTGTCATATATGCAGGCTTTTTATTTGCACTAAACAAATCTAGTTTTGTTTTTCTGGGACATGGAATAATGGTGCTATTTTAAGATGCTATTTACTGAATTGCAGATGCTTTGCGAGGAGCGGGACTCTTTCTTGAAATAGCAGACATCATACGAGGATTGGGGCTTACTATTTTAAAGGGAGTCATGGAAGTTCGCAATGACAAGATCTGGGCACGCTTTGCTGTTGAGGTAGTTATTATATGGAATTTCTTTCATGTTTTTGCATTAATCACTTGAAACATATCATGACATGACAAAATCTGAATTTTACTAAAATTCCAGTTCAGAAATGGCAAAGCAAGTGAATTCATGCTATTAATGTTTACAGTTAACAAGCTAGTGGACAGTTATTACTGCATAATGTTTTATTTTTGTAAATTAATAAGTCAACCAATTATAACATGTTCTCGCTTGAAACTATTGGAGAAGTATTCTGTCGTGTATTGTTTCTGAAGATGGGATTTACAATACTACATGCAGGCAAATAGAGATGTGCACAGGATGGAGATTCTGTGGTCCCTGATGCAATTGTTGCAACAAAACACAAAGAACAGTACGACTACAAGTAGTCAGCCTAGTATCATCACATATCAGGGCATTTAGAGTGGTTCTCAAGCATCAATACATTCCAACAATCTTCTATGGCTCCCATCCTTAGCAGAGCTGAAAGGTTGCACTAATTATTGTATTCTGGAAACATTTGTAGCAGAGAATGGATGTGTATTTTTTGTCCAGCATGTGCTGCAAGTGGGTACCTACTTGTATTGCACCATCAATCTTTGACTAACCACAGGACAATTTAATGTAAGTGGCACTGAAATTTGGATAAATTCTCATCTTCATGTTTTGTTAGGTAAACTGAATCCTGTAATGTGGGTCCTTGAAGAATTGATGGATGGCTCCTTTTTTCGCAGGATATTTAACTTTGGCCAGCTTCTCGAGGCAGGGAAACATGTCTTCTGGGTGGCATTTAGATCCCCTTTCCCAGGTGGTAAATATTTCAAAGGATTTGCATTTGCTTTTCTTTTGAACAATTTCCCACCTGGTTGTAAAGTAAGGTGAGCTACAGCTATCAGGCCTTGCACATTTAACAATGGTGTTCCCCCTTGTTAACTTATACCAGCCAATGGGATTTCGGAAAATTCATTGCTGGGATGATGGAATATTATGTGTAATGGATTCTGCTGTATAACCTGCCTTGAAAGTTCTGGTGTTACCTTGTAAATGCTAAATAGCAATTTTTTCCAACAGAATGGCTGAGGGATTAGTGTCATCTATTTCCAATTTCAACGAGTTAATGGTTTGTTTGCTGGTTTAGTTTTTGATGGATATTTACTAAACATGTTTGATTCTTTTAACTATAGGAAGGAATTGTTCCATCGCTTTGTTATGTAGAAATGTTGAGCTAATTGCACAGTTGCATTTTTTAAATTTGATGGCTAGTTATGCATGTCAAACAATTTTTAGGTGACGATAATTTTTTAATATATCACTTCAAAATATATAAAATAGTACTATTAATAAGAAATTAAAAGAAACCCTGCCTTTATTTTAATCTTTTAAAATATATATTTATGCAAATCAATATAATTTGTATATAAATCTATATAAAAAATGAGTCATTTTAAATATGCAAATTGGTCATTTAAAAATTTTGCAAATATTTCATAGCTATAAAAATGATAAAAGTGAAAACGGCTGTCAAATTTACACACTGCATGGGTTGTATTGATATTACATACTTTTTTATTTTGCGTTGGATGGGGAAGATTTTTCTATATCAGTAAACTACTATTCTCTAGATCTTAGTATGTATGGCTTCTTTGCTCACCCTAAGATGCGGTGTTATTTAGGCTTCATCCGGGGCTGGGACAAAGTATTGTAGTAACTCATTGAATTCAATTCTTCTTTAGCTTATGGTTGTAATTTTGTAAAGATAAGAGTAGCGTGTTCATTTTTGGTCAGTTAGGCATGTTTGTTAAATTGTATGTATCTAGAATGTTTGTTGATCGTTGGTTCAAATTTTAGCTTTATCAATGAATTTCCAGACTTTTGGTGATCTCTGCTCATTTACGTGCACACTCTAGTTGTCACTTCACTCATTTCCCACATTTTTCATGTTTTTGGCCCTCTTGTCTAGAACATGGACTGCAAATGGTCAATTAGAGGGGTCCAAAATAGAGAGAATAGAGGGAAATGACAATTCAATGAAATGGAGACGAGCGATGACAAGGAAATTGTGTTCATTTTGACAAACATAGAAACATATGAACATGGATTGAATGCATGGCCCATTGTAGGGGCAAAAACAAGGGTGAGAGCATTGAATCAAGTGACAATTGAGTGTACTTGGAGATAATTAGGAAATTGTGCCAATAAAACCAAAATTTAAACCAACAATTGACACAAAAACTAATGATGTAACTCCAATTGTTGGATCACTAATTTCCCTCATTTCCCTTGTTTTGGGCCCTTTTTGGACTCCTACTATATAGAATGTGGACTAGGCATTCTTGGCATCCATGAAGGTGGATTGCACTAGTGAAATAGGTAACGGCCCTCATCTTGTATTTTCTCCACTTGTTCGACTATTGGAGGCCAATTTGTGCACCAACATGGTCTTATTTCATATTTAATTGTTTATAAATACTAAGCATGGGAGGAAAAACTAGAGAAAATGTTTATTATGTATCGAGGCATTAAAGAAGTTTTAAATGAAAGCTAAAGAATCTTTTATTGAGCATTTACAAGCATTATAAAGAATCAAGCATCCATTGTAGTATTGAAATTCATAGTTGCATGGTTGAAGAAATTACAAATTCATAGTTTAGTGGTGTGCTCAACAATTTCTTGGAGTAATGTTGATCTTTAAGCACATCTTGTTTTACTTATAATTTTAGATTTGACAACCCAAATCAACATTTGAGGAAGAATATTGATTTCCAGTGATCAAGTGAGATTTCAGAAGGCAAAAAAAATTTAGTTGCCTAAGAAAAATTTGAATTTTGAGCACCTCATCCAGAAGAGTTGAATTTTAAGCTCTTTGTCTAAAACATAACTTCACATTCCCAAAACCAAACTTCACAGTTTGGACAAAGTCCTCTACTCATGTGAGTTTTTTGGGTTTTCTCTGTCTATTAGAAAAACTTAGCTTGAGGTTTCTAATTGGCAAAAAAAAACAAATTTAGTTTAAAGAAAGTTAAATTTAGAGCACTTTGTCTAGAAAGGAAGGTCATGGCGGTGAGACTGGAACTTCATGGTTTGGATAAACTCTTCCATTTGATGCGAGTTTTTTTGGGATTTCTTCGTCCATTAGAAACAAGTAAATTTAAACTGCGAAAAGTTTGATGTCTGTGTTTTGATCACTCCAAAAAAAAGACAGTAAGTCTAAACTTTTATCTTTTCATAATATATTGTTGTTTCGATATTTAAAATAAGGATATGCCCACGGGCCACGGTGGAGTTCAGCCCAGATTATCGACAAATTGCATCCATCCATGGAAAAATAAAATCAATTTTAACTGAAAAATTACATCGGCTGATTGGCCAAAGTTTGAGACTATAAAGATAGTCTATTCCTCTAATTTCTTATTCTACTGTAGCCGTTGCCAAAGTCTTTGCAAGGAGTGAATCTCCAAAGTTAGCAGTGTTAATTTGAAGTTTTCCATAATTAACATCCAATTTATTCCCTTTGTTTATATTTTCCACTACCATTACCTTAAGAAGTAGCATTCCCTAATCGAGTTGAGAAAGCAGATTAAATCCAAGATGTTCGATGTCCTCATGTATTGTGTGGGTGATTCTTAAAGTTTGGATTTTCACACCCGTATTGGCCATCAAATCCACTGGCTTGTTTATTTTCTTGAAAGCAACGAGAAAGGGAAATAGGAGAAGATGGGAAGAAGAGTGCATATACTTCTCACAATACTTTCTATCCTCTAGTCATTTACCTTTTTGTTATTCACAGCATCATTTTTAAGCATTGAATCACATTCAATCTCAACGTTTCAATTGTTAGGTTAGTGGCAATTTTTAAGCCACATAATAGTGCTAAAGTTTTGCAAGGTTATTAGAGGTGAAAGAGATATTACAAGCAAAGCAATATATTGCATTACATCCACTATTTACGATCAAGTCGCCAACTCTAGAAGTACTCGTATTACCTTTGGAAGCCCTATCAAAATTTCACTTGTGGAAATTCTAGTAAGGACTTGCCAAATAGCCATGTCACGAGGAGTTGTTGAGAAGGCTCAATTTTCTTGGAACATGTTTTTCCTTTCCCACAATTTTCTTCTTTTGTAAAGGAATCTTAGCGCAAAAACTTTCTCGACAAAGGGATTCAAGACTCCTTTAGAAAAGATCCACATGGATCGGATCTGGATGCCATAAAAGATTCCATTATTCCTTTCTTTCCACAAGCTCCATCTGATAATTGAAGGAGTTATAACCCAATTTTTCCAAATTTCTCCCCATCCATTTCCGACCATCCAATCGGGAAATGTGAATATTGCTAGGCATAATCCAAGGACGTTCCAATGTCTTAAAAATCACATCCATATTTTCCAAGCAAAATGACAATGAAAAAGAATATGATTTGGAGTTTCCTCCTTATCATAGAACACACATTTGAAGATTTGAGGAAGTGAATTCTCTACATTCTATTCCAAAATAGTGATTTTCTTTTCATTGTAACTAAAAGAAGGCATGTGCCATTGGAATACAAAAATAACTCGTAAATTTGTTATTTGTCGAGGAGGATATTCCAAATGATCAACAAGCTTTAGGTAACCTACTTTTACTAATTTTTCTCTTGAAGAGTGACCATTCCATTTCAAGACGTCATCATCATAAGAAGGTCCAATTGGTTGAAATATAAGGAAATTATGAAACAAAAAAGAAGGGGCCAAAAAACATATCTTTCTGGGATCTCTAAGTAGCCCACTTTGAAAAGGGCTCTTCATTCTAATAGTCTTTGACAAAAATACCCCACAAATTAGAAAAGTACAATGATGAAAACAAAATCAAGTATGAAGGTATAGTGGCCCGAGAGGGGACCAAACATCCCTTAAAAAAGGGGTCATTTCACCATTGTTAACTTTCCATTAGAAGGAAATAACAATAAAAAATTTGCAATTAGTAAGTTTGTTCCGGATGAGAGCCCTTCATCAAGCTTTCAATAGTGAAAATTCTATTTGGATCAAGTAAAGAATCCATGCCCAACACTTTGTTGAAGAATGAAAAGTTTTTAATGCGACACCCACTTTGTCTTTTGGATTCCAAACATATTCCCATTCGACTAGAGCAATTTTTGAATCACTCACTCCATTGTACATGATTTTTTTCTTGTTGGAAGTAAGTCTATTCTTCACACTTTCAAGGTCTAAAGATAGAAGTATCATGTGAAATGATATAACTTGGAGCGAAACTTGAATTCATTGAATCTTTCCAACCCAAACCAACCATCTTCATATCCATGATGTTGATTTGTCATGAAAGAAAAAGTATAGACTTTCCCAATATTCATTTTTAGATCTTATATAAAAAAAGATGCAACCCCAAGTGTTTACTTGGAAGGTAACCATAGGAAAAGCCAAGTGCATTATTATTTGAATTTGCTTTGAGAAAGAATAGTTAAAAAGAAGATATTAGATTTTGAATGGTTGACACTTTTCCTTGACACTGTTGATACCAATCTAAAATTTTCTTTAACATTTTAGCTTCCAAAGCCAATGTAGTGTTATTAACAAGCTTGTCCATGGGAGAAAAATTCACCTTCATTTTTCGTGATGTCAATGATTTTGTTAATATTTTCTACTTTAGTCAAGTCTCTACCCAAAGATTTTGTAAGAATGATAAAAACGTTAGACAAATTAGGTCTCTGTAGACATAAAATCACACACTTCGTACATTTCGAGGTCTAAAAGCATGCTAGCATTCATATGATTCCTAAGCAAGAAAACTAGTGGTTGACAACTATCTTTGGCCTCTTTTATTCGTTCTTTGTTTTCTATTTGGTCTTTACAAACCCTACATCCCGAGTTGAGATTTCACTGATTTATCTTTTATGGCTTCAGACACGGTGCCCGGCTAGACGAAGTGCCCAGGCACTCCTATCCCCTCAGGTGCCCCTGACCCTTTTCTACCTTACTCGCTCTTTTTGGGTCTCTTTTATCTTTTGGGCATATTTTTCACTTATGGGTCGACCTTCCAGTTGTCAATTACAAAATTCAAACAAGGGAATCATATAAATACATAGTTATGTGTTCAAAATCAAGGACCAAGCACTAAGCATTACTACTATCACCTAATATTGCATTTAAAAGGCACCTAAAACACTCAAAAGCATCCATCTAGCATCCATTTAAGGGACAAGGGATGCATCAAATCTGTATACACATAGGAAGGGGAAGTTCATTCTATTCCATCCACACATTCTACTACATTGCTACATTTAGCTACAACCCACTATCAAGTGCAACTTGCACAAGGGCATCCTAGGGCACAATTTCTACACACACTCACAAGAACTACATGGAGTCTAAGATGTAGTGCAATGCTTGGTCATAAGTTCAATTACGGGGCAACTACTGAGATCAATCGACTCCCATATTGCATCTTTATTTTTTTAGGTTTGATGCGGTTTGTGGGCTTGTGTAGGTAAATTTCTATTTTGTAGGTTACAGGTACCTTCACATTCAAGGAGCAATTACCAAGAGACCAACATGAAGCAATAGTGAAGATCTTGTGACACTACATAAATCAAGTTCTAAGCCTCTACTGGAGTAATGACGCCCAAAGCGATCTCAGTGCACAGGCACTGTGCCATACTATGAGTTCCCGTGTTTGATATTATCATGAGCTCCATAATTTACAGTGAACAATTACAACAATCTTCTTTGCTTTGATTAGTTCTAGATTGTGCGTAAATCAACCGAGTCTTCTTTCTCTATCTCTTGCTTAGGGTTTCATATTTTAAATCTTAGTTGGCTTGTGTCATTATTGTACTTTATCATTTATAAATTCCATTTCAATTGCTTAATTGGCAGACCATGGATTTATGTAATGCA